>CM045459.1:3703554-4036054 GCA_024666655.1 Dascyllus trimaculatus | reverse complement strand
TGAAGGATGCCTGAAACGAGTCCGCAAGGTAACCAGAGCAATGCAGATGAATGCAGAAGTCTGAAAACATTTTATTTTTGAGCAACTTAAGGTGGAAGTTAAAGTCCTGCAATCACAATGCTGCTTTTTGGTAAGTAAAAAAGCAGCATTGTCAGTAAAATGTTGTAAATATCCCATCATGTTATGTCATATTTAGGGACTGATGCTGGTAAATAAATGCAGTACATTAAAGGATATTCCTGAGTGGAGCAGAAGTATAAATGGTTATTTTAGTTAGTTTCTGTGTTCAGGAGTAGTTTTACATGTCCGTCCTTGTCTCTGTTGAGGACGGGGCGTACCTGGTGAGGGACAGCACCCGGCAGCTGGCCAACCAGCCCTTCACCCTGATGGTCTTATACCAGGGCAAAGTCTACAACATCCAGATCAGGCAGCAGAACCAGCAGTTCCAGCTGGGAACTGGACTCAAAGCCCAGGAGGTAAGCCTGTCGACACATGCATTAATGTTCCTCAAACATAGCAAGTGTGTTTCGCCTCTAGAGGGCAGTATAATCGGATGTAGTTGCTATGTTTACATTGCAGAGGGCAGGATAATCAGATATAGTGACTGTGTTTTGCCTCTAGAGGGCAGGATAATCAGATATAGTGACTGTGTTTTGCCTCTAGAGGGCAGGATAATCAGATGTAGTGACTGAGTTTTGCCTCTAGAGGGCAGTATAATCAGATGTAGTTACTGTGTTTTGATTGCAGAGGGCAGTATATTTAGAAGTAGTGACTGTGTTTTGCCTCTAGAGGGCAGTATAATCAGATGTAGTTAGTATGTTTTGCCTCTAGAGGGCAGAATAATCAGATGAATTGACGATGTAGTATATTCAGATGTTGTTACCGTGTATTGCCTCTCGAGGGCAGTATAATCGGATGTAGTGACTGTTTTCTCTCTAGAGGGCAGTATACGCAGATGTAGTGGCTGTGTTTTACCTGTAGAGAGCAGTATAATCAGGTTTAATTCTAAGTATTGCCTCCTGAAGGCAGTATAATCAGATGTAGTGATGGTTTTCTCTCTAGAGGAAAGTATATTCAGATGTAGGGACTGTGTACTGCCTCTAGAGGGCAGTATAATGGGATGTAGTTACCATGTTTTGTCTCTATAGGGCAGTATATGCAGATGTAGTGACTGTGTTTTGCCTCTAGAGGGCAGTATAAGGGGATGCAGTTACTCTATATTGCCTGTAGAGGACAGTATAATTAGTTGTTGCAACTTTTTTGCCTCTACCAGCCAGTATAATTAGATGTTGTTACTGTGTGTTGCCTCTAGAGAGCAGTATAGTCAGATGTAGTAACTGCGTTTGCCTCTAGAGAGCAGTATATTGAGATGTTGTTACTGTGTGTTGCCACTGGAGGACAGTATAATCGGATGAATTTACTATATTTTGCCTCTAGAGGGCAGTATAATCAGATGTAGTTTCTATGTAATGCCTCTAGAGGCCATTATAGTTAGATGTATTTACTATGTTTTGTCTCTAGAGGGCAGCATATTTAGACATAGTTGCTATGTATTGCCTCTAGAGGGCAGTATAATCAGATGTAGTTGATCTGTTTTGCCTCTAGAGGCCATTATAGTTAGATGTATTTACTATGTATTGCCTCTAGAGGGCAGTATAATCAGATGTAGTTGATATGTTTTGTCTATAGAGGGCAGTATAATCAGATGAATTTACAATGTATTGCCTCTAGAGGGCAGTATAATCAGATGCAGTTTCTATGTATTGCCTCTAGAGGGCAGTATAATCAGATGTAGTTACTATGTATTGCCTCTAGAGGGCAGTATAATCAGATGTAGTTGATATGTTTTGCCTCTAGAGGGCAGTATAATCAGATGTCGTTTCTATGTATTGCCTCTTGAGGACAGTATAATAAGATGTAGTTGCTATGTATTGCCTCTAGAGGGCAGTATAATAAGATGTAGTTGCTATGTATTGCCTCTAGAGGGCAGTATAATCAGATGTAGTTGCTATGTATTGCCTCTAGAGGGCAGTATAATAAGATGTAGTTGCTATGTATTGCCTCTAGAGGGCAGTATAATAAGATGTAGTTGCTATGTATTGCCTCTAGAGGGCAGTATAATCAGATGTAGTTGCTATGTATTGCCTCTAGAGGGCAGTATAATAAGATGTAGTTGCTATGTATTGCCTCTAGAGGGCAGTATAATAAGATGTAGTTGCTATGTATTGCCTCTAGAGGACAGTATAATCAGATGTAGTTGCTATGTATTGCCTCTAGAGGGCAGTATAATAAGATGTAGTTGCTATGTATTGCCTCTAGAGGGCAGTATAATAAGATGTAGTTGCTATGTATTGCCTCTAGAGGGCAGTATAATCAGATGTAGTTGCTATGTATTGCCTCTAGAGGACAGTATAATCAGATGTAGTTGCTATGTATTGTCTCTAGAGGGCAGTATACTAAGGTGTAATTACTGTGTTTTGTGTTTCCAGTCTTTCCCTTCAGTCAGCGACATCATCAACCATTACTCCCAGTCTCCTCTGCTCCTCATCGATGCTAAAAACCGGAGCTCCAGCCAGCAGAACCAGTGTCAGCTCTGTGACCCGGTCGGATACTCCATGACGGGACAGAACTGGTCCTAACCGGGTCACTGAACTGAACCAGGTGGAAACCCAACAGGTGGACTTTTGATGAATGTTTCGCCTTGACAGCTGAGTTAATCGTCTTCCTGCTAACTGGAGGGTATTTTTCTGTGACGGTGAGTGAACAGCATCAGGTTTTTTCACGTTGCTTCATTCACTTGTTTCTGATTGTTTGTTGGAGACATTTAACCTTTTCCAAAGTGCTTTTAAATGTAATTTTTGCCAAAAAATTCACGGTGATGGCTGCATTTCGACCGTATGTGACACAGTCAAACTATGCAAAGACCGTCCTGGTAGCGTCCTCAGCTGACCAACATTAAACCTCTGTCTCATGATTGTACTCACCTTCCAACCCTTTACTCTTAAATCACTGTAAATGTGTCGGGTTTGAGCGGCTTGTCGCAACAATTAAAACGTTGTAAAACCTCAACAGTCTCCTGGTTTCTTTGGTGGATAATGGGACGAGGAACAGATGATTAGATCTTGGTGTTGATCCGGATCACCGTGTGGATCCAGGAATGTTTTCCAGGACTCTTTAGCATTGGGAGATAGGGCAGTGTGCATGCATATCTACATGTAACTCCACAACAAATGTCCAGGCTGCTTGGCGAAAAATCCAGGATAAGTTCCCGCTAATTTCTACAACATGTCAAAATTTGATCCAGATCCGGGAAAAATTCCAGACTCTACGATCCAGAACAGGAAAAACTAGAGGGCCTGTGGAATGGTCATCACTGTAAGGTAACAGATGAAGATCCAGACATGCAGCCAACACCAACATGTAGCTGAGACTCTGCTGAATCAGGAGGATCCAACAGATCTGTTGTAGAATCAACAGCTATGTAGCTGGATCCAGAAGAAACCACCATTACCCAGAAAGAGATTCTGGTGAATAACTATTGAACTAATGATGATATCAGTGTGAATCCAGATGCTAAGGGTTTGTTTTCTGGGTCAAGGAGTCTGATAATGTAGATAAAACAATCCTGGGACGATTATTTCTGTGTGTAAATCCCAACATGGGGTGAGATGAGCTGCTTGGAGGAGGTCTGAATTTTTGGTTTGCCTTTCGGTATTTTTATGTTTCTGACTTTGTGGCTTGCAGTTATTTATCTGGTTGGCGTTTTATATTTTCTGCTTTACATGTCTGATATTTTTAAGTTGCATTTTCTTATTTTTCCAGTTTGTTATTGTTTGGTTTCCATTTAAAACCTTTTGGTTGACATTTCTCTATTTTTTAATTTGCTATGTTTTTGTTCGTGTTGCCTTCTTTTTTTCCACACATCTAATTTTGTGGTTTACGTCTTACATTTGTTAAGTTGCATTTCCTATTTTTTAGTCTACATTTATTATTTTCTTGTTTCTGATTTTGCGATTTGCAATATTTTTTTTGGCTTGCGTTTGTTGTTTTTAGTTTCAAAGTTTTTTTTTGTCTGCGTTTCTTTTCCGATTGCATTTCTCATATTTTGGTTTGTGTTAATTTGTTGTTTTTTTGTGCGTCTGTTGTTTAATGCTTTATTTATTTCTTAATTTTTCGTTTGCATTGCTTATTTTTTAAGTTACATTTCTTTTCTTTTGGTTGCCGTTTCTGTTTTTTGGTTTGCGTGCCTTATTTTAAATTGCATTTATTATTTTTAGTTTCGTGTTTCTTATTTTTTAACTTTGCGTTTCTTATGTTTTGGTTTGTATTTATTTATCAGCTTGCATTTGTTATTTTTTGTATGCATTTGTTGCTTAATTCTTTGTTTATTTCGTTGTATTGCTCATTTTTTTAAGTTACATTTCTTATCTTTGGCTTACGTTTATTTTCTGTTCCTTATTCCGTGGTTTACATTACTTCCTTTCGGGTTTGCATTTCTTATTTTTTCGCTTTATGTTTGTTATTCTTTGGTTAGAGTCTGTAGCTGAATTTTGTCAACTCTGTCTGGGATTTGTTGGCATGAAATGGATCCAGTTTGTCCTGAGTAACATTTGAGCTCATGGTTGATTATTGATGAGAAAAATTAAGGTTGAATCATCCTGAAATAAGACGTGACTTCCATGTTTTTCAAGCTGAACGCAGCTTCAGAGAGTCGACGTCATTCAGAGCCATGACACCGGCCCTTCAAACTGTTCAGCTGGTTTCTGTTACAAACCTGGACTCTGTCGTCTCCAGCTGCTGGTTCGTCAGGTGGACTTGGTGGAGTTTATTCACTGGTGCTTTCAACGTGATGGATCCTCCTTCGATGTGGATGGATTCGACAGTTAAAGGTGTTCGGTTACTTCTTCCCACCTTCGCCTGTTTAATCCCACTGATCAGTCAGTTATAGCTCACACGGCGTTGTTTTGTCTGCGCCGTCCTTGAAGGCACCGTGTGATGGAGATTACTGCTGCCGCCGCCAACTGCCATCACACACACACACACACACACACAGTTACACTTGTGTTTTTGTGAGGACCCTCATTCCCGATCCTGAACCCTGGAACGGGCCTTTAAAGGTCTGACGAGCCTGAATGTCCTCTCAAAGGTAGATGTACACACACACATGTACAGGTGTGAACCACCTGAGTGAGCGGCGACAACAGATAAGGATGAAATCTGTTTGTAGGATTCAGTCCAGGAACCCTGAGCGCTCAAACTGTTTCACTCTGCACAGGAGTTTTAGCTTTGCATGAATAAAACCTGATCTCGAAACCCCAAATTAATGACAAAGTGAAGTTTTAAGCAGATCTGGGCGAAGCAGCGCCACCGTCAGGACGGCGTTCACACTCCCACCCGAGATAAGAGCAGCTCAGTGGGTGAAGATCCAAAGCAGAACATTCAGACTGAAGCATTTACATGAGAGCTTCTGTGATGGCGAGGAGACGCCCCCTTTGATCAGGGCTGAATGTGAAGGCAGACATGCTGACTGTCGGCGTGTTGGGGGACGTCTGAAGAACAATGGGTGAGGGCGACACCTCAAACAGCAGCTGCTGCTCTGTTTGTGTTCTGATTCAGAGTCTCGGTCCACAGGAGGCCTGTTCAGGTTCCTCCAGAGAAATGATCCAGAATGATTAAAAACTTCAGCAAAGTTTTTGGTTTGTGTTTCTGTTCTGTTTGCATTTCTTATATTTTGGCTGCAGTTTCATATTTTCTGGTTTACGTGTCTTTATTGTTTTGGTTTTTGTGTGTGTTTGTTGTTTTGTGGTTTGTTTTTGTTTGCATTTCTCATCTTTCGGCTGCTGTTTACTTCCTGATTTTCGTTTCTCATTCTGTGGTTTACATTGCTTCTGTTTTTTGGTTTGAATTTCTTATATTTTTTGATTTGCTTTCTTTTGTTTTGCATTTAACTCCTTTTTACTTTTCATTCTTTTTCGTATGCATGTGTAATATTGTAGTTTAACCTTTCACATTTGTTGTTTTTCGCTTGCATTTCACATTTTTTTGGTTGCATTTGTTACAGTTTGGTTTGTGTTTCTCATTCTCTTGGCTTTCATTTCAAATTCTGAAACAAGTTTTGAAATACAACCTGCTTGTGGAATAAAGGTCCTTCTGAGCAAACCTCCCGAGGCTGACTGTGGCAGGTCTCTTGCTGGAGATCGACCGGAGTAAAGCAGCCGAGTTCAGGTGGAGGGTCGAGTTTGTACAGAATCCTTGAACGCAGGTAAAAGATGTAGAGAGTCGCAGCAATTTTTTTAGAAACATCCCCCCAGAATGTCTCCAAATGTGTCCAAAAAGGACTCAAACTTTATCTGATATGCAAAAAGCGTGTCCAGGATGATTCTACGGAAACAGCACAGCTACGGCCGGAAGACTCAAACATGACTTCTGTGCAGTGTGAGACAGTTAGACTGCAGGCGGACCTCGGTTTATGAACGAGATCAGTTCCTGTGACACGTTGTAAGGCGATTTTCTGTTTGCAAGGTACCGCTGCAGCCGAGATAGCGTCTGCATTCCCCCAATGCTGGTTTGTGCATATTCAATACATACCTAGGAACCTTTTGCAAGCACTGGTTTCTCTTAGGACCAGTTTGAATGACATTTGCGGCACCAATAAAACGTTTTTTACCATTAATGCCTGTTGCATTACACCTTTATATCTACTATATCTGCTATAGACAAATTAACAATCCCCACTTAACATCAACTTGAAATTAAAAACATATAAACTTATTGTTTTTATATAATTGTAAATAAATTCAGGCATCAAGGGGCTACGTCGGATTTTATACCTAAATTTGTACCTAATACGGAGCCAGTTAAGCCTAACACGTGGCCAATGTCCGTCGGCGTTTCTCCCTTTTCGAAGCACTTTAAAACATCTAATTTCACTCCCATGGTGACGGCTTTCCCTTTCATCTAGGCAGCGAGTATTGCATTATCTATGAATTAAACCGCTCATGTCGAAACTAGGTTTTTTAAATAATTTACGGGAGTCGTTCGTAGCCACGAAACGTCACAACACGAGACCGAGGACCTCCTGCACCATAAATAAGTTGAATTTCTTCAGAAAAACAACTTGAATCAACATGTCCAGCCTTTATCCAAGTGTCCACACTGGGAAAATGGAGGCTCCTCTTACTATAGATATTTAACTATTTACAACCTGCACTAACTCTTTGAATAAATCTTCCAACAACTCTTGTTTCTGAGCCATGCTGCATTTATTTTATTGATCCAGGAGGTTTAATTGTCCTTTGTGGAAACACTGCCTGCAGTTCAACCTTTATTATGTGTTTTTTTTTTTTACACAATCTGACGCAAACACTTTATTTTTGAGGAATATGTAAATGAAACATGTAGAATATAAGATGATTTGAAGCTGACATTTATTTATGTCCTCCAATGGAAGAGCCCATCCCAGACGGGTAGTTTAAGGACCGCTAAAAAAAAGTAGAAAATCTGGAATTTGTGTCTGTTTTTATGGTTTGTTTTTTGCAGTTTCTGGGTTTTGCGGTTCAGCAGGTTAAAGGTGAACTGTGCAGGTTGGACTGATGACCCACAAACAGTCCAGTGACGCCACTCAGTCGTTCTTATTGTGCTTCTTTCTTGTTCCACAACTCGCGGTAGATTCACGTCTTTTTAAAAATTAATGACCAGCGAACTTGAATACCAGTTTGTCACAGTGGATGATTAAGTGGATGAAACTGAATGTGCAGTCAGATGCCGAAAGGCGCCTCTCAAGTCTGTTTTGAGACTTCAAGGTAATTCGATCCACGACTCCACAGTTCCTCAGGTCTGTAGAGTCTTAAAAAGCAATGATGTCGCTTATATTTAATTTGCACAGATCTTAAACACACTGTGCTGCAGGCGACACTTTATCTAAACTCTATTAAAGGAACTTAATTCTGCTGCTTCTTCAGCCCCATAAATAATAATACAAAGTTGTTTAAATGTTTACGTGACAACAAATAACTCATTACTAAATCTGATTAAATGTCTGTCAACTAACAGATTATTTGCTATTAAAAAGGAGTTAAACTGTGTTAAATATGTCTAAAATGTGACTCAGTGGCTCCTGTTATGTTTTAGGGAAATCAGCTTGAAGGCTGTTGGAGTTTGTTTTACTTTCAGTGTGAATCAGCGACTCTCAGCCGTCGAGACTCTGTAACGTCTGAAACTGTAAAAGGAGCCTCAATCAGTCGTTTGTCAGGCTGCACAGCTCAGCATGAAATCCCGAGGCTCTTATCTGCCCCGGGGGAGGAATTCGACCTGTTCTTATTCAAATCAACCCCCTCCACGCGCTCGCACCCTCAGCAGCCAATCAGCCGGTCCGTGGGCGGGGCTGCGGGCTATAAGAGTCTCAGGTGAGCAGCAGGTGTACAGAGCAGACAGGTGCAGCTGCAGACAGTGAAGACAAACATGGCGTCCTTCGTGCCGGAGCAGGGTCTGTCCCCCCCTCTGTGGGGACGCTGCCTCCCCCAGCAGGAGCTTCCGTCTCTTGGCCTCGATTCGTCCGACTTCAGCCTCTACAGCCCGCCGCCTCCACCTGAGTCCAGCCCGACACCGTGGCTCCCGCTGACCAGCGACCAGGGCGACTCCTTCCTCTGCAGCCCAGACCAGGGGCCTCTTCCTGGGGCCACAGGGGCCCCCCCAGGACTCCCACCATCGTTCAGAGGCTTCTTCCACCACCTCTACGGCCTCCACAGGCACCCTGGTGGCCCCTGGTTCTCCCTGTCCTCCACGGATGACGTCCTGAGTCTGGTCCGACCGCCGTACTCCTACTCTGCCCTCATCGCCATGGCGATCCAGAGCGCCCCAGATCAGCGGCTGACGCTCAGCCAGATCTACCAGTACGTCTCCAACAACTTCCCCTTCTACAGCCGCAACAAGGCCGGCTGGCAGAACTCCATCCGCCACAACCTGTCGCTCAACGACTGCTTCCAGAAAGTTCCTCGCGACGAGAGCGACCCAGGTGAGACAAACACACCTGAGCTTCACATCTCATTCAGCTCATAAGACATCAGACTGGAGTAAAAGCAGCTGGTTCTGGTTGTTTGCTGGGCTCATCGATGGTTTGTGATTTAGAAAAGCAGGTGAAAACCAGAATAGAGCAGCTCTGAAACTCCAGTCGTAGCTGACCTGCTCACAAAACGGGATGTAAAGTGTTTTTCAGAAAGGGAAGCAGTTTGTGGATGTTAAAAGCTTTTTAATTATCATTTATTGATGTAAAGATAGAAACAGTTGCTGAGTCTTGTCTTTACTCCTCATCAGGTAAAGGAAACTACTGGACTCTGGACCCGAACTGTGAGAAGATGTTCGACAACGGTAACTTCCGCCGCAAGAGGAAGAGGAAGGCCGACGCCGACGTCACTGACAAGAAACCTTCCACCTCCTCGTCTTCGTCATCAGAGCCCAGTCCCAAACTTCCCAGCATGCACTGCAGCACCGGTGGCGGCGCTGAGCTGCCCTCTCTCCCAGACGCCACCTCCAGCCTCAGCAGCTTCCTGTGTCACCTCCTTCCTCCTCCTCCTTCGTCCTCGTCGCTGTACATGCAGGTACCAGACCAGGCCTCCCCACCTCCTCCTCCTCAGGGACTCATGTCCTCGTATTCGCCTGGCGCCGTGGTGCCACAGTGGGACGCCTGCAGCTCCTCCCCTCCTCCTCTCTTCCCCTCCTCTCAGTCGACTCCCTCTCAGACCGGCCTGTCGCCGCTGTACGCCGAGCTGCAGACGGCGTCTTGTCCTCCTCCGGAGCTCCAGGAGGCCCAGCAGCTGCAGCAGCTGCAGGCCCAGTGTGAGCATCTCTTCCCTGGGGGCTTCAGTGACACTCTGCCCCTCGACTCTCTGGTTCTCCAGCAGTAAAACAGACTTCTCTTGTTGTTGAAACATCATGTTGACTTTTAACGTTTGATGGATGTTTGGCTGCCCTCAAACAGCCACAACGGACCAAGCTCGCTGTAAAAAGTGTGTGAATGTTACTATTTATCTTTTTAAAAATAATTTCCTACATTTAAAATAAGGGGGTGATCTTTTTTATAATGTATATATGAACTGAATGTTTGTTTGGAATAAAAAAAAGAGAAAAATAACTTTTGACATTGAGATTTTTCCACCATTTTCCTAAATTTCCTCATCATATTTCCAGAACTTCAATGCTTATATATCCAAACGCTAAATATTTGAAATCTATAGCAATTTAAAAAACCCAAAAAATGATTAAAAAAGAAATCTGAACTGCAAAAACTGTTCTTTAGCTTAACTGAAACCACATTTGACGAAAGAACACAGTTCAACTTCTCAGTTCAATTCATTAATATTTAATGAATCAATAGAATACATTAATTTATTGTTTAACACATAAAGTATGTGATTTAACTGCAGTTTAAACAACAACTCGTAAATTTTACTGGAGTCCAAAGACAAGATGGCATCCACTTGCTAGTTAGCTAGTTTTAGCATTAGTTTAGCTGTTTAGCCACCTCTCCGTTAATGGATTTAACTGCTGCCTCATTTAATTATGTGTGAAAAACAAACTGAAGAATCAATATGTATAATAGGTTCATATTTATAGATAACATCAAGGGCAAAATCTATGACTAGACCTAGCTTTAATTTTAGCTTAGCCACGGCTATCTTATCGACTTTCATTTGATATAATCCTCTGATTTTAGTTTGTAGTTGTGTCTCTGGGATTTTTAACTGTGCAGTTAGCATCTGTCAATGACTTTAGTTGTTCAATTAGCATCTTTTTATTACTTTAGCTGTGTTGTAAGCATCTTTCTGTGACTTCGGCTGTGTACTTAGCTGTCTACCCATGAATTCAGCTGTATAGTTAGCATATTTCCATGATATTAGCTGTGTAATTAGCATCTCTCTCTGACTTTAGCTATGCTATTTTAAATGTGCAGTTAGCATGTTTCTGTTATTTTACTTGTATAGTTAGCATTTTCCCATGGCTTTAGCTGTGTAGTTAGCATCTATGTTTGATTTTAACTGTGTAGTTTGTATGACTTTAGCTGTATAGTTAGCATGTGTCTATGACTTAAGCTGTGCTGTTAGGATTTATCTATGATTTTAACTGTGTAGTTAACATCTTTCTGTGACCTTAGCTGGTTAGCATCTTCCTGTGGCCTTACCTGTGTAATTACCATATGATATTTTTATGATATGGACAGTGTAGTTAGCATGTTTGTTTAATTTTAGCTGTGTAGTTTGCATGTTTGAATGACTTAAGCTGTGTAGTTAGCATCTTCCTTTGACTTTATCTGGATAATTAGCATAATTATATGACTTTAGCTGTGTTGTTGGCATCTTTCTCTGATTTTAGCTGTGTAATTAGCATTTTCCTATGACTTCGGCTGTGTAGTTAACTGTCTGCCTAAGTGTTTAGCTGTCTAGTTAGCATGTTTATATGGTTTTAGCTGTATAGTTAACATCTTCCCATGATATTAGCTGTGCAGTTAGCATGTTACTGTTACTTTACAGTCAGCATCTTCCCATGGCTTTAGGTCTATAATTAGCATGTGTCTATGATTTTGACTGAGTAATTAGCATGTTTGTTTGATTTTTGCTGTGTAGCTAGCATGTTTCTATGACTTAAGCTGTGTTGTTGGTATTTATGGTTTAAGCTGTGTAGTTAGCACGCTTCTGTGAGTTTAGCTGGATAGTTAGCACGCTTCTGTGAGTTTAGCTGTTTGTTAGCATTTTTCTATTACTTTAGCTGTGTAGTTAGCATCTTTCTGTGACTTTGGCTGTGTAGTTTACTGTCTGCCTACGTGTTTAGCTGTCTAGTTAGCATCTTTCTATGGTTTTAGCTGTGTAGTTAGCATCTTTCTATGGTTTTAGCTGTGTAGTTAGCATCTTTCTGTGACTTTGGCTGTGTAGTTAGCATCTTTCCATGGTATTAGCTGTGTAGTTAGCATGTTTCTGTTACTTTACTTGTATAATCAGCATCTTCCCATGGCTTTAGGTCTGTAATTAGCATGTCTGTGATTTTGACTGTGTAGTTAGCATCCTTTTATGACTTTAGCTGTGTTGTTGGCATCTTTCTCTGTTTTTAGCTGTTCATTTTGCAAGTTTCTATCACTTTATTCTCTAGTAGCGGCCTCTCAATTATAAATATTTGCTGGCTGTTTGGTTTATTGTAAAAATAAACTAAATATCTTTGGAGTTTTAACTTTCCATCATATAAAAACAGCAATGAGATTATGTTCCTGACATTTTACACACCAAAGCTGGTGATTAAACATAACTATCATAACTGTTGCAGCGTCATACTTCTGCTGTAATGGAATAATACATCCTTGTCAGTTAGTTACTTTAAATTCCAAATAATGACAACACAACTTTGCAGTAGATTAGCTCAATTTAAACAGATTTATAATAAACAATGTACACTAAAACAATGAAGGTGAAGGAACCGGGCCGCTGTAGATGTGGGCAGTTGCACAGAAGAAGACAGAAACTGAAAATGATCCTGTTCCCACGGAGATTCAGCAGCCGGTGACATCAGCACCTTCGAACAAACAAACAAACAAACAGAGTCGCGCTGCGGTTTGTGAACCTGCTGAGTCATGTGATCTGCTCTGTGTGTGCGCTCGACCGCGTTTCAGTAACTCAGCGGTTTTGGACGGCGGGGATGATGAAGCAGATTACAGCTCCGAGCGTTTCTGTCAGCAGCGCCGGGATTTCCCACGCACAGTGAAGCGGCGGCTGCCTGGTGCTCTGTGGGAAAGGAGAGTTCAGCTGATCTCAGGTCGCTTTGAACATGTTTTTAAACCACACTGAATAAAATCGAATGTAAAGGTCCATCTTATCAAGTGTTAAAGGTGCAGTAAGATCAGATGAATCTCGTTATCTTAGTTTTCACGTGAAAAAACCATGATGCATTTATGATCTCGTGACTGGATACCGTACCTCCTTGTATATATGGGGGGGCAACACATACAGCTAGTTGAGAAAGCAGCTGCCAGGCGACTCAGCTTTTACTGTTTGTTTATAAAGGCCTTAATGGTTCAGCTCCACAGCACATTACAGACATTACAGACGTGTTAACTCGGTCTTCTGCCCCGAGGCCGCCTGTGCTCGGTCGTCATGTCGTCCATTGATGTGTGTGTGACGGTAAACACTCGGCACACTCTGACCGATTGATACCATCAGCTGATCAATGGGGCTGAAAGACGTCTGATAGAGTCCAGCTGTTTACACACAACAATAAAGGTGTGTGTGTGTGTGAGTGTGTTACTTGTATCACTCATGTTGTGTCTTTTTTGGGGACAGAAAGCATGAAGCCCCCATAATGTGGTTTTAATTTAGAGTAAAGTCAGGATTAGGTAAGTGTATCACTATATTTAGATTACGGTAAGTAGATTCAGGTTAAAGGCATGCTAGGTTTAGGTTTAGGTTAGCATAACATTAGGTTTAGGTTTGGGTTATACATCCAGGTAGGTAGGTATGTTTCGGTAATGAGTCATTAGGTTTAGATCAGAACAACATTATGTTTAGATTAACATAATGTTAGGTTTAGATTTGGGTAACATGAGGCTTAAGTTTGGGTAATATATTGATAAAGCTAGGCTTGAGTTAGGGTTAGGTTATGCTTCATTAGGTTTAGATTAGGGCAAAAATATGTTTAGCTTAATGTAATTCTAGATGTAGGTTAGGTTTACGTACATTAGATTTGAGTAATATTTCAATAAATCTAGGTTTAAGTTAGGGTTAGGTTATGTTGCATTAGGTTTAGATTAGAGCAAAATTATGTTTAGGTTATAGTAATGTTAGGCTTAGATTAGCAACATGTTAGGTTTAGGTTAGAGTAACTTTAAGTTGGAGTTAGGTTATGATTTATTAGGCTTACGTTAGGTTAATGTTAGGTTTAGATCAGAGGCATGTTAGGTTTACGTTATATTAACATTAGGTTTAAGTTTGGGTTATGTATAAGCAAAGCTAGGTTTAGTTTAGAGTTAGGTTATGATTCATTAGGCTTACGTTAGGTTAATGTTAGGTTTAGATCAGAGGCATGTTAGGTTTACGTTATATTAACATTAGGTTTAAGTTTGGGTTATGTATAAGCAAAGCTAGGTTTAGTTTAGAGTTAGGTTATGATTCATTAGGCTTACGTTAGGTTAATGTTAGGTTTAGATCAGAGGCATGTTAGGTTTACGTTATATTAACATTAGGTTTAAGTTTGGGTTATGTATAAGCAAAGCTAGGTTTAGGTTAGAGTTAGGTTATGATTCATTAGGCTCACGTTAGGTTAATGTTAGGTTTAGATCAGAGGTATGTTAGGTTTACGTTACGTTAACATTAGGTTTAGGTTTGGGTTATGTATAAGGAAAGATAGGTTTAGTTTAGAGTTAGGTTAGGCTTCATTAGGTTTAGATTAGATCAATGTTATGTTTAGTTTAGGATGATATAAGGTTTGGATTAAAGGTATGTTAGGGTTATGTTAGGTTCAGATTAAAGACATGTTAGGCTTAAGTTAGATTGACGTTAAATTTAGGTTTAGGTAACATATTCATAAACCTAGGTTTCAGGCTAGGTTCATGTTAACATTTTGATTACAGGCTTGTTACGTTTAGGTTTGGGTAATATATTTATAAAGATTAAATTAGGCTTAGGCTATAATTCATTTGGTTTAGATCAGAGCCAAATTATGTTCAGGTTAGGGTAATGCTAGGTTTAGATTAGCGGAACGTTAAGTTTAGGTTGGATTAAGTTTAGGCTTAGGTTACAATACCTTTCAGTTTCGATTACGACTAGGTTTAGGTAATGAAAACATCAGTTATGATTAGAGTAGCAGAAAGACTGTATGTAACGTTAGGGTTTGTTAGGGAAATATTTCAGTAAAGTTAGGCTTAGATCGCAGTGAAGTTAGGTTCAGGTTGATTAGAGTAACATTAGGTTTGACTTCTGGTAACGTTAGGTTTACGTTATGATATCTTTCAGTTTAGATTAGGGTAACATCTTGATTGAAGTTGAGATAACATTAGGTTTAGGTTAGAGTAATGTTAGGTTTAGCTTAAGGTAATGTTAGGTTTAGGTTAGGGTAATGTTAGGTTTAGGTTAGGGTAATGTTAGGTTAGAGTAAGATTAGATTCCGGTTGTGATTCCTTAGGTTTAGATTAGGATAATGTTAAGTTTAGGTTAAGATAATGTTAGGGTTAAGCTGGAGTACCATTAGGATTAAGTTAGGGTAATATTTGGTTTATGTTAGCATAATATGATAAAGCTAGGTTTAGGTTTAGAGTAATGTTGAATTCAGATTACAGTCAACCAGTTTAAGAGCTGGCTAACAGTAAGTTTCGGTTAGGGTAATGGTAAGTTTAGGTTAGTGTAACATTAAGATGAAGTTAAGTTAATGATATTTTTAGGTTTGGATAGATTTACTATAAAGTTAGGTTTAGTTTGGGTTAACATTAAGTCCAGATTTATAGTAATGCTAAGTGTAGGTTAGGCCATTAGGTTTAGGTTAGAGTACTGTTGAGTTGTTGAGTTTGGGCAATATTACCCTGATGTTGATATTAGTTTAACCTAGCATCAAGCTTAAGGTAGAGCCATGTTAGGTATAGGTTTGAATAACGTTTGGTTTAAGTTTGGGTGCTATTACCATAATGTTTAGCTTAGTTTAAGAGTTTGAAGTAATGTTACACGTTATTTAGAGTGAAGTTAAGCTTAGAGAAACGTTAGCTTTAGGTTTGGCCGATGCTATGTTTAGGTTAGATCAGAGTAATATTAGGGTTAGCTTAAAACAAAGACAGTCTAAATGTCTATAGTACAGTATATCACAGACAACCGTCAGCCTACACATGTCCTGGCCCTGTGATGTCACTTCCAGTTGGTCACCATGACAACTGAGACTGGAATAAACTCTTACTGGCTGGTCAATACCAAGGTCCCATTGGTAAGCGGCCATTTTTAAGGCAGTCGTCAGTAATGAGTTGAGTGAAGGCTTCAGGTTTTCAGGCCTGCATGTGTTTCTGTTCATTCACTCATGCAGAGCTTTAACGGAAAGATGTTTGTTGGCTGTGAAATGACAACTTTAAGACAACAGTTAATCTCTGTGACCGTTTTATAGACAGTCAGCGTTGGTTTTGGACTGGGAGAAACCTTCAGTTGCGTGAGATGAACTCCAGCTGTCATCTACAGTGAGGTAAGTTTGTTCACCTTTAAAAGGAACATTTAACGGCCAGTTCGTGTTATTTATATGAGAATCGACTGCATTTTGGGGGGATAATAAAACAGCAAGTCTACATAATGTAACTCATCATTTGTGAACACTTGGCTTAGCGTAAGTGTGTCGTTTGTTTACACTCCACTTATCTTCAGACACACACATGACAGGATCTGATAGTTTTCATCAAGCTCTTATTGACACAACAGGAGGAGGAGGAGGCTCAAAGTGTGCCGGGCGTTTACTGCCCCATCAGGGCAACGTGTGGGGGCAAAACACTCCCCCAGCCGTCCCCATTAAACCACAGCATTTGCATGTCACACTGGGAGGCAAGGAGCGAGCGCTGAATGATCTCACCTGGGTTACGCATTTAACCCCCGGGGCAACAAATCACAAAGATCGTCCTCCCCGTTTGAAGCTGGTTTGTGGTCAGTAGATCCATAGACGTTCACTTTCTGCTCCCCTTACTGTACTCTAGATTTAATTTAGACACCCAATAAACTTTCTAAATGTCTGCAGATTCTTTAAAATCTTAAGTATTCACACCCTCATTTTTCACTGCAATATAAACTCCTGCACCTCTATGGAAACAACACAACCATGACTAGAAGTATGTATATTAGATATTAACCGTTATAGACAGTTACCTATTTGCCTACTACATTATTATAGTTGTTTACATTTTGCAACCTCTACAAACTTTTTCTCTCTACTCTGCTCATCAGCTGTAGAAAGATGTTTCACCAAAGCATTTCGGCACGTTTTATTTGTGGAAACACTGCCTGCAGTTCAACCCGAAGACTCAGAACTTTTGCCATGTGACTTCTTAGTTGCAGTTGAATCAGTCGTGACTTCTTGGTTGCATCGAAGGGTGTAGAATTTTTTCTTTTTCTTTTTTTTTTTCTTTTTTGTTGTTGTTGTTGTTGTTTGTTTGTTTGTCTGTTTATCTGTCCATTCTGTAAAGCGTCTTTGAGTGACCAAAAAAGCGCTATATAAAATTGATGAATTATTATTATTATTATTATTATTATTATTATTATTATTGTACTTTTTGCAGATTCTGGTTCCTGCAAACTATTTATTTTTGGTAAAATTCCAAATGTAATACATGGAATAAAGTGATTTTCAGCTCCTGATGGAACCGGAGGTCCCAGATGATGTGTTCATGGGCTGTCGGGAAGTTGAGAAACCGTTATCAGTTTGATAAATGGTGTAACCGCGGCGATTGTACAGAGCAGTTATAAGGTAGATTCAGGTTTCTGGCTGATAAATGGTGCCATCTTGGGGTTTTAAAAAAAAGATAACATGCCTTTCAAACCTATTTTTTGGGCTTTGGGGTTCAGATGGTTAATTCAGGGCTTTGTAGAAGCTCCTTTCTCAGCAGCTTACAGTCTGTCACCTGGATATGCCCAGTTTATCCTTGTTCTTCCTAGACAGCCTCCCTCAGATTGGATTAATGTGCCCAAACTTCCATCTCCAGGTGTCTCCACAATTGTTCTGTTGGGTTTAAGCCTGGAGGACAGTCAGGACAGTTGCCTCGGCTGTCCTCTTCAGGTCATTGTGGTGCTGAAAGGTGAAGAGTCTCACGTCTATCCAGTGTGTTTCATTCATGCCTCTCTCAGTTCTGACCAACCTCCCTGCTGCAGAGAACCAGCTTCCTAGCATGATGCTGCCACCGCCATGCCTCCCTGTTGGAATGCTGACTAGCGCCTGCTGTTCAACACACAAAGTGCTTCAAGTTCTGCACAAAAAGATCATCTAATGTCTCGTCAGATCAGAGGATCTTTTTCTCTTCAGTTAAATCAACTTACATTCAAATGAAAGCAGCTAAACACAGAGTAATCCACTGAGACGTACCGTGAATCTAATCCTGTTAAAGGTGAAAGAAGAAAAAATCAATGTGGGTTCTCAGTGAGCCAGTTGTTAATGTTTAAATGAACAATCGGATGCATGTTGATCGATTGGTATTGATTATTGCTGTAGTAGCAGTTTTGCTGTCGTCCGTCTTGTATGATCTGATGTTTGTGTCTCTGTAGAGAGAAGATGGAGGCGACTCAACGGCAGGTGAGTGTTCAGGTTTCAACTTCTTCTTCATGTGTTCTCTGAGGAATGTTTCAGCCAAGACAGAAGAAGGACAATAGTAGTCCTCCTCCTGTCCTCCTTTTTCTGGAAGAAGGACAAGAAAAGGTTTCCTACTTGGTTTCTGATTAGTTTCAGACTAGTTTAAGGCTTTGAAATGGTTTGTGACAGGATTATGTCTTGGTTTCAGACCAATTTCAGACTAGTTTCTGACTTGGTTTTAGACTTTTTTTAAGTCAGTGTTGGACTGGTTTCTGACTGGTTTGGGTCTGGTTTTCAACATAGTTTCAGACTGATTCCCCACTTGGTTCCTGACTGATTTTGAACTGGTTTTAGGCTGGTTTCTAACTTGGTTTTGGATAAACATTAGACAGGTTTTAGGTTGGTTCATTACTAGGTTTCAGACTGGCTTTTAGACTGGTTTCTCACTGGTTTCAGACCAGTTTGAGACTTTGTTTTAGATTTGGTTCTGCGTTAGTTTTGAGTTGGTTTGGGATTTGACTTTGGACTGGTTTCTGACCTGATTTTGGACTGGTTGTAGTCTTGGTTTCAGACTAGTTTCTGACTTGGTATCTGAGGTAGTTTCAGACTGGTTTGGGACTGGTTTCCAGCCTGATTTTGAACAGGCTTCTGACTTGCTTTAAACTAGTTTGTGACTTGTTTTCTGAGTTAGTTTCAGACTAGTTTTGGATTTGACTTTGCCCTGGTTTTAGACTGGTTTCAGACTAGTTTGTGACTTGGTTTTAGATTTGGCTTCTGAGTTATTTTCAAGCTGATTTTGGATTTGACTTCAGACTGGTTTTTGACTTGGTATCCGAGTTAGTTTCAGACTGGTTCCTGACTCGACTTTGGACTGGTTCTGACCTGATTTTGGAATGGCTTCTGACTTCATTACAGACCTGGTTTCTTACTGGTTTCTGACCTGGTTTCTTACTGGTTTCAGACTTGGTTGTAGACTTGACTTTGAACTGGTTCCTGACCTCATTTTGAACTGGTTTTTGACTTGGTTTCGAAGCGGTTTCTAACTTGATTTCAGACTTGGTTTTAAACTGGAGTAAAAAGCACAAGATAGAATATAGTGAAGAGAGCACTGATCTGTGCGTTGAGGAGATCCACCTCTTCAGATCAGGACTTAGCTGTCCACCAACCTCTGAAGGACAAGAGACACTCAGTGGACACAAACCAAACCGACCATCAGTGGACTTTTCAATAAAGTCCAGCTGCTTTTGTTAACAAACACATTTTTTACATTCATTTCCAGAGTGTCCAGTGAAAACAGCTGAAAGTTTTTTCTTTCCCGCTGATCAATAAATAAATCAATAAATCGCCAGGTGTGCCGCTGAACGCCTGCAGGACAGTCTGTTATTGTTTTTACCAGAGTTACCACCATAACGCCTGATTACATCTACCTGTGTTGTAGTGTTTGTGTCTCGGTGTGTCTCCGTCCAACAGTTTCACTTTGTGTCTTCAAACCACTGAAGTGAAAGAGAAGAAACACGCTAATCGACGAACAGCAAAACACCAGTTTAGTGAAATCTGTGAATATTTTTCTCTGATTATTGTCGATAGATTACTGAACCAGAGACTCAACTAAGTTAATCTCATTAAGCTCTGTTGCACTGAATTTCAAGGATCAACTCTGCTGGGGCCTCAGTCCCCCTTGTTTTTATTTAATTCAAAAATTACCAGTGAACTGTAAAACTGTTGTTTTTTCCCCACCCTACAGTCTTGAACACACATCAGTACACTGTTGTAAAACTTCACCAGAAAACTGACAGAACACCAAGACACAAAGTTTGAAACCAGTACAAAACCAGTCAGACACCCGTTAGAAACTGGTACAAAACCAAGTTAGAAAATAGTCTAACACCAGCTCAAAACCAAGTAAAAACCCGATTCAAAACCAGTACAGATGCAGTCCAAAGCCATTTTGAAATTAAGTCAGAAACCAGTCTAAAATCAGACCAAAACCAGTCTGTTACGACCCAGCCTCTAGGGGTAGCTGGGTGCAACAACAATAAAACCAGGTGTTACTGGTTTAGTAAAGCAATTTATTGCTTAGTGACAAAATTAACATAAAACAGGTGATACACAAAGTAACAGAACCTGGTGGGTGTTGCTAAAATCGAAGAACCAAATAGAACCAAACGAAGGCGAACAGAGTTTCATAAATTTACTAAGACTGAAATAACAGAACACAATTAAGCTCCCTACCAAACGAACACAGTAGCAACGTCACACCAAAGAAACGAGTGTCCAGTGCACAAAACTAAACCACAACTGGTGCCTCTAAACACACATCACAAAACATGGCACGGGACACGAATCACACACACAGTGGCATTAGCGTCATACAGAAGACACTAATGCCTCTCTAAGCTAATGCAGGAGCTAACAGACGCTACCAACAGTCTTCACCAAGACACACAAATGCCTCTCCACAAAGTCAGCAACCTGCCGAGCACATTTCACAGAATCACCAGGGCAAACAGTTCCCACTACATCCCTGTCGCCCTGACTGAGGGTTTGTTGGAGGCTTTTATGGTCTTCAGGTGTGGAGTGGCTACAGTAGATTGGCTGGAGGTGGAGGGAGCCAAGTGGTGGTCCAATCCGGCCGGTCCGGAGGCGGAGAGAACGGGTGCTGCAGAGCAGGTCCTCAGCTCGGCTAATCAGCCAAGATGGCCTTCAGCTGGGCTCTGGAGCCGATTCCTAAGTCAGCTTCAGCTGGGCTCACACTGACAGAATTTTAAAAGTCCACCACATTACTGTCACCAGTGGCCGTACCACAGTCTATAAGCAATTTAGGAACCGGTCCAAAATCTGTCTACAGTGAAGTCAGAAACCAAGTCAAAAACCAGTGTGGAACCCCGAATAAACCAGTCAGAAACCTGTCTAAAACCAGTACAAAACCAGTCAGAAACCCATTAGAAACTGGTACAAAGCCAAGTTAGAAAACAGTCTAACGCCAGTTCAAAACCAAGTGAAAACCCGATTCAAAACCAGTACAGATGCAGTCCAAAGCAATTTTGAAATCTAAAATCAAACCAAAACCAGTCTAGGAACAATTTAGGAACCAGTCCAAAATCCGTCTACAATCAGGTCAGAAACCAAGGCCACACCACCTTGTGGATGCCTGATCCCGTCAGGTCTTGGAAGCTAAGCGAGGTTGGGCCTGGTCAGTACCTGGATGGGAGACCGTGAGGAAACACCAGGAAGCCTGGGTGGATGCAGTGTGAGAGTGAGTGGTTGGTGGTGGTCGGAGGGGCCGATGGAGCAGACTGGCCTCCGTCAGTCTACCCCAGGGCAGCTGTGGCTAAATACGTAGCTTAGCACCATTGAGTATAGAGTGAATGAATAATGCAATGTAAAGCGTCTTTGAGTGTCTAGAAAAGCGCTACATAAAACCAATGCATTGTATTTATTAAGTCAGAAACCATGTGGAACCACTATGAAACCTTGAAGTAAACCTGTCTGAAACCTAGTAATCAACCAGCCTGTCTAAAACTAGTCCAAACAATCCAAAACGAAGACAGAAACCAGGATAAAAGCAGCCCAAAACTAGTCTGAAACCATTAAGAAACTAGTCTAAAGCCAAATCAGAAACCAGTCCAAAACAAAGTCAGAAACCAGTTTGAAGCCAGCCCAGTATAAGTTTAAACACCAACCCCAGTCCATCTAGAACTAGTTGAAAGTTTAGTCCATTTTCAGTCCAAAGCAAGTCTCAAACCAGTCCCAAACCAAATCAAAACCAGTCTGAATCCAGTATAACGCCAAGTCAGAAGCTAGTTCGAAACAAAGTCCGAAACCAGTCTGAAGCCAGCCCAGTATAAGTTTAAACAGCACCCCCAGTCCATCTAGAACTAGTTGAAAACACGTGTAAACAGAACAGGTTCTCCAAAACGCTTCAGAATCAGTCCAAACCCAGAGTCCTGATCTCATCTCATCCCATCCTATCACTGAACCAACGTATGTCCAGTCTGTCGCCGACACAAACACACAATGACGACACAGAGGCGCACAAAGAAAACAACACACTGATGGACCTGACTTTGGTTTCAGCACCAGAGACTCAGAACCAGTCGTCGGTGCGAGGAGGCCGAGGTGTGTTGCTCAAGGGCGCATCAGCAGTCTGACAGAGTTCTGCAGTGTGTGTGGTCGACCCGCTAACTGCCAGGATGACTGCACCGCATTTGCATAACGTCACACACACACAGACGGATTGAGTGTGTGTGTGCTGAGCCTGCAGCGGGAAGCACACCTGAGAAAGACCCAGCCAATCAGAGCACACGCTTTCACCTGCCTCAGACGCTGAAGTGTGTTTCTAGAAGTTTCGACTCTTGTTTTATTTCTGCAGTGTGATAAAAAAACAACCCCTAAAATAACTTAAATATAACCTCAACCTTGAGCCCAGTCTTCACCTTTAATGGGACGATCTGGGGCTTTTTGTCCCCACAACAGGAGTAAAACACCCTCACACAGTTAGAGGTGAGGCGGCGGTCGCCTCGTCATGCTGGTATCCTGACAGCTGTAATGAAGACGACCCGTATGCGTCCGTTAAAGTGAAACCACATCGGATCCAGTTTAACCCCCAACAACCAGCAGCCGTCAGGTGGGACTATCAGGGCGCCTCACCTGGACAGACTCCGCTGCAAATAAAAATCAGACTGTGGTGAGTTTGATCTGCAGAACCTTCAGACACACCGACCTCTTAAATCTAGAACCTCCTCAAGGATCCATGGATCATCGTACCTCCAGAGACCCTTTTAGACTGCGAGAACCACTTTAGGAAAGCTTGAGGAAACCAGCCCAAAACCAAGTCAGACACCAGTCTAAAATCAGATAAGAAACCAGTTTGAAAACACCCATTAACCAAGTCGGAAACTAGTCTAAGTCAAGTTAGTCTGAAGACAAGTTAGAAACTAAATTAGAAACCAGTCTGAAACCAGGTCAGTCCGAAACCAGTGTGAAACCACTTCAAACCAATTCAGAAACTAGTTCAAAACCAAATTAGAAACCAGTTCAGAAACCAGCAGAAAAACCAAATCAGAGACTAGTTCAAAACCAAGTTAGTCCAAAACCACGTCTGAAAATAACTTAGAAGCCAAGTCTGAAAGTATGACACCAGTCTAAAACCAAGTTAGAAACCAGTCCAGTACCCAAAACCAAGTTAGAAACCAGTCGAAAACCAAATTAGAAACCAAGTCTGGAACCAGTCTGAAACTAAGACTCCAGTCTAAAACCAGTCTGAAAAAACTCAGAAACCAAGTTAGAAACGAGTCCAGTACCCCAAACCAAGTTAAAAAACCATTTCAAAACCCAAAACCAAGTTAGAAACCAGTACAAAACCCAAAACCAAGTTAGAAACCAGTACAAAACCCAAAACCAAGTTAGAAACCAGTACAAAACCAAATTAGAAAGTCTGGAACCAGTCTGAAACTAAGACTCCAATCTAAAACCAGTCTGAAACAACTCAGAAACCAAGTTAGAAACCAGTCCAGTACCCAAAACCAAGTTAGAAACCAGTCCAGTACCTCAAACCAACTTAGAAACCAGCCCAAAACCCAAAACCCAAATCAGAAACCCATCCAAGTCTAAAAGTCAAGTCAGAAAACCCTTAGACTGCCAGAACAACCAGAAGAAATCCAGGAACCCTGCCAGAAACAACTCAGGGACTACTGGACCCTTATAGAACCCTGTACTAGACTAGAACCTGTTTGGGGAAGCACAGAAACTGTTTGAAAACTGCTATCCCTGCTGAAAGACCCCTAATACCTCTTCGGTGCTCCCTAGAACCATATCATGGACGTCTTGAGTGAGGTCTTGAAGCCATCTGTAAAACTGTCCATTGACACACTTTCAGAACCACTTTGAAACTCTGAATATGTGATGCTCGAAGCGACTGAAAGCTAAGTTACATGCCTGAATTCAAAGAGCCTGGTCTTAGCTACACGTGGAGAACCAGTTCGAAGGTCCAGAACTCTAGAATACTTTGGTTTTTGTGGTACAACTTGTCATACCTGGGGCTGCACGGTGGCTCGGTGGTTAGCAGTGTTGCATGCAAAAGCAAAACGTGCTGAAAGCGGGTCGACGGGCAGTTCTTTAAAAATACATCTTGGAATGTTGGTAACATTTATGGCGTCTTTACGATGATTTAAGGTGGAATAACCCAAACGTCAGACTCTCCTTTTGTTCTAAATACACGTTCTGAAGGGTCCCTAAAAACCCCTCCGTGACCCCGACGGTCTGAAACCCGGGAACTCTGAAAACCCTGGCAGAACCTCTGAGGAGCAGGGTCTCGGCTCCAGCTTGCCCTCCTCGGATCTCGGCAGTGGAAAGTTTCTGTTGCCTCGAGCTCCGAGTTGACAGGAGTTTATAAACATCTCAGTGGAGGGAGGCGAGTCTGAACAGGCCGGCTGGAGGAACCGACAGCTGCTGACGGTTCTCGCTTTTTATCAATCACACGAGCATCAATTCCTCCCCGAGAACCTCCACAGCAGCACCGACCGGTTCAACCACAAACTGGGCTCAGGCTCTCTGGAAGGGGGCCCCCAGCCCACCAGCAGGGTCACGGATCGGTTCATAAAGCCCCTGAAACCACTTCGGGACTCCTGCCAGGACCTGAAGCTGCTCTTAATCCTCCTCAAGTAGCTCCAGATTCCCTCAAGTGTTCAAATCAGAGCGGCGAAATCATGATGCGTTCAAGGACTCAACGCAAGTTCCAGGTACTTCTACATGAGTACTGTCATTTCACGTTTCCTTATGCTTCATACGGCAACATTCATTTAAGGTTTTCATTAAATTATAAACCCTATAAATTTAATTATATTTTTTAATCCAAATAAACTCACAACAGCAAACCACACATTTAAGTATAATTTATGATTTTTAATAAATTAAATGCAACTTAGCCAAAGATTTTTTAAGATCCTAAATAAATTAAATAGAATTATTTAAATATTTAATAAAAAAAATAAGTTTGCCAGATATTTAATAAATTAAATAAAATGTATCTTAAATTTCATAAATAGAAATTTTAACAAAACGAGTCACATAATAAACAAATCATTTTTAAAAGATTGAATTTTTATTTTTATTGTTATTTAGTTTCAGATATTTAATAAGTTAAATAAAATTGATCATGTTTCATAAATTAAATTAAATCGATTTTTAAAATATTCCAATATAATTCAATAAATAAAATTCATCAGATATTTAATAAATTAAATAAAATAGATTTTTATATTTAAATATAATACAATAAATTAAATAAAATATACCAGATAATAAATAAATACTTTTAAAAAATCTGATATCTAATAAATAAAGTTTCAGATATTTAAAAAATTAAATGAACCTATCATATATTTAAAAATAGATGTGATTAGATATTTAGTATATAAAGCTGATTACACATTTCATAAATAATTTTGGATATTTATTAAATAAAATAAAGAAATATCAGATTTTTAATAAATAAAATACAATTAGAGGTTTATCATATATCTAATAAAGACCATTAATAAAATATAATAAAAATTAAATAAAAATTATTAATCAGATATTGGACAAATGAAAACAATACGGAATAATTAATAATAAAATATAGACATTTATTCAATATTTTTTAATAAATAAATAACACTTAGCAAATATTTAGTCTTGTCTTGTTTAGATATTTATTATTTATTTAATTAAGTGACATTAAGCAGATACTGAATAAATTAAAATATAATAGATATTAAATATGTCTAATAAAGCTTTTTAAAATCTTTGTTTAACTCTTTGAATTCACTCTGAAGGTCGACACTTTAATCACATCTGATTAATTCATTTTAAAACCACTGTGACGTTAATTTGTAAGTGTTGTGTGGTAATGTGTTGGAATAACACCTTAAATTATTTGCAGATATTTAATAAATTAAATGTATTTTAGCTGCTTATTTAATAAAAGTTAAAATGATCTCTGATTTATTACATTTACATTTTGTGAGTTTAAATCATTTATTCGACATATTTTAATGCTTTGAACTTATTATATTGTTTTAAACTTTCGTCCTGGTTTCTTTATGTGTTAAAATGAATGTTTATGTAGTAGTTTATATTTCCTGCTGAAGCTCATTGATGATCGATCAGCTGCTGATGAAAGAATCTGAGGTTCTGCCGCCTCCTTGTGGCTGCAGCCGAAAGAAGTGACAGAACCAGCATTTTAACACCAAGTAAATATGTTTAATGAGCTGCAACAAAACAGCAGCTGAATGTTAAAATATATTTAAATAGATATTTAATAACAAAGAAGAATTATCAGATATTACAAAAACATACACGTCTAATTTAATAAGTAAATCTGAGATATTTACTGCATTTAATAAACTTTAGCAGACATTTAATAAACTTTTAGCACATCATAAAATATATTTTATTTTAATAAATGAGGTTAAAAGTCAGTGTAAGTGAGGTAAATAATTTTAAATATTTAAAACAAAAATTGCAGATATTTAATAAATTTAACACATTTTGGAAAATATTTTTAAAATAATAACATTTCAAAATATATTTAATAAATACATAAATAAATAAAACAAATAAATAAATTTGGAAGCTGTTAAACACATTTAATGATTTTTCTCAGGTATTTAATAAACACATTTCAGATATTTATTTCAATAAATACAGTTTAAGCCACATCTGATGCTGATATTTGAAAAAATATATCTAATAAATATAATTATAATTTAAAAAATACATTTTAGGATGTATTTAATGAATTTTAGAATATATTTTATAAATTTAATAATGTTTAGATTATATTTGATAAATGAAGTCCAGCAGATTATTTAACACACTTACATACATTTTAGTATTTAATAGAACAATTTGAGCCATGGTCAAAATTAAATAAAAAACTTTTTGCTAGTATTTAATAAACACGTTTTTGTCAACATTTAATAAAATAATTTAACAAGTATTTATGTACTAAATAAACTTTAGGAGCAATAAATAAACAATAAAACAAATGGATATTATACATAATTTATTTTATTGCTCACAAATTTACATTAAAAAATCAATACATTTAAAAATATATTTAATAAATGTAATTTTTAGACCATATTTAACAAATGTGATTAAAAAAAATTAGCACTTTAATAGATTTTAGCAGATATTAAATGCATTTTTAAGAATTTTTACCATTCATTTAATAAATTCTAATAGATAATTAATTAAACTTTAGCTAATATTTAATAAATACATACTTAAAAGAGTCAAATAAGTCAAATTAATTTTTCAGATCAGATTTAAAAACACATTTTAGTGGAAAATTAAGAAATTAAATCTACGTTTAGCAGATATTAAAAGAATTTAATACATTTTAACAGATATTTAATTCAAATGATCAGACATGAAAAACAGCTTTCATCAGATAGATACACGTCTATTAACCCGAAGAAACATGGCATCATGATGCTGGTTGCCAGGACGACCGACAGTGAATCAGCTTCAAGCTTTATAAAGAAAATGATTTCCTAAAAACACAAAGTGAGAACTGAGAAAACCACATTGAGTCTGTTCACACGTCATTTAATTAAAAAAACATCTGCTTCAGTACAGAATAAAAACTTATCCAACAAACTGCTCCTCATTGATCAGTAGAAAAACAAACCTTCTGTGTAACTTTAACATCATTATGACTTTATCTGTTTTTAAGAAAATAATCCGACACTTCCTGGTCAAATGTTCTCATCCGGCTGTGAAGCGTCGCTCTTCGCTGTGCAACGTAAACACTCTTCTACTCAACCCTCCTGCTTTCCTGGATGTCGTTAGCATAGCTTAGCACAAACACTGGAATCAGGTGGAAACTGTTAGCGGCAGGAAACGGCACTGCGCTGGGTCAAGGTGACGAGGGCGGAGCTGCCGTCTGATTGGCCGACTCAGAGCGGCTTGGGCAGGCTGGACACCTCGTCTACGCACTCCTGGTAGGCGTCCTGGTATTCCTCGTGAGGTTTGATGAGGATGACACAGGTCGGCCGCTTGGAGCCGGCAGACGAGCCCAGATCCTGAACACACACATTTCAAAATAAAAGTCATGTAAGTGAGATGTAAAGGTTAAGATGCTAAACAAATCAATTTTTAGCAGATATTTAATATTAATGTATTAGTAGATAATAAAAAAATAACCATAGTCTACATTTGATATATTTATTTCTGTAAATATTTAAATTTTGACTGATATCTAGTAAATATTTTTTGCAAATATTTAATAGTTTAATAATTTAAACTTAGATTATATTTATTACATAGATTTTAGTATTATAGATATTATAGATATTCAATAAATAAACAAATTTTTCAGAAGATGTGGGAAGTAAATGAATTATAAAATATTCTCTAGAAAAATTTATAAAATAATTGAAATAACAGTAACATATATTTACTAAATTTATCTTAGCAGACATTTAATAATTCTACTTAACAGATATTAATAAATTAATTGTGGCAAATATTTTATATTTATTTCAGCAAATATTAAATATTTTAATTTTAGGTGATATTTAATAATTAAATTTTAGCCAATATTTAATAAATAAATCAAAGTAGCCATGTAATAATCGTATTAACGTCATTTTGGCTGATTTTTAATAAATATATTTTTGCAGTTTTTTATCAAGCTGAATAAATTTTTGCAAATATTTATTAAATAGATTTAAGTTAATATTTATTAAATATTTATTAAATTTTATCCAATACTTCTGAGCAGATATTTAAACACATTTCAGTACATATATACAGTTTAAGCACATTTTTGTAGACGTTTATTTAATTGAATAACGCTTCAATAATGTTCGATAAATACATTTTAGTTGACATGTCCGAAATAAATTTTAGCCAATGTTTATTAAATCATTTTTTGCAAATATTTAAGAATTAAATATTAGTACATATTGAATATGTGAAATTGACTAGTTGTTTAATAAGTGTTATAGATTTTGGGAGATATTAAAAACCCATATTTTAGCATATATTTATGCTAAACTTTAGTTATTTAATAAATTGAATATATTTTAGTCGATATTTAGTAAATAAACTGTAGTCAGTATTTAATACAACTTGTCAGATATTCAGTAAATCAGTCTGAGCAGTTGTTTAAATATAATTAATTATATTTAATAAGTATGTTTTTGTATGTATTTAATAAATCGAATAATTTTTTGCAGATATTTTCTATATTTTGCTCGATATTTAATAATTTCTTTATGCAGACATTCGATAATCAAATATTTGTACATATTTAATCGTATAACTTTAGTACATACTCATGGACGTTTGTTATTTGTGATGCTGATGATGCCTGGATTCAGTTTGCTGCAGCTGCTCTGCTGTCGAGGAAACTTATTCTCCACGAAACACACCGACTTTGTTTTTCACATTCCCTTTTCTTTGTTTTCCCTGGACTGGAAATGACTGAAACCTAAGACCCCACTTTTCCGTAGGCGTCCTGTTGACAGTGATGGCGGCTGCAGACTCACCACTTTCGAGGGGACGTAGGCGTACGGCAGGTTCCTGTCCTCGCACATGATCGGCAGGTGGCAGTAGACGTCGATGGGCAGCGTGTCGCCTGCCAAAACCACGATGCTGCAGGGACACGAATAAACAAACACCCTCAAATACAGTTCACAAGTGTGGACACGTCGTTAAAAGGCAAGTTTTTATAGTGTAAATAAAATGATACCATGATGTGAAGCTTTTCTACCTGTATTGTGAAACTGCATCCTATAAACCGAGTTAAAAATAACACTTTCCAAAGCGTTGGATGGACCACGGAGCACGAAGATAACAATAATTAACAAGGGGAGAAAATATGGCAGAGCAGTGACATCACTAAGAACAGGATGTCCCCCGAAAATTAATGGGAAGACCAGGAAAAAAACTGTTGGCAGTGATTGTTCTGTATAGCTACAGGCTGGAGTCTGGCTAAAGTTTATTTATATATATATAACTCCAGTCTACTAAAACCACATGGGAGAATGAGTTATGGTCTGATGAGATCGAAGCTAAACCACTTAGCTTAAATATACAAAAGACTTCATTGGTGCAAAAAAAAAAACCCTCATTCCCCACAGTGAGGCATGGAGGCGGCAGCATCATGGAGCATGGAGAAAGTTTGCAAGAAACATACATCCAGTAAGGAAAAACTACGTGGAGTGATGTGTAAATAACGCGTGATGACACCAAAGTATACCAAAAGATGTATCTGATGCAAAAAGAAGGCATCAAGTCACAAAAAACATCATCCCCACAGTGAGGCACGGAGGCGGCAGCATCATGGAGCATGAATAAAGTTTGCAAAAAGTCACCCAAACCACATGGAGCAATGTGTAAATAATGTGTGATGAGGCCAAAGTATACCAAATAATATATTTGACGCAAAATAAAAAGACAGCAGATAACAAAAAAATTAAAAATCGCCATACAGTGAAGCACGGAGGTGGCAGCATCATGGATCAAAGTTTTAGCAACAGCTCAGCCAGAAGGCAGATATAAATCCACTCCTGACCTGACGAGGGCAGTGCACAGGAAATGTCCAGCCAGTTTGACAGAGTTCAAACACTTTTGCAAGGAAGCTTGGCAAAATATTAAGTCGACACATATCAAACTGATCAACTGTTACCATTAAGTGGTCATAAAGTGACGGAGTGGCCCTTTAAAGCCTGTAAACATGTGAAAACATGGCGGCAGACTCACCCTTTCTCTCCTTTGTTGATGAACTTCTGAACTTCTTTCACTCCTCTCCGGATGTTTTTCACTTTGGCAGCTGGAATCACAAAAAAAACTCCATGAAACCAGACTCCATTTTGAAATCAGGCATTTCTAGATCGTCTGCAGCACCCCGAGAAATGTTTCTGTCGTCGTTTATTCTCCCTCACACTCAATAAATGATGATAAACTACAAGCCGAATTAATCAGAACAGTCAAACAATTCCGCTGGTGTCTCATTTAACTGTCTATTTTCATTCTAACATCTGCTGCTAGATGACAACAACAACAAAAAAAAACCCAAAACACCATCCCTACAGTGAGGCATGGAGGCGGCAGCATCATGGAGCATGGATAAAATTAGCAGAAAAATACATCCAGCCTTCCAAAATTATGTAGAGTAAAGTTTAAATAATGTGCGAAGAGACTGAAGTACACCAAACAATAAATTTGGTGCAAAAAAAGACCATTTTTAAATCGAGTTTGGCCCCGTCTCCATGGAAACCACTCACTTGTAACAGGAAATGGCGCTGCCTTTTGCCGGAAAATACGTATGAAATTGCAAAATGTGGACATTTGAATGATAAGTTAAAAAGCCAAATTAATCAGAAGAGCCTATCGTTTTGTTCAGTGCCTCATTTTTAACGCCCCTTTTTAATTAATCTTCTGGCAGTCGACAGATCGCTAAAGTTGATCATTTTTAAATCGAGTTTGGCCCTGTCTCCATAGAAACAGCAGAAACCCGTCACTTGTAACAGGAAACTAGGAGGTGTTCTGCCGGAAAATACGTATCAAATTGCAAAATGTGGACATTTGAATGATAAGTTAAAAAGCCGAATTAATCAGAGGAGTCTATCGTTTTGTTCGTTGCCTCATTCAATGTCCTACTTTGATTAATCTGCTGTCAGTAGACAGATCGCTAAAGTCGATCATTTTTAAACCGAGTTTCGCACGGTCTGCAAAAACAACATTAGAAACAGTTTTTGCTGCTAGCGGCTCTTTCAGTTGTGTTTACCTTTCTTGACGCATTTGTAGAGCTTCTTGCTAAGTTTTTTGGAGGCCAGCGGCTGAGAGATCGGGTTGAGGTGAGCGATCAGCTCCTGGTAGGACTTCTCCGTCCCTCCGGCGGCCTCCTCTCCGTCCGCAGCAGCCTTCTCCTTCTTCACCTTTGTCATGTCTGGCCGATAATTGCTGTTACTCGGGAATTACTCTTGATTATTTGATTGTTTTCTGCTCCGAGTCTTCCCAGCCGATCACAACATGCACCCCGAGAGGAAAAAACACGTGTTGGAGGCGCTTTTTCTGCAGTTTAACCTCAGATCAGCGACGCAGTAGCGCCCCCAGCGGCCCGGAGGGCAACAGCAGCACCGAGCTTCAGCATGTTTACCTCCTTAAATGAGTTTTCAGCTGTTAATAAACCCATGATTTATGCAAATACATATAATCTGTTTTATATTTATGAAAAAGAGTCACATCCATAAATTTCCAGGTACCTATACTTCACTAGAGAGGGTACTTTTATCACAAACAAACAGCTCTGAATGTGGCTGACAGATGATTTAATCACAACAAACACTTATGTTTATATTTCATTACGTCACATTTATTTATTTCATGGAATACATCTGTAAAATATTCATTCCTAAATAAAGTGGCATACCACAGTATCAGAAAGAAGCAAACTCTATTTATTTAATTAAAAATAATTAGACAGTCGGTAGCAGCAAAGAAAATATTTTCATATTTCAGGGACATTTTTTAAAAAAACAAACAAGACTTCCCATTTATTAGTTTTCTCTGTTAAAAAAAGCTCACAGTGAGGATTTTATAAAACATTTTAATGAATGTAAGATAAATTAAATATTTACTCAAAGTAGAAAATCGACATGGAGAAAAATGTAAAACAAAGTTAACAAGAGGAGATTTGATAAATACGAAATAAAGTGTAGAGGACATCAGCAAACACTACTAGTCTGTAAACAAACAGCACAAACACTATTGATTGTTGTTGTTTACTCCACAGCAGTCGCATTTGATCTGAATCAGGACGGAGGGAGCAGTGATGTCACAGCGATGAGGTCATCAGCGGCTGATGATGTCACTCAGCATGGTGGGGATCTTCCCCTTCTTCATCTCTGTGGACATTTGACACCAGACGCAGGGCAGACAGAAGGTGGAGCACACACAGTCTCTGCACAGGGAGCCCTGAGCGCACAAACAACAAACAATAAGCAAACAAACAAACTTACCTGAACACACAAACAACAATCAGTAACAAACAAACAAACTTCCCTGAATGCACAAGCAATAAACAAACTTCCTTGAACAAACAAACAATAAACAAATTGCCCTGGACGCACAAACAACAATAAACAAACAAAGAAACTTCCCTGAATGCACAAACAATAAATAAACAAACAAACTTTCCTGAACACACAAACAACATTCAGTAAACAAACAAATTTCCCTGAATGCACAAACAATAAACAAACAAACAAACAGCCCTGAATGCACAAACAACAAACAATAAACAAACTTCTGTGAATGCACAAACAACAAACAAACAACAATCAAACAAACAAACTGCCCTGAACACACAAACAATAAACAATCAAACTTTCCTGGCCACACAAAAAACAAACAATAAACAAACAAATTTCCCTGAATGCACAAACAATAAATAAACAAACAAACAGCCCTGAATGCACAAACAAAAAACAATAAACAAACTTCCGTGAATGCACAAACAACAAACAAACAATCTTCCCTGAACACACAAACAACAAACAATCAAACTTCCCTGGCCGCACAAACAACAAACAATAAACAATAAACAAACAATCTTCCCTGAACACACAAACAACAAACAAACAAACAAACTGCCCTGAACACACAAACAATAAACTATCAAATTTCCCTAAACGCACAAACAACAAACAAAGTGCTCTGAATGCACAAACGAGCAATAAACAAACAAACTTCCCTGAACGCACCACACAGAGGGACTTTAATCACAAACAATAAACAAACAAACAACAAACAAACGGGCCCGATTGCAGCACACAGAGGGACTTTAACCCCAAACAAAGACAGACAAACCAGAAGGTGCTTTAATCACAAACAGTAGATAAACAAACTGATAAACTGCTCTGAACTCATCAAACAGAGACGGTGTAATCACAAACAAACAAACAAACAACAGGTACTTTCCTGCTGTGCTGTGAACAAACAGCTGCGAGGATGCAGCGTCGCGTCCCTACCTTGATGTTGTAGCGCTGCCGTACGGAGACCCTCATGGACATGGTGATGGGGGGGATGCAGCAGCCGAACATGTCCAGCAGGGGGAGACAGAGACACTCACCGAACCCTTTGGCGGTTATACAGGCGAAGCACGGAAAACACCAGAACGCAAAACAGCCTGTAAACACAAAAACAACAACAACACACTGACTCACTCGGAAACCTGAAGCGCGTAAAATCTTTGGACTAGCACCAGCTGCTCCGACAGCAGGCAGCGTTTGTAATTTCACAGCTAAAAAGTGGCATGCATAACGAGGGAAGTGTGCGTTACGTACACTGTTTCTTGTCGTCGCAGCAGTCGCAGATCTCAGACGACCAATCAGTTTCCTCGGGGAAAGCGGGCGTCGCCTGAGGCTGCATGGACACCGGCCAGCTCATCCTCCGCCTGAAGCTGCTGCACTCGGTCAAGCCTGACGGAAGTTAAATAAGCGATAATGTGAATTTAGTTTGGTGCAGATTTGTATTAATGTTGTCCTAGATGGGGAATTTGGGAGGTTACGCCCACTGTGGCCACTGTTGGTCCCTTGAACAAGGCCCTTAACCCCTGACTGCCCAATACCCTATGTATGTGGGATGGTTTAAATGCAGAATCGAGTTTCCCTACGGGGATTATTAAAGGTTAAATTGTTCTTCTTAGATGTAAACAGTTATTAAATTAGCCGATATTTGAATGGAGTTTGGTAGAGACTATTAGGCAGTCAAGAAAATAAACCTATATTATGCTGCATGTAAACTAAAATTAAATTACTAGATATTTGAATGGAATTTAGTGGAGACTATAAGTAGGTAGTCAGACATAAACCTATATTGTGCTACATGTAAACTAATTAAATTGGCAGATATTTGAATGGAGCTTGGTGGAGACTATTATTAGGTAGTCAGACATAAACCTATGTCATTATTAAACTGATATTAAATTACTAGGTATTTGAATGGACTTTGATGGAGACTACTATTAGGTAGTCAAAAAACAAACCTATACTATGCTGCATGTAAACTAATATTAAATTACTAGATATTTGAATGGAGTTTGGTGGAGACTATTGGTAGGTAGTCAGACATAAACCTACATGAACAACATGTAAACTTTTATCTAAATTGTCAGATATTTGAATGGAGTTTGGTGGAGACTATTAGTAAGTAGTCAGACATAAACTGGTATTAAATGAGCAAATATTTCACTGGACTTTGGTGAAGATTCTTGGTGGGTAATCAGAAAATAAACCTTCATTGTGCTATACGTAAACTAATATTAAATTACTAGATATTTGAATGGAGTTTGGTGAAGACTATTAGTAGGTAGTCAGACATAAACCTATGTTGAACTACATGTAAACTTATATTTTAATTAGCAGATATTTGAATGGAGTTTGGTGAAGACTATTAGTAGGTAGTCAGACATAAACATACATTGAACTACATGTAAACTTATGTTTTAATTAGCAGATATTTGAATGGAATTTGGTGGACACAATTAGTAGGTAGTAAGACATAAACCTATGTCATCATACATTTAAACTGGTACTAAAGTAGTAAATATGTCACTGGACCTTGGTGAAGACTCTTGGTGGGCAGTCAGAAAATAAACCTACATTGTGCTATATGTAAAGTTTTATTTAAATTGGCAGATATTTGAATAGAGTTTGTTGGAGACTATTGGTAGGTAGTCAGACATAAACCTATATTGAACTACATGTAAACTTATATTTAAATATGCAGATATTTGAATGGAGTTTGGTGGAGAATATTATTAGGTAGTAAGACATAAACTGGTATTAAATGAGCAAATATTTCAGTGGACTTTGGTGAGGACTCTTGGTGGGTAATCAGAAAATAAACCTACATTTTGCTCTATGTAAAATAATATTAAAATCCTAGATATTTGAATGGAATTTGGTGAAGACTATTGGTAGTTAGACATAAACCTATATTGAACTACATGTAAACTTTTATTTAAATTGGCAGATATTTGAATGGAGTTTGGTGGACACAATTAGTAGGTAGTAAGACATAAACCTATGTCATCATACATTTAAACAGGTATTAAATTAGCAAATATTTCAATGGACTTTGGTGAAGACTATTGGTAGGTAATCAGAAAATAAACATACATTGTGCTATACGTAAACTAATATTAAATTACTAGATATTTGCATGGAATTTGGTGGAGACTATTGGTCGGTAGACATAAACCTATATTGTTTAAATTACTAGATATTTGAATTGACTTTGGTTTGGATTCTCAGTTGCTGCTCAGAAAACACATTAAAGCCCCAACAGCTAACATCTATTCAAGGTTAACGCAACAGGAAACAACTTCATAACGTCACAGGTGCCTGAACAAACAACTGCCAGTCACTAAACCAACAAACAAACAAAGCAAAATAAAAGCCTGCTGAGGTTGAAACCCGTAAATCAGTTCAGGTCCTGTTCTTATAAAAACACAAGAAGTGACTAAAACCACAGAAGTAGAAGTAGAAGAGGAGGCAGGTGGTCTTCTTACCTGTGTGAGCGTGTGACTGCTGTGATTGGACGTCTCTCAGCAGGACGAAGGTTTCTGATGAACCTGATAAACGCGTTCGGCTGGATGGTTTCATCTTGTCGCCGCTCGCTGACTCACCAGACAGTTTTTATTTCGAAATCCTCAGATTCCACACAGAGAAAACACTCCTTAATTATTATTTTTAATTATAAAGCTTCATAGTGGAACAGTGAAACATTTAATTCTGTACATTTTTTTTCTTTTGACACAGTTTTGTTGTGTGTTTGTGATGGTTTTTGGTAGTTTAAACAGTTTCTTTTCCAATTCTGTCAAATTATCTTTCATTCTCAGACCCCAGGATAAAAACGTCTCCATTTGAGCGTTTCTTTAGGAAGCCGCAGTTCAGCCTTCGACCACCAGGGGGAGACAACTGCTCACCTTTCTTTCTCAGGTTATTTAAAACCCACAGGTGCAGATTCAGACATTTCCACCAAAAAATTAAGCCAAAAAGACACAAAATGGGGCAGAAATTAAGTGTTTGATGCGTAAAATTTCCTGGAGGAGGACAAATTGGCCACTTGGCTCAATATACACCCCGAAACAAAAAGGTTTTTAAGAAGTAATTAATGAAAATGCAGATAAATGGTGAGATAAAATTCTAATTTACAGATTTAGATGAACCTTTTAAGGTGCAAATGTTATTTTGAAAGATTGTGTTGACATAATTATTGGGACTGGACCCAAATATTCGAATACCGGAATATCCGAACATCCGAATATCCGAATATTCGGTCATTGTGGTGGTATCCGGATAACAATTTTTGAGATCCGAATAGTCGCCTCCTCCCGGATACTACTGTAAGCATTGGTATATATCAGTCACTTAATGTGTTAATAAAAAAAGAAACAAATAATTTTATTCTAAGTCATTAACCCCGCCGCTGCGAGTTGAATATTTGGATATTCATCAATAATTGGACCCGAATATCCGAATATCAGTCGTTGTGGTGGTATCTGGATAATAATTTTGAGATCCGAATAGTCGCCTCCCCCCCGGACACTACTGTAAGCATTGATATATCTCAGTCACTTAGAATAAAATGATTCGTTTCTTAATTTATTAACACAGTAAGTCTATAACCCCACTGCTGCCACATGAGTCGAATATTCGGATATTCGTCATTAATTGGACCCGAATATCCAGAGCATAGAAATTGCAATTGGGTCGATGCAACGTTAAGTCATGTTGCATCGACTTAACGTTGTGCAATTTAAACTCAATTTTCTGCGTTAAGTTGAAATAACTAGAATAATTTTTCTTCATCTTGAGGTCAGAATTTCAAGTCATCTCCCATTTTTTGAATCTGCCCCCTTAAAAACATGTATTTGTAATTATTGGAATAAAGTACATTACATTTAAAACATACATAAGTTGGAACAACCTGATTTTTCAACTTAAAAATTTGTATTTACGCTGCCACTCATGAAGTAGTTAAAACAATGAATTCCCTTAATTCAAGTTAGTTTGTTGGTTAAACATAAAGACTGGTGCTAACTGTTCAATTAGAGTTTTATTAAATTAAACCATGAGAAATTCATGAAATTATTCCTGTAAAGAGTCTCCAGGATGGTGCGTCCACATCTCTGTCCGGTGTTGTCGAAGTCAGTCATTCAGGAAAAAAGACAAAATGGCCGCCGTCAGAACTCATTAAGGCTGTTTATGAACCGGGAAACCCTCTGATTGGACGTTTCCACAGAAGTGCTGTCTGGGATTGGTCGTCGACTTCTCTCCTGAAGTTCTCCTCGTTTCCTCAGTTCGTTCTGACTTTCATGTCCACGTTCAAAGCGACCACAGCTCGCTGCCGTCCCGCCTCCGGTGGGCGGAGCTTCAGGGGCAGTACTCGTAGTCGCCTCCGTCGATCTGGTAGATGTTCTCCACCGCCGAGGCCCGGCTGTGGAGCTGCAGGGTGGACGAAGTCGGGCTGAACTGGACCAAACTGCTGATCTGCTGCTGAGGACTGAGACACAAGAACAAACAGTGACTCATTCAACATGTGACGTTCCAGCTAGAACATCTTTGTTCCCAAAAACGTTCTGGGAAAGTTCTTCTGATACTGTCAGCAGGAAGTTTTCTGTTAGTTCCCAGAATGTTTTTATTTAAGGTTCGATAACCGAAAAGGTTCTAGAGATATTTGGTGATAACGCTGTTAGACCGTTACGCCCCAACGTTCTCAAAACTAAATGTTCCACAGAGAACGTTCTACGTTTGTTGTCATGTAACGCTGTGGGAACATTTTATGGATTCCATGATGTGTTCCTCAATAACATCCCCAGAACATTGGAGGCAGAACGTTCCACCTTTGTTGATGTATCACAGTACAGGAATGTGTTATAAAGAACGTTCTGCCATCTGAGGTCTTGAGAACATCTGGAGAACATCGGTTGAATGTTGGTTTGAGAACGTTCCTCCTTTGTTGTCATTGTCAAAATGTCTTATCGAGGAACGTTCTAATGTGGTCCCTTGACAAGAAAGCAAATGTTCTACCTTTAATTTCACAGGAACGTTCTAAAATGTTTTCTATATAAAATGTTCTTTCATCTAAAGCCTCGATAACATCTGGAGAACATTTTTTGAATGTTGGTTTGAGAACGTTCCTCTTTTGTAATCATGTAACATTGTGAGGATGTTTTATAAAAGAACGTTCTACGCTGTGTTCCTCAACAACATCCCCAAAATATCTGCAGAAAATTGCAGGCAGAATGTTCCACCTTTGTTAATATATTACATTACAGGAACGTCTTATTAGAACGTTCTGTCATCTGAGTTGTCAACAACATCTTGGAAACATTTTTTGAACGTTGGCTTGAGAACGTTCTTCCTTTGTTATGATTGTGGAAACGTCTTATCAAATACCTTTCTATAATGTGGTCCCTTGACAAGAAAGCAAATGTTCTACCTTTAATTTTACAAGAACGTTCTAAAATGTTCTGTATATAAAACATTCTTTCATCCGAGGCGTCGATAACATCTGGAGAACATTTTTTCTGTTGGTTTGAGAACGTTCGTCTTTTGTTATCATGTAACATCGTGAGAATGTTTTATAGAAGAACGTTCTACAGTGTTCCTCAACAACAACCCCAAAACATCCTCAGAACAGTGTAGAAAGAATGTTCCACCTTTGATAAGAACGTCTCATTAGAACGTTCTGTCATCTAAGATGTCGACAACATCTTGAAAACATTTTATTAATGCTGCACTGAGAACGTTCCTCCTTTGCGATCATTGTGGAAACGTCCTACAGAGGAACGTTCTAAACTGTGCTCCCTCAACAGAAAGGCAGAACGTTCCAGCTTTATTATAAAACATTACAGGAACGTTATAAAATGTTCTGCATGAAAAACATTCTTTCATCCAAGGCCTCGATAACATCTGGAGAACATTATTTCTGTTAGTTAGAGAACGTCCTCCTTTGTCATCATGAAACATTGTGAGAATGTTTTATAGAAAAATGTTCTACTGTGTTCCTCAACAACATCCCCAAAACATCTGCAGAACATTAGAGGCAGAACGTTCCACCTTTGTTAATATATCACAGCACAGTAACGTCTTATAAAGAACGTTCTGCCATCTGAGGTCTTGATAACATCATTCCTTTGTTATCATTGTGGAAACGTCCAACAGAAGAACGTTCTATATCATGTTCCCTCAACAACCTCCCCAAAACATTGCGGCCAGAATGTTCCACCATTGTTATTATATCACAAGACTGCTTTGTGGAAATCATCTGGGGACTCGGTAACATCTGGACAGTTTTTAAATGTTACTTTGAGAACGTTCGTGGTCCGTGTACGTCGCGGCCATTTGTTTTCTTATTTTGAGATTTTAAAAAAAAAAAACGAAAAATAGACCGTTCTCATTTTTTTTCAGTGATAATACAAAATGAAAAACGGAAAACGGGCCCTAATTCATTATCCATTATCTGTTATCCAATTTCATTAAATGTGTTTGTAAATTAAAATTAAAATTAAAATACATCCGTGGAAAACTTCTTTCTCCCCACCAGTGTAGGGTTTATTTATCCCTTTGGAGGGACCTTGTGATACCGCTAGCTCCACTGCTAGCTCTGCTGCTAGCTCTGCTTCTAGCGCTAAATCGCTAGCGTTCAGCTGCTTTTCTGGACGTTTTTGGGGAGGTTTGGAGGTTTTCTGTTACTTTAGCTGTTGAAAGTCCTCTGTAAAATAGTGAACAATGTGTGCCGAGCAACGTTTGGACCCCACAGTGGGTCTTCATCAGGCCACGTCACACAGCAAGGTCTGCTAACAGTGAGCTAACACTGGAGCTTTAGATACCAGATCCTTCCTCATCACAAGTCAGACGGGTGTATTTTAATTTTAATTTCCATTTGTAAACACATCTAATTAAATCAGATAATGGATAATGAATTAGGGCCCATTTTCGGTTTTTCATTTTGTATTATCACTGAAAAAAACGGGAAACGGTTTATTTTCCGCTTTTATTTTGAAATCTCAAAATAAGAAAATGAATGGCCGCGACGTACACGGACCGTTCGTCCTTTATTTCAATGGAACATAATCTGTTTCCGACAACATCCTCTGGCTTTTAGCATTGAAACATTACATTAACTTTGAAGGAACATTATTGGAAATGAAAATATTCCCACAACGTTCCTGAAACAGTGAATCAAAACGTTTACTTCAAAAATTATTAGCATTTAGATCTTCTGATTCCGTCGTCTCAGATGAGATGATTCACACACATTTTAGTATGAACAAATGTTTCGTGTGTATTTTGGACAGTAAGCGTTAATCGACCGGGTTATTTGGGGTTTTCGAACATAAAAGCATCACACCTCTTCAAAAATGGTTTAACTGCAAACCTCAGAGCTTCAGTTTAAAACCAGACGAGCCTTTAAAGGTCACCTCGTGTCGCTCTGAGCCTCAGTTGGAGCGGCAGTGATTCCTCTGGTTAACCAGCTGCCTCGTCATCGCTCATGTGAGCCGACGGTTTCTCACATTTGACATTTTTCAGAAGCTTCTCGTCAGCTGGATGACGAGCGGAGTGGAAACCTCCGAGGTTTGTTTAATCATCTGGCTTCAAAGTTTCTGTTCCTGCTAAAATGAAACCTACCGGACAGAATCAACCTGCAGCTCCGAGACGCTTTCTAAGAACTTTTAATCAGGTGGGAATGAAACTCTGGAGGCTTCGGGTCGCTCTCAGGTCTCACCCCTAAGTAACTAATCAATAAAAATGACTATAAATTATGGTGTTATTCTCAGAAGACCCTTTCAGAGAACTTTAGCGGGTCGCCGTCTCGCTGCTCGGCTGCTGTTCTGCTGAAACCTGTCGTGTGGTTTGTGGTTTCGGAGGTCTTCTCTCATCGCTGAGTTTCAGTCTGAACACTCGCCGAGGCTACGATGGAGACGGAGGCGACGAATCGAAGGTTTGCAGGCTGAGAAAGGTTACTGATCCGTCAGCAGAAGAACACCGATCGTCAGTTATTTTCTTGACTAATTGGTAGTGTTTTGTCCTCAACACAAACATATTCAGTTTATTGTCACAGAGGATGAAAACCTAAAAATATTCACATTAAAGAAGCTGCAACATGAGAATTCAGACTTCATCCTGATTCTAAAATTTGCTGGAGGCGACCAAATCGGAGCTAAAAGTCAGGCTTTATTCGTACGTTCTCGTGCCCGACTTTAAATTGGAACCTTTTAGAATGGAGTTTGGTTTGATGAAGAGCTGCAGCTGAAGACTGTTTTCACTTTCAGTTGTTTCCTGGATGAATCGATGAGTGCTTTAGTCTACAACACCATGAAAAATGTCCATCAGTGTTTCCCAAAGGTGGCAGACGTCTTGTTTTTCTCAACAACCCCATTTATCACTCTTCCAGAACTTTCTTCACTCTATCTAAATATTCTACGTCACACGACAACCGATCTGACAGAAATTCATCCTGATGATAAAGTTTGCTGGAGGCGACCAAATCGAAGCTACAAATCTGCTTTAATTGACACGTTCTCAGCTTTTTATAATGGACTCTGGTTTGGTCAAGTTTTGTTTGCCTTCTTGCATCGTCACTTAGCACTTAGCAGCTGTGTGTGGCATCTAGGCCTGTGGCAGCATTGTAGCATTTAACAATAGCTAAAGCTGTAGCAGTATGGTAGCATCTTAGCAGTTAGCATTAGCAGGTAGCATTATAGGCGAATCCGGCTGTATAGTCTCCTGGTGGGTGGTGAGTTTGTTAGTAGTTTTTTTGCATTATTGAGTATTTTTAGTAGTATTTTAAGCAGGTAGTGGTTAGCAGTAGCACATAGTATTTACACTAGTTAAATGGTAGCATTGGCGCTGGTCACTACCTGGAGCATCTCCTTAATGGGCCTGGGTCAGTTCAGTGTGGCAGTGCTAGTTAAATTAGCAGTTAGCCTTAGCATTTAGCAGCTAACTAAATGGTAGCATCGGCATTGGTCACTACCTGGAGCATCTCCTAAATGGGCCTGGGTCAGTTGAACGTGGCAGTGCTAGTTGAATCAGTAGTTAGCCTTAGCATTTAGCAGTTAGCTAAATGGTAGCATCGGCTCTGGTCGCTACCTGGAGCATCTCCTAAACAGGCCTGGGTCAGTTGAACGTGGCAGTGCTAGTTGAATCAGTAGTTAGCCTTAGCATTTAGCAGTTAGCTAAATGGTAGCATCAGCTCTGGTCGCTACCTGGAGCATCTCCTAAAAGGGCCTGGGTCAGCTGAATGTGGCAGTGCTGGTTGGATTGTGTAGGAGCAGTGTGAACTGGCACTAGGGGGGGCGACTCTGGGACGCCAGAGTTCACCTCCTAGCCTCCTGGAGGTGTCGTGAGACTAAGTAGGAGAAACAGCGTTGAAGGGAGGTTTCCACCTGATGACCCCCAGAGACGTGTTAGGAATCACTGCTACTGGTAGGTATAGAGACAGATTAGGGATCCTAGGTCCTTCACTGAGGATGAATCCTTTATTTATGAGCACAAGTGTGTGGAGTTTAAATTAACATTCTAGGACTGCAACTAAGATTAAGATAAATGTGAACGAGTCACTCACGTTTTGTTGAGTCGCCACCATCTTCTCGCTGCAGAGACACAAAGACATCAGGAGGAGCGTTAACGAAGAGAGAAGTTTACTTTACTAAATCATTTTTATGGCTCTAAATGGAGATGAAATCACGTTTGTTCTCTGCAACCTGACCCAGTTAATGGTTCAGTTTTATTCAAGTACAATAAACTCCCACAGCCACTGAACGCCTCACATGACCTCCATCATTCACATGGCTGAGTATCGTCCGGCTAAAAGTAAAGTGGACGGCGGACAGGCTGGTTTTATCGTGAACTCACTGATGAAGACGAGTCCGCCGGCGGTGAGCAGAGCCACGACCCCGAACAGAACACACACCAGAACCACCGTCATGCTGCTGTCCTCCTGTCGGCACACAAACACACACATGAGGCTTCAGAGTAAAGAGAGGTTTTGGTGTTCGGCTGCAGGATTTCACGCTGCTTCGTCCTCCTGCAACCCTGGAGTTGTAGCTGCAGCGTTTAGCAGGTGAAGCTCAAGACAAACTCAGAGAAACGTCCTATTTTTAATTTTATTATTTTATAATTTCTACCCGTCTTGCAGTTTTGAAGTCATCACTCTTTGTCATGGTGCCCCTTTACTAGTTAAACTCCCACAGTGCTTTGACTATAAAAGATAATGCTACATATATCACGGGGTTGTAGGGATGCCCAACTTAACGTTTGACTACTGGCTGGAGGGCATTAACCATCACAGAAGCCTTTGTCATGGTGCCCCTTTACTAGCTAAACTCCCACAGTGCTTTGACTAAACATGCTGCTACATACATCACTGGGTTGTAGGGAGGCGATTCTTATTGCACCTGAGTTAAGACTAATGGCCAGAGGTCATTAGGTTTTACAGAAGTCTTTGTCATGGTGCCCCTTTACTAGCTAGACTCCCACAATGCTCTCTGGAAGATAAGAAATACAAAAAAACATGCCTTGATGCCACTAATTTGGTTTTGTTTATCATTTTGACACAACACCTAATGATTTGGACACATTTTCTGAACATATTGACTCAGACAATCCTCAGTTTGACTCTAAAACTTGCTGCTACATACATCACTGGGTTGTAGGGAGGCGATTCTTATTACACCCAAGTTAAGACTAGTGGCCAGAGGTCATTGGGTGTAACAGAAGTCTTTGTCATGGTGCCCCTTTACAAGCTAAACTCCCACAGTGCTTTGACTCTAAAATTTACTGTTGCATGTATCACTGGGTTTTGGGGAGACTCATCTTATTTCACCCAAGTTAATGTTTGACTATTGGCTGGAGGGCATTAACCATCACATAAGTCTTTGTCATGGTGCCCCTTTACTAGCTAAACTCCCACAATGCTCTCTGGAAGATAAGAAATACAAAAAAGCCATGCCTCAATGCCACTAATTTTACTTTGTTTATCATTTTCACACAATATCTAAGGGTTGTAGGGAGGCTATTCTTATTGCGAATAAGTTAAGACTAGTGGCCAGAGGTCAACCTGTTTTGTTGAACTATCCATCCATCCATCATCTATACACCGCTTAATCCTCTGTAGGGTCACGGGGGGCTGGAGTCTATCCCAGCCAACTCGGGCGAAGGCAGGAGACACCCTGAACAGGTCGCCAGTCTATCACAGGGCGACATATAGACATATAACCACACTCTCATTCACACCTACGGACAATTTAGAATAATCAATTAACCTCTGCATGTTTTGGGACTGTGGGAGTTTGTTGAACCAACGCTCTGGTTCTTGTTTGTCTCACCTCGACCCTGCTGACGCTGCTGGACGACGGCACCGGGCGGCTTTCTGTGGACGTCATGTGACCTGCAGGACGAGGAAGTGAAAGCAGATGTTTTTAGAGCAGCTGTGTCAGCAGCCTGACATCACGACTCGGGTTCATCTGAACACAGTTGGCGTCTCTGATCCTGACGTCAAATCTGACTCATAACGAATCTGATATCTGCTGGATTAAAGCGTGGACGTGACGCTGTGAATGTGAGATGACTAATAAAGTTTTTCCGTGGGAACACTTCATCACTTTGGTTTATCTCTCAATATACTGGCGCTTTGCTTTATAAGCAACACGCAGAGTTCGGATTGACTTTTCTGAAGCTTTAATATGAATCTAAACTCTCCATTCAGTGCTATTTATAGGAAACTCTTCATTCTGTATTTTATTTGCTGTGTTTGTCCCTGAGATTATCACTGCTTCAGCTATAAATGAAAAGATAAACCACCAAAATGATGCGTTAATCAGAAATTTGGTCAAAATTATGACTTACATCTGAGTGTTTTATCATTTTCATGCATTGACTAGTAGCTTTGACAAAAGTCCTGATCATGTTGATGTCAGTCATTATTTAGATTCAGTATCTTATGACTTTTAAATAAAAAAAAAACATTATTACAACACTAAAAACAAGGAATACTATTGAAGTTATGTCTCAACAGCAGAATTTGTCTTGATTTTTCCTTATATTTTTAGTGAAAATGGAAAATCTTGGGGTCAAAATTTAGCGTATTTACGTGTTAAATAAACGTTCATCTATCAGTGTTGATTGGCTGCTGATGCACCAATCAGATTGTGCTGTGGGCGGGACACTGCTGACATCACTGTTTAAATTAATTACCTGCAGTCTGATTGGCTGCTGTCGACTCTGTGGACGTCTGTGCTGCTGCTGTCGATGTGGTCGTCGCTTGTGGACCTAAAAATGAATCATTAACACAACATGTAAGATAAGAGACTCTAAAGACCTCAGTCTGCCTCAAGTCAAACATCTCATGATGAAACCAAGTCTGCTGCATCCTCATGATGTTAGTATGCACGGATCAGCCACAACATCCTGACCACTGACAGGTGAAGAGAATAACATTGATCATATTGGTACTATGTGGTGTTCTGCTGGAAAACCTTGATGAGACTTAGACACCCAATAAACATTATCCCACAACAAACACACTCCCTCATGCTGATGGAAATCCCAAATGTCCCTGGATGAAAATACACCCCACCACATGGAAACAACATCAACCAATCAGGAACATGTTGAGGAACCAACAATGGTCCAACATGTTGATCTGACCTCCAGACTTCCTACAGCCCATTCTGATCAAGCATCAACAGGATGCAGTGGAACCAGTTGGATTGACAGAGGCCCCACTGCACAAGCCAGAGTAGCCAAAGGATCCAGTGCCCTGGTCCTGGTTCCAGACCCCATAGGACACCCTGAGAGGTCCTCTGGTCCAGTGGTTCTCAACTGGTCCAGCCTCAGGACCCACTATGCCTCCATTAATAACGGTCGTGACCCAAATTTTTGAAGTTTGCTGTTCCTGTTAACAAATTGAGGTTTTTTTGAGTGGAGTCTCAACGCATTTCGATACAACATAGGAAAATTTTGGCTTATTTTTTTGCTCATTTTGGTATATTTGGACACTTTTGCCAAGTTTTTGGCAAATTTTGGCCCATTTTAACAGATTCTGAGCACATTTTCATATATTTTTGGGACGCTTTAGCATAAATTTCTCCAATAAACTGGCAGAGTCAAATCTCGAAGTTAACAGTGGGCAACTACTGGTGTCAGCACCACTAAATATCCTGCTATTGAAAGCAAACTGTGTCATAAGAAGCACGTCCTTTTAAAAAAAGACTTTATACCACTACTTTTTGGGAGGGGGGGCATGCTTCGGCGACCATCTCAAAATGCCTTCGCGACCCACTTTTGGATCCCAACCCACCAGTTGAGAACCACTGCTCTAGTCCATGCCCAATGGTTCAGAGCATTCTGGACCACATAAAGGGGCCTCCAGCAGATTTTCTAAATCACATTATTACTGCCAGGAACTAAAGTCCCATCGTGGTCTGATGGAGGTTTTCTGCTTTGCGTTGGTGTAAATATTGAAAACTATCCATCAGATTTCAGATTTTATTTTGTGTTGCAGGAACTTCTTTGTAAAACACCAAATTTCAGATCAGATTCTTTCATGTGGAAATGGAGAACATGCATGAAAACAGGTGGAACTTTTTTTTACCTCCAACGGTCAGATCGAAGTGATGCTTGTCGTCATTGAACAACCCCGGTATGTCCACCCGGCATCCATAGCGTCCAGCGTCGTCCTCCGTCAGGTTCAGTATCGTCAGAGACACGTCGCCTTCATCCAGCCGCCCAGTCAGCTGATACCTGCTGGAAACTCTGCTCCCTTCGTTCACTTTATTCCCGTCTGTGGAGATGAGCTCGTTGTTGCAGCCCCTGCTTGGTATGTCTCCTCGATTCCAGCAAACTGACAGAGCTCCGTAGTATTTCCTGTCGTATTTACAGGTGAGAGTGACGTTCTCACCTGTCCGACCATCGACTCTGCTGCCGAAACATCCAGAGGCTGTGAGGACAGAAAGACAGGAAGGTTCTTCAGCTGGAATCCAGACTGTTTTACATGTCAGAGATCAGCCCAACGTCTCCACAGATGATCCTACAGTCACATTATGAGTGTTTTCAGAGCAACAGGCTGTTAAAGCACACAGAGGTGGGTTCAAACGACATGCTTTTATATTTGTTTTAGCTTTTCCAGCGTTTTCTCCATCAGTACAGCAGACAGACACGTGACGTTTTCAGGGCTACATCTGGTTTCTGTTCGTTTTCTCCAGAACCAGCTCTGAGCATCAGTATTATGGGACGCATCAAAGTTTGAAGAAGTAAAACCGCAGCAGTGTGATGGCGAGAAACAGTCACTGGTTTCCTGGATGTGCTTCTGTTTTCTGACAGTTCATGAGAGAAAGCTTTAAAAAGTGCATTCTGGGTAAGGCTCATGTCAGCATGTTGATAGGAGGTTGGTCAGAACGAGTTAGAGACAATGGAAGGATCATTTTTAAAACACATTTGACACCAGGATCATCTTCTGTTTTCTAATATTTTAACACCTGTAAATGTAGCTTCTGGCTGGGAAATGGAGAAACAACATTTTCAATTAATTATTCATTAGAATTATTAGAACAAGAACTAGAAAAGTCCTCATAGAGCTCAGACCTCCTCCAAGCAGCTCATTTCACCCCATGTTGGGATTTACACCCAGAAATAATCGTCCCAGGATTGTTTTATCTCCATTATCAGACTCCCTGACCCAGAAAACAAACCCTTAGCATCTGGATTCACATTGATATCATCATTAGTTCAATAGTTCTTCACCATAATCTCTTTCTGGGTAATGGTGGTTTCTTCTGGATCCAGCTCCATAGCTGTTGATTCTACAACAGATCTGTTGGCATCCTCCTGATTCAGCAGAGTCTCAGCTACATGTTGGTGTTGGCTGCATGTCTGGATCTTCATGTGTTACCTTACAGTGATGACCATTCCACAGGCCCTCGATTTGGATCCTAGTATCTGGAATTTTTCCCGGATCCGGATCAAATTTTGACATGTTGTAGAAATTAGCGGGAATTTCTCCTGTATTTTTTGCCAAGCAGCCTGGACATTTACTGTGGAGTTACATGCACATATGCATGAACGCTGCCCTATCTCCCAATGGTAAAGAGTCCTGCAAAACACTCCTGGATCCAGACGGTGATCCGGATCAGCACCAAGATCTAATCATCTGTTCCTCGTCCCATTATCCACCTTTCCTGAACATTTCATCAAAATCCGTTTGGAACTTTTCGCTTAAAGTTGCTGACAGACAAACAAACAAACACCAGCAAAAACATTACGTCCTTGGTGGAGGTGATTAGATAAATATCATTAAACAGCAGGACGTTCCAGCTCCCTACTGTGTAATTTAAGGGTCTATAACTCTGAAAGTCTTCATAGCATGAAGGTAAAACTTTGCTCGGTTTCATTAAATACACGAAAGTTATTGTAGATGAAAGAATCAGCTGATTCTGACGAGGCTGGATGGGATGTTTTTCAGATTTCAGACCTCTATGGTCAGCGCTAGAGCTCAGTCTTTGAGTCAACACGATACACAACGTGATACTGAACATGGAGTCGAGTCAGTGATCGAGGATTTTCCTGCTCACAGGAACTTTTGGCGTCTCCTGGAGAGGCTTTTCTCAGTCCGAACTGAAAATCAAGGGCTCCAAAATGATTAAAACTGAAAATAAAAGCAGAAAATCCATCTCTGGGGTTTCATTTACTCAAGTATGTTAAACATTTTGGCTCAGAATAAACAGTAAAATGCAGTTTTCTGCCAAATAAGTCAAATCCGACCTGTTGCGTTTACTGACTGACCCTCGTTTTGTTTCTCTTTAAAGAGCGACTTTTCTTTGTGGTCAGGTCTTTTTTATCTCATAGATCAGTCTGCTTTGGGGTTCCTGTTTCTGCTGCTGCAAGTCGAGTTTCACAAGGTAATAAATACCGAGAAGATGTGATAATTAAACGGCTGTGAAACCCGCAACATCACGGTTCAGCGAAGAGACTTTCTCTTTCATCGTAGTTGTAGCTGCATCTGTCGCCTTCTTGTTGCTCTGGGTTGTTCTGACACTTTCACCGACGGAGTCCTCTCATTTAGATCGAAATATAAGCAGAATAAATAGAAAATTAAGAAAAAAGGTGCAAAAAAACCCCCCAATATTAATAAAAGTATCAGTGACGGTAAAAGTCTTGGACAACTCCGACCCAGAAAGGAGACAAACGATTAAACAAAAAGGCAGAATAGGATGATAAAAAGTTTAAAAGTACCTGTGAGGAGCGCGAGCAGCAGCACGGTCTTCATGACGAACGCCAGCCGACTGACTTCACAGCTGCGCTAAAAAAAAGACAAACCACAGCTCGTCTTAGGGAGGCTCCGCCGAACCAAACACCAGCAGGGAGGAGGAAGTGTCAGCGCTGATCAGTGAGTGTGAAACTTCAGCATCATGAAACTACAGAGTCATTGCTGACCCACACTGAGGACGTCTCCTTTTGAGACTCTTTAAGTTCGAACGAGTCAGGATGGTGTCAGTATCTCAAACTGGAAGTCAAAATACGGATAAAAACACACACAGGACGAGTTGTTTTACCACCATGTCCAGAGGCGGTTCGCCCATTCGGCAATATAGGCCAATGCTAAGGGTGCCGTGGCCTCCAGGGGGCGCCACAAAATAGGAAAACTTGCACCTTCAATGCAATTATATTAAAACGAGCTCTATTGACTCTTGAAATGGAAAAGCTCACATTGATTCAAATGTAAAGCAATGACCAATTAATATTACAACAAAACAATGTTATTCGAGTTCTTTTGTAAGCGTAAAAATTTTTTTAAAAAGAAACTCAAGCAAGTCTAGACGCTACAATTGAAACTACAAGGATAACCTTGACCTGGATGACTGAGAATCTTCACAGACAAGCGATTGGAAATCACCAATGGAGGGTGGTATTGTGTAAAATCTCATCAAGGACGCCACATTGGGTAGGTCCAGCTTTAGCCATGTCAGAGTAGACCCAGACCAGAGTTCTACTAAATCTGTTTCTGCCCGGTTTCGAACCGGGGACCTTTCGCGTGTTAGGCGAACGTGATAACCACTACACTACAGAAACTGATGACTGCTTGTGCATTCAAGGAAGTACCGCAAACGTGTGATCATATTGTTCGAGCTAAAGTTGACCCGTGTTTTCAACAAGCAAATTAATGTTTCCAGGTAAAAAAAAAGCAAAGCTACTCAAAAAAACTGAGTAAACTGGTTGTAACTTGATATGTTGGAAGCTGGCTAATGTTAGCACATTCAGGTTGGCTAATGTTAGTACCTTCAGGTTGGCTAATTTTACCACATTTAGTTCAGCTAATGCTAGCATCTTCATGTTAGCTAATGTTAGCACATTCAGGTTGGCTAATGTTAGTACCTTCAGGTTAGCTAATTTTAGCACATTTAGGGTAACTAATGCTAGCATCTTCAGGGTAGCTAATGTTAGCACATTCAGGTTGGCTAATTTTAGCACATTTAGGTTGGCTAATTTTACCACATTTAGTTCAGCTAATGCTAGCATGTTCATGTTAGCTAATGTTAGTACCTTCAGGTTGGCTAATTTTACCACATTTAGTTCAGCTAATGCTAGCATCTTCATGTTAGCTAATGTTAGCACATTCAGGTTGGCTAATGTCAGTACCTTCAGGTTAGCTAATTTTAACACATTTAGGGTAGCTAATGCTAGCATCTTCAGGTTAGTTAATGTTAGCACATTCAGGTTGGCTAATTTTAGCACATTTTGGTTGGCTAATGCTAGCATCTTCAGGTTAGCTAATGTTAGCACATTCAGGCTGGCTAATCTTAGTACATTCAGGTTGGCTAATTTTACCACATGTAGGTCAGCTAATGCTAGCATCTTCAGGTTAGCTAATGTTAGCACATTCAGGTTGGCTAATGTTAGTACTTTCAGGTTAGCTAATTTTAGCACATTTAGGTCAGCTAATGTTAGCACCTTCCGGTTGACTAATGCTAGCATATTCAGGTATAGGGGTGGGAATCACAGGGTACCTCAGGATACAATGCAATACAGTGGTCCCTCGTCTATCGCGAGGGTTTGGTTCCAGAACCCCTCCGCAATAGACGAAATCCGCGAAGTAGCGACCTTATATTTACTTTATTATTTATATACATTTTAATGCTTCATTAACCCTCCCCACACTGTTATTAACTTTTCCCACACTCTTACAAACACTGGCTTCCATCGCTGCCGATCAATCAGCGACCGACTAGCTCAAGAGGAAGCGGCCATAGCTGCGTTTTCCATACGTGCGTCTACTCATCTGCTGTACGCCACGTATTTTATATACAATGTAAAAATCCGCGATACAGTGAGACCGTGAAAAGTGAACCACGATATGGCGAAGGATTACTGTACTAATACTATCACAAAACAGCAATACAATATGTAACAAAACCTGTAACTGAAAAATATAAAGTGCCTGTAGAAAGGCTAGGTTTAATATGTTTTCACTTAACTCAGAGAGTTTCCTTTTTTATTGTCACTCTCTCAAGGTCAAACAGAAACTAATACAACGGCAGTGGGGGTAGCAATGAGCCCCGCTACACTCCACACTCATGGTGCTGGCATTACAAAACTCCCATAATGCATTGCAGCACATTATCAGAAATAACGTCCTCTAACCGCTGTGCCAAAGCGGTCTAACAGCGACCCCAAAATCCCGTTAGTGGCCAAAAATATATTATAAATAAGAATGAAGGAGGTCCAACGCTGTGATTGGCTCCACCTGGTCACATGGCAGCTTCCAGCTTCCTCGTTAGTATAGTGGACAGTATCTCCGCCTGTCACGCGGAAGACCGGGGTTCCATTCCCTGACGGGGAGTAATGTCTGCTTTTAATCAACTAAATGTCATAGTGCTCTTGAAATATTACTCCATCCCAAAATGTCACTTTCTGTCCATGTAGCGACAATTTTAAAGACTTATTCTACATAATATTGTTTTTTTCCTGCTAGTTTCTGTGGGCTAGAAAAGCTAAATCCGGTTTGAGGTAAACAGGGAGCTGCCATGTTATAATTTTTGTCAATTATCAACAAATATCGGAATAATAATCGGAATTTTAGGTTAAAATGCGATAAACCTTCTTTCATATGTTAATTTCTCTCTGTTTAATATTAGGTGATACATTATAATAAAGCTTCAGCATTCCTCATTTCGGTCTTAGCGGTTTCAGGAAGAGAATACTCGCAACACAAATGATAATTTAAAAGCAGAATGCACATCTGTAGGTATTTGGCAAATGATAGATATTTCTATCATTTGCCAAAACTTTAAAACAGCGCCACTAGCCCATTGACTTACACTCTGTGGTCAGAAGTGGTACTGCAGCCTGAAGACTATCGCAGACTCTCATCAAGGTTACATTAAAATCAACTGTAGACAGAAAAATAAAAACTGTCTTTGCGGTTGCTCTGAACTTTTGAAATGTTTGTTATTTGATATTTGTCTGCAGGAGTCCCAGCTGCAGATACTCAGCTGTCCTCTTTCAGCCTTTGAAGATAAATAAATGAAGTGAAACTCAGAGTCTGGGGTTTCAGACGCAGGAAGCGGCTGATACACAATGTTGAAAACAGGAAATCAAGTCATGTGCTGCCCGAGAAGCCATCTGGCCAGTGTGGTTGCATGACTTTTCCACATAGTTCCCTCGTTTTTAAACCGTGGTGCATTCTGTCATTGTAATGTGACTTCATCCTTAATAACAGCAGACATGCAGTGGAGGTATAGAAGTGTCATTTATAGCGAAACAACAGCTGTGGAAGATATTTGTCATGGTAATTATCCACGATTTAGATTTGGTTTTTTTTCACGTAGCCTCATAATATAAATCCTTAATTCATAATTAGGCTTTTAATGTGAAGGAACTCACCGACCATCGCTACAGTGTTGTTAGATGGTTGCTAGGGTCTTTATAAATCAAATCAAATCAAATCAAATCAAATTTTATTTGTAGAGCACTTTTCATACAATATATGTAACACAAAGTGCTTTACATGCAAAAAATAAAAACACCTTTATATTAATTATATTATATTAATTATATTAATTATAGTGGACCTCTGTCTGGTTGCAGCTGTTGTTGAGTAAGCGCTATGGATGCGTTGATTCTCAGGCGCAGAGAGAGTTTTCTTCCTGAAGGGGGCAGGAACTGATCATCAGAGCCTGGTGGTCCAAATCTAGAAGAACTTCGGCCTCGGTCTGCTCTGACGTGGCCAGAGGAACAGCCACTTGGCATTTAACTGCACATACTGTTTGCACATGTGACAAAATGTGTGATGTGAATCGTGAACGTTCAAATTTCAATACAGCAGATAACCACAAAAATAAAATACAAGTACAACGATACATATATTCTAGACCAAAAACACATGGACTAAAATATTTCAAGCTTTTATTAGGGTTCGAGCACCAACGGTGCGTAGAACCCTATTGGAATTGCTGCGTTTCTTCTTCTTATTATTAGGGTTCGAGCACCAACGGTGTAGAACCCTATTGGAATTGCTGCGTTTCTTCTTCTTATTATTATTATACTACCGTCTCGTTGGGGCCACTTTTGAGGCCCTTGCACTACTCGAAAACGCATATAAATCGCCACACACATTGACTCGGTGTCCCCCATGCACATATTGGGGAATTACACATGTCAATGGAAAAATGGCTCAATAGCGCCCCCTTTACAAAAAAAAAGGGCACCCACCCTTGCATTTGGAGGGAACTTGACCTAGAGCTCTGAAATTCGGTACACATATGTATCATGCCAAGACGCAAAAAAAATTCTCTTGAAGCGAAACCCACAATGCAACGGGAAAGCCGCCATTTTGAATTTAGTGTCAAAATTTGGCCATTTTGGCCAAATTTTGGCCAAAAAATTACACATTTTCTAGAGCGAACTCCTCCGAGGTGATAACTCCGAGAAATCTCAAATTTAGCCAGCAGGTACAAAACGCATTGGGGAGCTTAAGTTATCAAAACGCTCCGCAAAAGTATGACGGCGTGCGCGCGGCGGCCCACGGAATGTTGACATTCCGCCATTTTGGCTCAATTTTTGCCTCAAAACTGCCCCCTAGAGGCATTCAAAAATTCGGCCCCTGAACTACGTTTCACTTAGAGCTCCGAAATTCGGTACACATATGTGTCACGCATAGACGCACAAAAAAGCCTCGAGGACCCATACCCACAATGCAACAGGAAATCCGCCATGTTGGATTTACTGTCCAGATTTGTTTTTCAGAAATTTCACATTTTCAAGCGCGAACTCCTCCTAGGGGAAAACTCCTACATAGCTCAAATTTATATCGCATATACTACAGGGGGTGGTGACAAAAAGTTATCAAAACGCTCCGCAAAAGTATGACGGCGTGCCCGTGGCGGCCCGTGGCGTTTTGCCGTTTGGCCATTTTGCCACTGTTTGGCCACTTTTTCTAAAATTTCACGTTTTCAAGACCTAACTCCTCCTCGGGGATAATGCCTAAAGATCTCAAATTCGGTCCACATATACTACAGGTGGTGGTGAAAAAAACTTGTCAAAATGCCCTATAGAAAAGTACTACGGTGTGCGTGCGGTAGCGCGCAGCGTTTTGCTGAGTGGCCATTTTGCCACTTTTTGGACATTTTTTCTAAAATTTCACGTTTTCAACACCTAACTCCTACTAGAGGATAACTCCTACAGATCTAAAATTTGGTCCACATATACTACAGGTGGTGGTGACAAAAAGTTATCAAAATGCTCCGCAAAAGAATGACGGTGTGCGCGCGGTAGCGCGCAGCGTTTTGCCATTTGGCCATTTTGGCTCAATATTGCCCCCTACAGGCATTTAAAAATTCCGCCCTGAACTATGTTTCACCTAGAGCTCCGAAATTCGGTACACATATGTGTCATGACAACACGCACAAAAAAGCCTCAAGAACCCATACCCACATGCAACAGGAAGTCCGCCATTTTGAATTTACTCTCATTTTACCATGGAAACAAACACGAAGGTCTGTGTAACTGGCCTGTAGTTGCTCCAAATGACCTGAAACTTGACAGGTGTGATCTAAGTCCCGGCCGGATGTTAGCCATATGTCTCAGTCGCCCGGCAGGAGAAGCGAGAACCCGTCCAACGCTGCTTGCAGCTTTAATTAGGGCCCGAGCACCAACGGTGCGTAGGACCCTATTGCATTTGTATTCGTTTTTATTATTATTATTATTATTATTATTATTATTATTATTATTTTTCTCCTGACGGAAGAACTGCATTTTTGAGGGCCTAAACACGCTCAAAAACTCACGAAAATTTGCACACACATCAGAAGTGGCGAAAAATTTTATATTTCATGGGAGCTGCACATGTGTGTGGCAAAATGGCTCTATAGCGCCACCTTGAAAATTGGGTTCTATGGGAGTTAATACGGCTAGTTTCATGTAACCCTACCAAATTTGGTCCACATGTGCACTAAGACAAGACAAACAAAATTGCCTAATCAATCCATCAGCAAAAATGTACAGGAAGTCCGCCATTTTGCTTTATAGTTTTGATTTTTGGTCATATGCAAAAGCTATAACCGCACACAGGGTAACTCCAAGACAGCTGAAATTTGGCCAGTATATACAACAGGCCTTAAAGATGAGAAGTTATCAAAATCTTCCACAAAAGTCAAAGGATGTGACCGTGGTGGCCCTCTGACCTTTATGTACTTTTACCATTGTACAGCAGCTCTGGATTAAATCCAGATAAATGGTGCAACGCTGACACCTACTGTTCAAATCGTATAAATGCAGGTCTGTGTCATTGTAGAAAAATCCCTCTGTTTCAATACATTTTAAAAAAATTATTATTATTTGGTTGACCGTATTCAACTGAAATTTGGTGACATAAGCCTCAAGACATTGATGATGATTCATGGAGAAAACTGTGACTATTAGTCAAACGATGTGTCTGTGGTGGCGTGGCGAACTTGATGTCTCGTTATGACAACTAAAATGTTTATATGTCAGCTGTACATGATCCAATCTATCCCAAATTTCATATTCTGGACAAGAGTCCACTTCTGAACACATCCACATTTTAAAATTTAGTCATAGTCATAGCACCACCGATTGGTAACAGGAATTTAAAGACAGTATATTTGCAGGTATCATTGCTTCAAACTTTGCAATATAAGCAATATATATATAAAGCTGACGTGCAAAAGCTCATGTCTCTCCCAAAACCTTTCACTCATGTTTTAAAACTAAATTTCTTTCTCATATAAATAGTCAGTGCCACCAAAAATGCACTGACTATTCTCAATTGCTTTGGCTCATTTCTTGAAACAGACCAGACGTTCTCAACACTCTTGGTGCTTTTGCCAAAATAACATGGATGGTTCAGCACAAAACCATGGTTCACCTGCAAAAGCTCATATCTCTCCCAAAACAGTTCACACGACTGGTCAAAACTAAATTCTATTCTCATATAAATAGTCAGTGCCTCCAAAATTCATCGTCCCTTTGACATTGTGTGAGCACTCTTATAAATGTCTATTCATATAATGGTTTGTGTCATTTGAAAACAAAATAGCATTTTGAGAAGTAATAACATCATTTTGAATGTAAAGTTTCAATTGAAGGAGAATTGAGGGCTTTTGCTCATTGTGTGTGTGTTTTCTGATTTGTATGCAGAGTTCTGAAAGTATGAGGCACGCTTTCACAAAATGTGTGTAAACTATCAAGAAAACTGTAAGACACACATAAAGCAACTTTCATACATCAGAGTAAAAAGAAAATCTATACAGCATAACATACTGTAATACAAGCACATAAACAAAAAACGAGGAACATTATATGGAGCCTACAGTGCTGTAAATAAAGCTGTCCTCACCGTCCCTCTCCTGGCCACCGTATGTTCATGACTAATCCTGACAACTGAACAGACTATTGTGCATGTGATGACTTACACAATGAAATGATGCTGACATGTTTTGGAGTGAACAACCATCAGACTGAGAAGTCAACAATCAGTTTAGATCAACAAGATCTATTCACTTGGAAATTGTGCTAAATGAAGGCTACCTGTACTAAATCATTTGCAAAGATGTACTGAGACATCGAGACCAGTACTAAGATGTTTGCAATTTGATGAAATAAAGGACAAATTCCAGTCTGTTGTGAACAATTGCCAAGTAGTTTGGAGGTTTGTCCATGTTGTTTTGAGAATGTAATTTCAGTTTCGAGAAATGAGCCAAACCTATGGAGAAAAACTGTACAAACAACGATATATCAAATATGTATTTCAACTAGTTTAATTATACATTCGTCAATATTCATATCATCACAGATTGTAGCTAGAAAAGCACCCAGAGAGCACAGACCTCCGCCAAGGAGCTCCAGTCCACCCCAACACAATCTCCCAACGACAAAGTATACTTAAAAAACACTCAACATCTTTGTGCTATATATGTGCACATATATGCTCTGTCCTACCACAAGGTGGCACTGCAGGGCTTTCTAACACTCCCAATGTTAAATATCTTTTTAAAAAATTCCCAGATCGAGACACTGATCTGGATCACTCCCAAAACTCAATCATTTGTTCCTTGTCCCATTTCACAGGGGCTGAGGGGGCAACTCCCACTTCATTTCATGTGGCCTATTCTGCCTATGGCCGGAATATGTACAAATGATTATGTCTTCTTTGTCTTTTTTTAATTCATGAAAAAAAAATATGGTAGCCTCCTGAGACCGTGCGTTCACATGCGTGGACATGGTATTTTGGCTTCCCCGCACCATAAGTTGAAGCTGAGATTGTTAATTTGATTATAGCACAAAAAATAAATAGAAATTTGGGTATGTTGCAAATTTGCAACAACGGGCATAATGGTCAATAATAGCGACCCAATAATACAGTAATATAACAATAATAAAACAGATTTTTAAAATCTGTAACAGAACAGACAAAAATGGAACATATAACATCTCACTCACAGATTTTTACATTAATAACACAACAGACAATAGTCAATGAGAAATGAGTTTGACACCCCTGATGTACATGGTGGCCGAGAAAGTTTGTGATACAATCCTTGAAATTGGTCAGCTAAGTCTGAGCACCTTGAAATTTCTGCCACATCCCGACATGCGCCACACCTGGACGTGCGCCACGTCCCGCCACGCGTGGGTGTGCGAGGGCCCGTTCAACGCTGCTTGCAGCTTTAATTATTATTAGGGTTCGAGCACCAACGGTGCGTAGAACCCTATTGGAATTGCTGCGTTTCTTCTTCTTATTATTATTATTATTATTATACTACCGTCTCGTTGGGGCCACTTTTGAGGCCCTTGCACTACTCGAAAACGCATATAAATCGCCACACACGTTGACTCGGTGTCCCCCATGCGCATATTGGGGAATTACACATGTCAATGGAAAAATGGCTCAATAGCGCCCCCTTTAGAAAAAAAAAGGGCACCCACCCTTGCATTTGGAGGGAACTTGACCTAGAGCTCTGAAATTCGGTACACATATGTATCATGCCAAGACGCAAAAAAAATTCTCTTGGAGCGAAACCCACAATGCAACGGGAAAGCCGCCATCTTGAATTCAGTGTCAAAATTTGGCCATTTTGGCCAAATTTTGCCCAAAAAATTACACATTTCCTAGAGCGAACTCCTCCGAGGTGATAACTCCGAGAAATCTCAAATTTAGCCAGCAGGTACAAAACGCATTGGGGAGCTTAAGTTATCAAAACACTCCGCAAAAGTATGACGGCGTGCGCGCGGCGGCCCACGGAGTGCCGACATTCCGCCATTTTGCCTCAATTTTTGACTCAAAACTGCCCCCTAGAAACATTCACAAATTCGGCCCCTGAACTACGTTTCACTTAGATCTCTGAAATTCGGTACACATATGTGTCACGAATAGACGCACAAAAAAGACTCAAGAACCCATACCCACAATGCAACAGGAAATCCGCCATTTTGGATTCACTGTTCACATTGGTTTTTCAGAAATTTCACATTTTCAAGCGCGAACTCCTCCTAGGGGAAAACTCCTACATAGCTCAAATTTGTATCACATATACTACAGGGGGTGGTGACAAAAAGTTATCAAAACGCTCCGCAAAAGTATGACGGCGTGCCCGTGGCGGCCCGCGGCGTTTTGCCGATTGGCCATTTTGCCACTGTTTGGCCACTTTTTCTAAAATTTCACGTTTTCAAAACCTAACTCCTCCTCGGGGATAGTGCCTAAAGATCTCAAATTCGGTCCACATATACTACAGGTGCTGGTGAAAAAAACTTATCAAAATGCCCCATAAAAAAGCACTACGGTTTCCGCGCGGTAGCGCGCAGCGTTTTGCTGAGTGGCCATTTTGGCTCAATATTGCCCCCTACAGGCATTTAAAAATTCAGCCCCTGAACTATGTTTCACCTAGAGCTCCGAAATTCGGTACACATATGTGTCCTGACAACACGCACAAAAAAGCCTCAAGAACCCATACCCACAATGCAACAGGAAGTCCGCCATTTTGAATTGAAATTCAGATTTTTGCTGTGTAACTGGCCTGTAGTTGCTCCAAATGACCTGAAACTTGACAGGTGTGATCCAAGTCCCGGCCGGATGTTAGCCATATGTCTCAGTCGCCCGGCAGGAGAAGCGAGAACCCGTCCAACGCTGCTTGCAGCTTTAATTAGGGTTCGAGCACCAACGGTGCGTAGAACCCTATTGGAATTGCTGCGTTTATTCTTATTATTAGGGTTCGAGCACCAACGGTGCGTAGAACCCTATTGGAATTGCTGCGTTTATTCTTATTATTATTATTATTATTATTATTATTTTACCGTCTCGTTGCGGCCACTTTTGAGGCCCTTGCACTACTCGAAAACGCATAAAAATCGCCACACACATTGACTCGGTGTCCCCCATGCACATATTGGGGAATTACACATGTCAATGGAAAAATGGCTCAATAGCGCCCCCTTTAGAAAAAAAAAGGGCACCCACCCTTGCATTTGGAGGGAACTTGACCGACAGCTCTGAAATTCGGTACACATATGTATCATGCCAAGACGCAAAAAAAATCCTCTTGCAGCGAAACCCACAATGCAACGGGAAAGCCGCCATTTTGAATTTAGTGTCAAAATTTGCCCATTTTGGCCAAATTTTGCCCAAAAAATTACACATTTTCTAGAGCGAACTCCTCCGAGGTGATAACTCCGAGAAATCTCAAATTTAGCCAGCAGGTACAAAACGCATTGGGGAGCTTAAGTTATCAAAACGCTCCGCAAAAGTATGACGGCGTGCGCGCGGCGGCCCACGGAATGTTGACATTCCGCCATTTTGCCTCAATTTTTGGCTCAAAACTGCCCCCTAGAAGCATTCACAAATTCGGCCCCTCAACTACGTTTCACTCAGAGGTCCGAAATTCGGTACACATATGTGTCACGAATAGACGCACAGAAAAGCCTCAAGAACCCATACCCACAATGCTACAGGAAATCCGCCATTTTGGATTTACTGTCCACATTTGTTTTTCCGAAATTTCACATTTTCAAGCGCGAACTCCTCCTAGGGGAAAACTCCTACATAGCTCAAATTTATATCACATATACTACAGGGGGTGGTGACAAAAAGTTATCAAAACGCTCCGCAAAAGTATGACGGCGTGCCCGTGGCGGCCCGCGGCGTTTTGCCGTTTGGACATTTTGCCACTGTTTGGGCACTTTTTCAAATATTTCACGTTTTCAACACCTAACTCCTCCTCGGGGATAATGCCTAAAGATCTCAAATTCGGTCCACATATACTACAGGTGGTGGTGAAAAAAACTTATCCAAACGCTCCGTAAAAGCATAACGGTGTGCGCGCGGCAGCGCGCAGCGTTTTGCTGAGTGGCCATTTTGGCTCAATATTGCCCCCTACAGCCATTTATAAATTCAGCCCCTGAACTATGTTTCACCTAGAGCTCCGAAATCCGGTACACATATGTGTCATGACAACACGCACAAAAAACCTTCAAGAACCCATACCCACAATGCAACAGGAAGTCTGCCATTTTGAATAGAAATTCTGATTTTTGCTGTGTAACTGGCCTGTAGTTGCTCCAAATGACCTGAAACTTGACAGGTGTGATCCAAGTCCCGGCCGGATGTTAGCCATATGTCTCAGTCGCCCGGCAGGAGAAGCGAGAACCCGTCCAACGCTGCTTGCAGCTTTAATTATTATTATTATTTTACCGTTTCGTTGGGGCCACTTTTGAGGCCCTTGCACTACTCGAAAACGCATATAAATCGCCACACACATTGACTCGGTGTCCCCCATGCACATATTGGGGAATTACACATGTCAATGGAAAAATGGCTCAATAGCGCCCCCTTTACAAAAAAAAAGGGCACCCACCCTTGCATTTGGAGGGAACTTGACCTAGAGCTCTGAAATTCGGTACACATATGTATCATGCCAAGACGCAAAAAAAATTCTCTTGCAGCGAAACCCACAATGCAACGGGAAAGCCGCCATTTTGAATTGAGTGTCAAAATTTGGCCATTTTGGCCAAATTTTGGCCAAAAAATTACACATTTTCTAGAGCTAACTCCTCCGAGGTGATAACTCCGAGAAATCTCAAATTTAGCCAGCAGGTAGAAAACGCATTGGGGAGCTTAAGTTATCAAAACGCTCCGCAAAAGTATGACGGCGTGCGCGCGGCGGCCCACGGAATGTTGACATTCCGCCATTTTGCCTCAATTTTTGCCTCAAAACTGCCCCCTAGAAACATTCACAAATTCGGCCCCTGAACTACGTTTCACTTAGAGCTCTGAAATTCGCTACACATATGTGTCACGAATAGACGCACAAAAAAGCCTCATGAACCCATACCCACAATGCAACAGGAAATCCGCCATTTTGGATTTACTGTCCACATTTGTTTTTCAGAAATTTCACATTTTCAAGCGCGAACTCCTCCTAGGGGAAAACTCCTACACAGCTCAAATTTATATCACATATACTACAGGGGGTGGTGACAAAAAGTTATCAAAACGCTCCGCAAAAGTATGACGGCGTGCCCGTGGCGGCCCGCGGCGTTTTGCCGTTTGGCCATTTTGCCACTGTTTGGCAACTTTTTCAAAAATTTCACGTTTTCAACACCTAACTCCTCCTCGGGGATAATGCCTAAACATCTCAAATTCGGTCCACATATACTACAGGTGGTGGTGAAAAAAACTTATCAAAATGCTCCGCAAAAGCACGACGGTGTGCGCGCGGTAGCGCGCAGCGTTTTGCTGAGTGGCCATTTTGGCTCAATATTGCCCCCTAGAGGCATTTAAACATTCAGCCCCTGAACTATGTTTCACCTACAGCTCCGAAATTCGGTACACATATGTGTCATGACAACACGCACCGAAAAGCCTCAAGAACCCATACCCACAATGCAACAGGAAGTCCGCCATTTTGAATTTACTGTCATTTTACCATGGAAACAAACACGAAGGGCTGTGTAACTGGCCTGTAGTTGCTCCAAATGACCTGAAATTTGACAGGTGTGATCTAAGTCCCGGCCTGATGTTAGCCATATGTCTCAGTCGCCCGGCAGGAGAAGCGAGAACCCGTCCAACGCTGCTTGCAGCTTTAATTATTATTATTATTTTACCGTTTCGTTGCGGCCACTTTTGAGGCCCTTGCACTACTCGAAAACGCATAAAAATCGCCACACACATTGACTCGGTGTCCCCCATGCACATATTGGGGAATTACACATGTCAATGGAAAAATGGCTCAATAGCGCCCCCTTTAGAAGGCAAAAGGGCACCCACCATGGCATTTGGAGGGAACTTGACCTAGACCTCTGAAATTCGGTACACATATGTATCATGCCAAGACGCAAAAAAAATTCTCTAGAAGCGAAACCCACAATGCAACAGGAAAGCCGCCATTTTGAATTTAGTGCCAAATTTGGCCAGATTTTGCCCAAAAAACTTACACATTTTCTAGAGCTAACTCCTCCCAGGTGATAACTCCGAGAAATCTCAAATTTAACCAGCAGGTACAAAACGCATTGGGGAGCTTAAGTTATCAAAACGCTCCGCAAAAGTATGACGGCGTGCGCGCGGCGGCCCACGGAATGTTGACATTCCGCCATTTTGCCTCAATTTTTGCCTCAAAACTGCCCCCTACAGGCATTAAAAATTCCGCCCCTGAACTACGTTTCACTTACAGCTCCGAAATTCAGTACACATATGTGTCACGAATAGACGCACAAAAAAGCCTCAAGAACCCATACCCACAATGCAACAGGAAATCCGCCATTTTGATTTACTGTCCAGATTTGGTTTTCAGAAAATTCACATTTTCAAGCGCGAACTCCTCCTAGGGGAAAACTCCTACATAGCTCAAATTTATATCACATATACTACAGGCGGTGGTGACAAAAAGTTATCAAAACGCTCCGCAAAAGTACAACGGTGTGCGCGCGGCAGCGCGCAGCGTTTTGCTGAGTGGCCATTTTGCCACTTTTTGGACATTTGTTCAAAAATTTCACGATTTCAAGACCTAACTCCTACTAGAGGATCACTCCTACAGATCTAAAATTTAGTCCACATATACTACAGGTGGTGGTGAAAAAAACTTATCAAAACGCTCCGTAAAAGCATAACGGTGTGCGCGCGGGAGCGCGCAGCGTTTTGCCGAGTGGCCATTTTGGCTCAATATTGCCCCCTACAGGCATTTAAAAATTCAGACCCTGAACTATGTTTCACCTACAGCTCCGATATTCCGTACACATATGCGTCATGACAACACGCACAAAAAAGCCTCAAGAACCCATACCCACAATGCAACAGGAAGTCCGCCATTTTGAATTTACTGTGTAAATGGCCTGTAGTTGCTCCAAATGACCTGAAACTTGACAGGTGTGATCTAAGTCCCGGCCGGATGTTAGCCATATGTCTCAGTCGCCCGGCAGGAGAAGCGAGAACCCGTCCAACGCTGCTTGCAGCTTTAATTTGTTTTAACTTTAGTGATAACAGCTCATGAAACCCCCCAAAATCAATCTCATAATATTGGAATGTTTCGAAGTTAACATTAGCCAAACTGAATCTGTTAACATTAGCTAAGCTAAAGGTGGCTAATATTAGCTAACCTGATATAATTGCGGTAATGTAAGATAGATTACTAGTCCTATGACATTTAGTTGATCAAAAGCAGACATTCCTCCCCGTCGGGGAATCGAACCCCGGTCTTCCGCGTGACAGGCGGAGATACTGTCCACTATACTAACGAGGAAGTTGGAAGCTTACAGGTGACCAGGTGGAGCCAATCACAGCGTTGGACCTCCTTCGTTCTCCATTCATTCATTTGGTTGTCATATATTTTTGACCACTAACGGGATTTTGGGGGCGCTGTTGGACCGCTTTGGCACAGCAGTAAGAGTACATATTCAGGTTCGCAAATGTTTGCACTTCCAGGTTAGCTAATGCTAGCATGTTCAGTTTAGCTAATGTTAGCACCTTTAAGTTAGATAATGTTAACATATTGTAATGGTTTTGGGTCGGCGTAGCTCGGTTGAGGCCGTGGAGAGTGAAAGAAACTCACGTCCGCACAAGTGCTGGGATTTCATAATTGTCGTTTATTAAACAAATGCTCCAACCTTACCAAGCCTGGCTGTAAGGCTGCCAAGATTTCATACATTCAAGATTCAAGTTTTTTGTGTCACATGTGCATACGGTATGTACAGTTAAATGCAAAGTGGCTGTTCCTCAAGGCTGTGCAATAAGAACAAGACGTGATATATATAAAAAACACGATTTCAAGATGAAAAAAATTGTTGAAAAAAGTCAGAATGTCATAAATAATGATGTAGTCATTGTGAAGCTAAAGTGAAGTGAAGATTGTTCAAGAGTGCAGACATAAATTATTTATATATTAATAGTGGTTCATGCTGTGACAGTTTTTACCTGAGGTCAGTCCACAGTCCTGACTGCAGGAGGAAAGAAGATTTTACTAAGGTTCTCTGGATGAGCCAGGAGCAGGCATCGACCGGAGCAGAGCCATGGTGCTTGTTGAGCTGCCAGAGGAGGATCAGCTGAACTTCTTAATATTCCTCCAATTTATTTGTTGTAATCTAAGATATATTTTTAGTCCTATGACATTTAGGTGATTAAAAGCAGACGTTACTCCCCGTCGGGGAATCGAACCCCGGTCTTCCGCGTGACAGGCGGAGATACTGTCCACTATACTAACGAGGAAGCTGGAAGCAGACATGTGACCAGGTGGAGCCAATCACAGCGTTGGACCTCCTCCATTCTCCATTCATTCCTTTGGTTGTAATATATTTTTGACCACTAACGGGATTTTGGGGGCGCTGTTGGACCGCTTTGGCACAGCAGTTAGAGGACGTTATTTCTGACCAGGTTTCAATTTTTATTTTTTAAAATAACTTTCTGTGATAATACGCTGACAGGTGGGATAATTCTGGTTTCATTTAAATGTGATTTTACTTTTAATTTGGGGTTAACAGTGTTTGTTATGATTCATTATTTTCCATTTCCTTCCTGTCCCCTCTGTTTATACTGGATCAAACTGGAGGCTATATATTCATACTGCATCTGATGAAGTGTTTTCTTGTTGTTTTGCTCCTCTGGTTTGATGCTAAACTGCATTTTGGACAAGTGCTAAGTGATTATGACAGAAGGCAAGCAGAACAGGAGCACAAACAAAACAAACCTGCACCTGACAACACAAACTCACCTGAGCTGGCCGCATGGTCCCACAGAGAGACTCTAGCAGGCCACACCCCCACCTTATATACACTTCCTCTTCCTGGATCTCTGCCTATTGGGAGAGGGAAAATGGGGCGGGGAAAGCAGAGTAGAGGAGAGGTGTCTGTTTAGACTGTCCTCTCCTCCTGCCGGGTTAGGCATGTCCTCTGCCTCCCCCTTCTCCCTCACTGCCTTTATTTCACCCCCCAACTACTATTATTTCTCCTAATCCATATACACTGACTAGATCTAGCAGCCTCATCTGACATCTCCCTCACTGTCTTCCTCAAATTCTACCCCTGCACTCCCAGCTCCCTCAAAAGTGAGACAGCTGACCCTGCAACAAAACCTCTACACCCCACTTCAACTGGACGAACCCTGGTCTTCCATCCTCTCTGCTCAGATTCTGTCTTCAAATCAGCATATCTAATCTTCTTCCTCTCATAAGCTGCCTCCACTGAATTTTCCCAGGGAACTGTCAGCTCAATTAAATACAGTCTTTTCACTCACTGACCACAAAACTACCCCGGTCTTCCGCGTGACAGGCGGAGATACTGTCCACTATACTAACGAGGAAGCTGGAAGCTGACATGTGACCAGGTGGAACCAATCACAGCGTTGGACCTCCTCCATTCTCCATTCATTCATTTGGTTGTAATATATTTTTGACCACTAACGGGATTTTGGGGGCGCTGTTGGACCGCTTTGGCACAGCAGTTTGAGGCCGTTATTTCTGACCAGTTTTCAATTTTTATTTTTTAAAATAACTTTCTTTGATAATACGCTGACAGGTGGGATAATTCTGGTTTCATTTAAATGTGATTTTATTTTTAATTTGGGGTTAACAGTGTTTGTTATGATTCATTATTTTCTATTTTTATTCTGTTCACTCTGTATCAAACAGGAGGCTATATAGTAATACTGCATATGATGAAGTGTTTTTGTTGTTGTTTTGCTCTTCTGGTTCGATGCTAAACTGCATTTTGTAAACCAACACAGTGTGACTCACTGAGTGAGTCCAAATGTATATTATCTGTAAATGCATGTTTCCGCCCGGTTTCGAACCGGGGACCTTTCGCGTGTGAGGCGAACGTGATAACCACTACACTACGGAAACTGGATGGGTGCTGTTGCGTTCAAGGACACTCAAGAAACCTGTGATCATTTTGTTCAAACTGAAATTAACCATGTTTTCAACAGACAAATTAATGTTTACAGGTAAAACATGCAAAGCTTTTCTCTAAAAATTGGGCAAACTGATATTAACTTGATACGTTGTCAGCATATCTAGTTCCTGTTCCTCAGATGTCGGCCAGAGAGTAGCCATGGAGCTTGTGAGCTGCCAGAGAAGGATCAGCTGAACTTCCTGCAGAACACACAAGTTTTGTTGTGTCTATTTTTTTCAGTTTATGGTGCTCGTAACCTAAATCTGAAATTCCAAAAGAACCCCTCGTTGTCGGCAGGATTCGAACCTGCGCGGGGAGACCCCAATGGATTTCTAGTCCATCGCCTTAACCACTCGGCCACGACAACCTATAGAGGGCAGTTTTTAAAACGAGAGAATCTCCTGCATGTGAGCTGGTTAGCTAATGTTAGCACCTTCAGTTTAACTAATGTTAGCACCTCCAGGCCAGTGCAGAGGGAAAGAGCAGCCTTGACTCCTTCTTAACCCAAACAACAGGTGTCCAGATATACAGCCAGGGCCATCCGGGGACCTTTCATGTGTTGGGCGAACGTGATAACCACGACACGACGAAAACCGATGGTGGTGGTGCATTCAAGGACACTCATCTGACATCTAGTTGATTAAAAGCTGATGTTACTCCCCGTCGGGGAATCGAACCCCGGTCTTCCGCGTGACAGGCGGAGATACTGTCCACTATACTAACGAGGAAGCTGGAAGCTGACATGTGACCAGGTGGAGCCAATCACAGCGTTGGACCTCCTTCATTCTCCAGTCATTAGTTTGGTTGTTAATTTATACCGAAGATACATGTGCTAAAAAAAAAAGAGGATTCGTACTCAATGAGGACCTAGGACCCCTAATCTGTCTCAATACCTCACAGTGAGCAGTGATTCCTAACACGTCTCTGGGGGTCATCAGGTGGAAACCTCCCTTCAACGGTGTTTCACCTACTTAGTCCCACGACACCTCCAGGAGGCTAGGAGGTGAACTCTGGGGTCCCAGAGTCACCCCCCCTAGTGCCAGTTCACACTGCTCCTACACAATCCAACCAGCACTGCCACGTTCAACTGACCCAGGCCCGTTTAGGAGATGCTCCAGGTAGTGACCAGTGCCGATGCTACCATTTAGCTAGTGCAATTGCTACATGCTACTGCTAACCACTAATTGCTTAACATATACTACTAACAAATCACTATTGTTAAGTGCTGCACTGCTACCCTAGCACTAGATGCCACACACAACTGCTAAGTGCTAAGTAATTAAGACAGAAGGCAAGCAAAACAAGAGCACAAACAAAACAAGTTTGTGCTGAAATAAGGCAAGCAGACGTACAGGCGGGTGATAATGGATGTGTTTTGTGGAAATCCTCGCTCTGAGGCGCCCCCCATATAAGTGAGCCCCCACCGACATTAAAAGCTTATCTGACTCCCCGTCGGGGAATCGAACCCCGGTCTTCCGCGTGACAGGCGGAGATACTGTCCACTATACTAACGAGGAAGCTGGAAGCTGACATGTGACCAGGTGGAGCCAATCACAGCGTTGGACCTCCTCCATTCTCCATTCATTCCTTTGGTTGTAATATATTTTTGACCACTAACGGGATTTTGGGGGCGCTGTTGGACCGCTTTGGCACAGCAGTTAGAGGACGTTATTTCTGACCAGGTTTCAATTTTTATTTTTTAAAATAACTTTCTGTGATAATACGCTGACAGGTGGGATAATTCTGGTTTCATTTAAATGTGATTTTACTTTTAATTTGGGGTTAACAGTGTTTGTTATGATTCATTATTTTCCATTTCCTTCCTGTCCCCTCTGTTTATACTGGATCAAACTGGAGGCTATATATTCATACTGCATCTGATGAAGTGTTTTCTTGTTGTTTTGCTCCTCTGGTTTGATGCTAAACTGCATTTTGGACAAGTGCTAAGTGATTATGACAGAAGGCAAGCAGAACAGGAGCACAAACAAAACAAACCTGCACCTGACAACACAAACTCACCTGAGCTGGCCGCATGGTCCCACAGAGAGACTCTAGCAGGCCACACCCCCACCTTATATACACTTCCTCTTCCTGGATCTCTGCCTATTGGGAGAGGGAAAATGGGGCGGGGAAAGCAGAGTAGAGGAGAGGTGTCTGTTTAGACTGTCCTCTCCTCCTGCCGGGTTAGGCATGTCCTCTGCCTCCCCCTTCTCCCTCACTGCCTTTATTTCACCCCCCAACTACTATTATTTCTCCTAATCCATATACACTGACTAGATCTAGCAGCCTCATCTGACATCTCCCTCACTGTCTTCCTCAAATTCTGCCCCTGCACTCCCAGCTCCCTCAAAAGTGAGACAGCTGACCCTGCAACAAAACCTCTACACCCCACTTCAACTGGACGAACCCTGGTCTTCCATCCTCTCTGCTCAGATTCTGTCTTCAAATCAGCATATCTAATCTTCTTCCTCTCATAAGCTGCCTCCACTGAATTTTCCCAGGGAACTGTCAGCTCAATTAAATACAGTCTTTTCACTCACTGACCACAAAACTATGTTTGGCCTTAGATTAGTACAAACTATTTCCTGGGGAACAACTAGCTTTCCTCCCAAGTCCACCTGCATTTCCCAATCACTAGCTCCTACCAGGCGGCCACACCCCTGCCTCCTCCCTGACTTAGTTCCTCTATTCTTCTCTTCTGGTGCTGGTTAATGTTAGCACCTTCAGTTTAGCTAATGTTAGCACATTCAAGTTAGATAATATTAGCACATTCAGGTTAGCTAATATGAACACGTTCAGGTAAGCTAATGTTACCTTAGAAACACTCCAATATTGTGAGATTGATTTTGGGGGGTTTCATTTTGTGGAATTGTTGTAAGCCGTTATCACTAGAGTTAAAAAACATAAAGGCTTGAAATATTTCTGTCTAGGTGTGTTGCCTTTTGGCTTAGCTCCTTCTTCACCAAGACAGATCGATACAGCGACCGCATGACTGCAGACGCTTCACCGATCCTCCTGTCAACCTCACGCTCCATCCTCCCCTCACTGAGAACAAGACCCAGAGATACTTAAACTCCTCCACCTGGGGCGGGATCTCTCCACCGACCCGGAGACGGTCACGTTTTTTCGGTGAAGAGCCATGGCCTCAGATTTGGAGGTGCTGATCCTCATCCCAGTCGCTTCACACTCGGCTACAAACCGCCCCAGTGCTTGTGGAAATTTTGGCCCCATTTGTTCAAGCAACAGACCATTCAGTCATGGAGGCCGAATAATGGACCCTCACTGACATTTAGCTGATTAAAAGCTGATGTTACTCCCCGTCGGGGAATCGAACCCCGGTCTTCCGCGTGACAGGCGGAGATACTGTCCACTATACTAACGAGGAAGCTGGAAGCTGACATGTGACCAGGTGGAGCCAATCACAGCGTCGGACCTCCTCCATTCTCCATTCATTCATTTGGTTGTAATATATTTTTGACCACTAACGGGATTTTGGGGGCGCTGTTGGACCGCTTTGGCACAGCAGTTTGAGGCCGTTATTTCTGACCAGTTTTCAATTTTTTATTTTTTTTTAAATAACTTTCTTTGATAATACGCTGACAGGTGGGATCATTCTGGTTTAATTTAAGTGCGATTTTTTTTTAATTTGGGGTTTACAGTGTTTGTTATGATTCATTATTTTCCATTTCTATCCTGTTCACTCTGTTTATACTGTATCAAACTGGAGGATATATATTCATACTGCATCTGATGAAGTGTTTTCTTGTTGTTTAGCTCTTCTGGTTCGTTGCTAAACCTCATTTTGCAAACCAACACGGGACATTAGATTCAGTGAGTGAGTCCAAATGTGTATCATCTGTGAAAACATGTTTCCGCCCGGTTTCGAACCGGGGACCTTTCGCGTGTGAGGCGAACGTGATAACCACTACACTACGGAAACTGGATGGATGACGATGCGTTCAAGGACACTGGAGAAACCTGTGATCATATGGTTCAAACTAAAATTAACCCAAGTTTTCAACAGGCAAATGAATGTTTACAGGTAAAATATGCAAAGCTGTTCTCTAAAAATTGAGCAAACTGATATTAACTTGATATGTTGTCAGCATATCTAGTTCCTGTTCCTCAGATGTCGGCCAGAGAGAAGCCATGGAGCTTGTGAGCTGCCAGAGGAGGATCAGCTGAACTTCCTGCAAAAACACACGTTTTGTTGTGTCTATTTTTTTCAATTTCTGGTGCTCATCACCTAATTCTGATGTGCCGCATTCCAAAAGAACCCCTCGTTGTCGGCAGGATTCGAACCTGCGCGGGGAGACCCCAATGGATTTCTAGTCCATCGCCTTAACCACTCGGCCACGACAACCTATAGAGGGGAGTTTTTAAAACGAGAGAATCTTCTGCATGTGAGCTGGTTAGCTAATGTTAGCACCTTCAGTTTAACTAATATTAGCACCTCCAGGCCAGTGCAGAGGGACAGAGCAGCTTGACTCCTTCTTAACCCAAACAACAGGTGTCCAGATATACAGCCAGCGCCATCCGGGGACCTTTCGTGTGTTGGGCAAACGTGATAACCACGACACGACGGAAACCGATGGTGGTGGTGCGTTCAAGGACACTCATCTGACATCTAGTTGATTAAAAGCAGATGTTACTCCCCGTCGGGGAATCGAACCCCGGTCTTCCGCGTGACAGGCGGAGATACTGTCCACTATACTAACGAGGAAGCTGGAAGCTGACATGTGACCAGGTGGAGCCAATCACAGCGTTGGACCTCCTTCATTCTCCATTCATTCATTTGGTTGTAATATATTTTTGACCACTAACGGGATTTTGGGGGCGCTGTTGGACCGCTTTGGCACAGCAGTTTGAGGACACTATTTCTGACCATATCATTACATCTGTACTGGTCAGTGAGTGCAGTAAAAATATGAATATCAATAACATTAATTAACTCCACGTCATATACAATATAACATTATCTAAGGACATGTTCTATTTAACCAATTTGAGATTTCTTGGGCTAATTTTCCTTGGGAAAAACTGTGTTTCCGCCCGGTTTCGAACCGGGGACCTTTCGCGTGTGAGGCGAACGTGATAACCACTACACTACGGAAACCTGTAGCCGATGATGCATTCAGGGACATACCAGAAACATGCGTTCATATCATCAGTTGACAAGTTTTTAAACTTATTTTTGTCAAAGTTAAACTTCTAAAATCTGTCTCATACTTTCAGCAAGCAAACTGACGTTTCCACGTAAGACAAGCAAAACCTTTTACTTTTAACTGAGTAAACAAACCGATTGTTGCTGAGTTTGTTTTCCGCCAGTTAACTTTAGCACATTACCATTAGTTGAGTTGGCCTGGCTCCAGAAAAAACATATCTTGGGATGCATTTGAAATTAGTACTGGCATATAAATTTGTCTTTTTTACTTGCAACGTATTTTGATGATATATGTATAAATAATAATATATAATTTATATATAATATAAACAATAATGATGGTAACTCCCTATTATTAAATTTAATTAGACAAAATGCAAATTCTGCTATCAGGGATATGCAAAAAGAGAATTTCACAATGCTGTAACGTATTTGTGACAAACACATGGGCTATTTCTTCTTCACGCTCTTCGTCATTTTACTCTGCTTGGTAGCCGTAATGTTAGAAACTGTCAACCTGTTAGGGTTAGTATCATGATTACACAAGACTTCAGCGACATGTTTAAAAAGAACACTTTATTTTATTTGTAACCATCCTTCACTTAAGTACAAGCAGTATTTTTGGTATTTACACTTCAGGTTTTTCATATTTCACCATCAATTAAAGGAAAGCTGAACTAAAACAAGAACAGATGGAGGAAAAATCGACGTCGGCAAACGCTCACAAGAGTCACTGTACGCCTCTAGGCCGGCTGGAAAGATTGTTTTCTTTGCAGTTTTGTTCTCGCATCAAGAGTCCAGCAGCACAGGAGAAAGAAAATCTAATAAAGAAAGACATGAAAAATACATCAACCACATTTAACAGCTCAACAACAACCAGCCCTCTCAGAAACCAAGAGGATGAAGGCCAAGCAGAGGAAAAAGTGCATCTGTAAGCTAAAATAATGAAACGTCAGAAGGCTTTAAAACGTACGCTGATTTGGGACAAGAGTGCATAGGGAGAAAATGTTCTCCTAGTTTTCCTCAGAAATGCAATGACATCAATTATTCAAGTGTTTGCCTTCTGAATAAACTATAAAGTCCTGGTAAAAACTAGAAGCAATTAGAAAAACAATAACATAGCCATTCTGTTCCTCAGATTTATGTGAAACTCAGCGTGTTAGCACGGCGTCTTTTCAAAAAGCAGCTACCATATGTTAGTACATATTTACCTTACTGTATAAAATTATCTTCCAATAGAAATGCATAATTGACATGAAGAAAATAAAAACAGCAGCATGTAAAAACCAACTGCAGTGGCTGCAATGTGGCTAATAACAGCTAGCTGGTGAGATAGCCTTTGCTACAGCTAATTTACACACTTTTAAATGTTTCCTGCATTTGAAAAAATAATTTCATGCTCCAACAGTTTGGAAATTTATAAACCACACAAAGAACGAAGCTACATCTGATTACAGTGGAGAAGAGATAACCTGGACCTGCTAATTGCTAACTAGCCTAGCAAAAGTAGCAGTAGCTGTTTGCATCTAGCGCTAGTGAAACTCACGCAGTTAGAGGTGGTTTAAATCATATATTTAATGTAAAATAGAAGTGATTCTCTCAACATTTCCCTGTGTTTACATTCAGTGTGAGCTCCTGTGTTGCTTTGTGCAGTTTGTCCTGATAGGATGCGAGAAAAATCAAGTATTTTAGACACGACAAAACCGTCCTCCGAGGAGCAGCGCACACTAATCCCAGGATCATTGTCCATTTGCATGCTACTAACAACAGGTTTAACGTCAACCGTGGAGAAAAACGATGAGTTGCATCAGTGCCATGCGGATACTTCCTCTGTTTATCAGAGATTAATTCTCCAGTCGCTACACTACTTTGGAGAAACCCTTTACAGATGGTTCGCATGCATCGGTATAAATAGAGTAAAAGTGCTCCAGAGGCGTGTCTTTACTGTGTGCTGTGAAAATACGAAAACCATGAAGACGTTGGCAGAATGGAGTTTTAATTCTCGAAACATTTGCCAGACGTAAAGTTTAAAAATTTGAGTAAAGAAGGAATTACCAGTTAGCTAACTAGCTAAGAAGTCAGCTAGGCTACCCAGCTTAGTTTTAGCTTTATGACATTAGCTTTTAGAGTACTTGCACATTTAGCTAGAGAGATAAACTGTGTTTTACCAAATAAAGATTAAATAATTTATCGAAATTATTCGTGTCTCCACAAATTAGCATCAACACTGTGCAAAAAAAAAAAATGGCGCTAAATGATGGTACTTAGCAGGTAAGCTAGCAGTGTGTTTTCTAACAACACAAGACTTCTGTTTCCACACGCTTAGCATCAGTTAGCATTTACTTGAAAGTTTCTGTAGACAGACAGTTGTTACTACTATTATTATTACTGTTGTTGTTGTTTTAGTTAACCACAAGACTGGACATTAGTAAACACACTGGTCATTTGTTGCTACCAGTTGTGGTTAGCATTAGTATTTCTGCTAGCTGCTGTTTCACAATGAAAGTGCATCTGCAATGTCACCTAGCTGAGGATAAATATGTGGAGTGGAGTCAGGACTTCATTCCCATTCATTTCTATGTTGCTTTTTTCCCCCTAAATATTAAAAATGTCCATATATAAGCTAGTAAATGAGTAACCTGTCTATAGCATGACACTTAATGGGCAAGTTTAGCTAGAAAATGATGCTACACCACTTTTATTTTGTGCTAGTAGCAGTAGTATAAATGTTTTCTCTCTTAATTCGCATAATTTTCAAACTGATTGAAACCTATATAATATAAAACAAGCGAAACCGAATTAGCTTAGCTTAGCATTAAGACTGGAAGGAGCCAATGCAGTAAAACCTCCCCCTTAGCCACTATTTGTAATTTTAGCATTAAACAAAAGATATAATGGCGTTAAATACTGGAGTGCAGCTACCTTACCATGATATTATAATTTAGTTGACAGTGTAGGAGATAAAACCTTATTTAGATAAACCACTTTTCACTTAATCACAGCTTTTATTCGTCTAACAAAACAAATGGATGTTAGTAGAAATAAAACTCTGCTCTGCTTTGCATTACTGAGCCACAGAATCACAGTAAAGACCGTCCTCCTGGGTCGACGATATATACACTACGTGAGGATTACAAAAAGATTACGAGAGTAGGTCGTTACAGGGTAGACAATATCGGTAGAAAATCTGAGACTCTTTTTTTTATAACTATTGTTGGGTTAGAAGTCAGCTCATCCGCAGGCAGTATTTTCTTTGATAAATAGGTTTAATAAGGTGTGTATACAGGTGTGGAGATGTGTGTGCCATGTAGAGACATTCATTCACTCATTGTCTTGACCTCGGGATGGATTCAGACAGTCAGGACAAGGATGCATTTAGCCTAGCTTAGCACGAGTAGTGGAAGTTAAGGGAATCTGCCGGCCCAGCTTCAAACACTTGAGTTGAGCCACTTGTGTCTCGTTTTTCAATGACTGCTGGTACGTGGTTTTAATATTTTATGACTTCAATGTTTGAGGATGTTTACGTTCTAATTTGGCAAACTTCACGGTGTAAACTCGTCCGACAAAAAGCCAGTCCATCCATCCATCCATCCAGCCAGGCAGCAGTCTAAGCAGAGAGGCCCAGACTTCCCTCGCCCCAGACACCTCCTCCAGCTCTTCCGGTGGGACCCCGAGGCGTTCCCAGGCCAGCCGAGAGACATAGTCCCTCCAGGGTGTCCTAGGTCTACCCCGAGGCCTCCTCCCGGTGGGACATGCCAAATACAGTTTAATGCTCTGACATGCTCTGACCAAGCCTCGACATCCTGCCAACTGAGGAGATGCGTTTGGAGCCCTGAAAATAGGGCCGTAAAACTCATGTTGTGAAACTACGTTGGGGAAGCTGTATTGGCAGTGAGGAATCGATCGATCCACAGGTTCCTGACTCTACCAGCAAAACCTTTCGGGACGGTGGAGCATCTCGAGAAAGAGCTCAAAGGGAAATTGAACAACTGATGGCTTTGCAAAGTAAAAATCTAAACAGAAGTGATGGAATGACTAATAAGTTAGGCGCATTGTCAAAGGTAAGCCCTCTCTGTGCAGGTCTGCATGGTGGAAGGTGCATTCAGACCTGTGTGAGGACATTTTTGATCAAGTTAAGGACCATACCGCTGATTCAGCACGTCTCAGTCTGCGTACTTTGTTTTACTGATGTACATTTAGAGAAGTATCTCATCAGGTTTTAGATTGGAGACAATCAAAGCATCACAGTCGGGGTTTCGAGTGTTGGTTTGGGTAAAAACGCAAGTACTTTTATGGACAATCGACCACGCAAGAGCTCACAAAAGTGGGTTAATCCGCCGCTTAAAATATTCCCCAATGAATGTGCTATGAAGTAAATCAGTGAGCAATCTCTAAAAAGAGAAACTAGACTTTTTTGAGGTGGTTTTAAAGATTTATGTCTTCAGTGGGAACCTATAGGCTTGAAGCTTGTGGCCCCAGACAGAGCGGGGGAAGTCTGAAAGAGCCCACAGTCTGCTTTTTGGATGTTCTCCTCTCCTTAGAGTTATTAAAGCTCAAAGTTACAAAGCTCCTCAACCACCTTAAACGCCTCATTTAGAGTATACGCGTTGCTTACTTCCTTATTTACATCATCACATTTGCAGAATACCTGCCTAACAGCTAGTTTGACCCTCAAAACAAAGGATGAGCAGCTGCCTCACAGTCCCACATTAGCTACCCACCAGAGCCGCTTCTGCTAACTCTAAAACGCCTCGACGACGAGCAACAAAATGCTCCGCTGTTGGCTGCAAGAGTGAACACAAGAGTCTTTATGCACTCCCGGAAACCGAGGAACTAAAGACCCAGTGGATTACTTTTAGTTTTGATTACAATGTGGAACAGCATTAGGAAAATCCTTATTGTTAGCATGTTAGCTAAAGTGGCTAATAGTAGCATTGGCATTGATGGAACTGAGACGCTTTGGGAAAGACCCAGTGGATTACTTTTATTTTTGATTACAATGGGGCACAACATTAGGAAAATCCTTAGTTTTAGCATGTTAGCTAAAGTGGCTAATAGTAGCATTAGTATTGATGGAACTGAGTCGCTGTTGGAAATTCAGAAATAGTGGAGACTTGAAGAGCGATTGCCTTCAATGCCAACCTCGATACTTCGCCACTATAGTGCAGACGCTGTTGTATTCAGTGGGTCTTTAGCGTTAGCCTTTTGCTAAATCTCCAGTATTAAAATAATGTGAAACTATTTAATAAGACAGATGATTTAGGTTTTATTCACCTAATGTATAATTAATTATTATATAGTGATATCTGATTTTATATTGTTTTTTTAAGGATCGATAATTGTTTGATCTCTGAAACTTATCCCTACGGGGTCAGAGGTGCTTTAATTTTTTGTAATGTTAAGTAAACACGACTTCTGGTTGTTTTCAGAAACAGCGGTATGGTCCTTTAACGGGTGATAGAAGTGGAATGTCCTCATAAGGATATGTATGTATACAGCAGGCACATCTATCAGCTGAGTGGACTCGAGTGTGTGTGATGACGATGTGTGTGAACAACATGTAATATTTATAGAGCGTTCCTTTTGGTTCGGCAGTGGTTATGAAGTTTTCATGCGTCTGTCTTCGTTGTTCTTCATGCAGGGTTCTGCTTTATGTGTTGTTCTTCCAGTCAGTGGTCGGGTTCTCCTCCGGCGGCCTGGGTGCAGTTCAGCCTGCTGAACCCGGGCAGCGTGACCCGTCCGTGGGTGTAGATGTCGCTGTTGGAGCCCTGGTTCATGCGCTTGACCAGGTTCTTCTCGTACAGCAGCGGGTGGTAGGCGCCGAGCGTGCAGGCGGCGTCGTAGAAACGCTGGTAGTAGTGGCAGAGCTCCGTCTTCCTCCGGGACGGCAGGAACTCGTAGACGTGCACCACCTCACACAGCGACATCATCAGGACGGTGCCTGGCAGGAGTGAGAAGAAATAAAAACAGCATGTAAAACCAACCGCAGTGGCCGCAATGTGGCTAACAACAGCTAGCTGGCGAGATACCCTTTGCTACAGTTAATTTACACACTTTTAACGTTTTCTCTATTTGAATAAACAATTTCATGCTCCAACAGTTTGGACATTTATATACCACACAAATAACGAAGCTACATCTGATTACAGTGGAGAAGAAACGCCATATAACCTGGTCCTGCTTATGGCTAACTAGCCTAGCAAGAGTAGCAGCAGCTGTCTGCATGTAGCGCCAGTGAAAGTCACTCAGTTAGACGTGGTTTAAATCATATATTTAAAGTATTTAATCTACAACAAAATTGATTCTCTCTACTACTATGACATTTCACCTTAGTGTGTAAATTTTTTATCCCATGAACGTGTAATTTTCAAGAAAAACAAAAATAACTGCGTGTAAAACCCAACTGCAGTGGCCGCAATGAGGCTAACAACAGCTAGCCAGCAAGATAGCCTTTGCTACAGCTAATTTAAACACTTCTTAACGTTTTCTCTATTTGAATAAACAATTTCATCCTCCAACTGTTTGGAAATTGCTCTACCACACTAATAATGAAGCTACATCTGAATACAGTGGAGAAGAAACATCGGGTAATATGGTCGTGCTAATGGCTAACTAGCCTAGCAAGAGTAGCAGCAGCTGTCTGCATGTAGCGCCAGTGAAAGTCGCTCAGTTTGAGGGGGTTCCCGAAATGTTTTTTGATGCAAAGCTAGAAAGTAGTTGAACAGTAAACAAGAAATTACCAGTTAGTTAAGACGCCAGCTAGGCTAAAAGGCTACCCAGCTTCGCGTTAGCTTTATGATATTAGCTTTTTACTACAAGTAGGAGCACTTACACTCTCAGCTAGAGTAAAAAGCTGTGTTTTACCAAGTAGAAATTAAATCACTGAGGGAAAGGTTTTGTGTCTCCACAAAATGGAAACCAATGGAAGCACGACTAGCATAATTAGGATGCTAAATAAAGGCACTTAGCCTAGAAAGCTAGCAGTTAAGAGAAGAAACAATAACGTGCAGTTTTTAAAATACATTTTGGAGACATTCGGCATTAATATGGAAATATTATGACCTTGTTTGTTTTCTAATAACAAGACTTTAGGTTATTTTGATGGTAAACAGCAGGAATCACATGTACGCCATCAGTTAGCATTTATATTTATTTCTAAGCTTCTGTAGAAATAGATTTATTATTGTTGGTGTTGAAAAGTAATAAAATGAGAAAGTCTCCTATGGGGGTGAATACTTCTTATAAGCACTGTAAGGGCAAAGGATGTCCAGATTGTGAAGTTCCCCAAAGCTGTGGTATGAGACTATATTAATAAAACTGAGTGGGATTTGATTAGAGGACAGAGTGAGTGTCTACGCCTCTTATTTCCTGGAAGGAACCCTGAGATGTGATTATGAGGAAGCGGTTCAGTATATTTCCTGTAACATTATCTCTCCGGTACTCTTCACCTCGACTGCAGGAGGCGGCTTCAGATTGAAATGCACAGATTCTGCGGCTGGTGCGAAAGGATTTAACTCGACCTTCAGACTGAACTCTTTCTGAACTGGAGCAGAAAACTGATTATGGAGCGAACACAGGCGCCTCGGCACTCCTGTAATCTCTGCAGGCTTCATCGCTCTGCGCTGCAACATTCACGCAATCCTCCCCGACAGATCAGCAGCCAAACCATCAGACTGGATCAGGAGGTGCTAAACAGCATTTAGAGGAAATACACTAACGACCACGGACACAACACCTCAACACCTTAAAGAGGCCATAAAGTGACCACAAAAAGATATGAAACCACCACTTTTAGACTTAAAATGACCACAAATAGACACAAAACACCACACAAAGACACAAAACCACAATAAAGTGAAACAGAACCACCAAAAAGAGACACAAAACCACCACTATTAGACTTAAAATGACCACAAATAGACACAAACTCTTGACAGGGAAAAACAAAATACACAAAAAACAATAGTAAAACACCACAAACGGATACAAAACCACCACAAAGAGGCACAAAAGTTTCAGAAAAACAAGCACAAAATATCCATAAACGATAGAAAAACACAACAAATAGACACAAAATGACCACAAAAAGACACAAAACCACTATGAAATGAAGAAAACCACCACAAAGAGACAGAAAATGACCATAACATGACACAAAAATACCAATAACAGAAGCAAAACCAACACATACACATAAAATCACCACAAAGAGACAGAAAACAACCACAAAGAGACACAAAACTACCATTAAGTGACACAAAAATACCAAAAATGAGAAGCGAAACCACCACAAACGAATACAAAACCACATAAGAGACAGAAGATGACAACAAACAGCCTCAAAACTACCACTATTAGACCTAAAATGACCACAAATAGACACAAACTCTTGACGGGAAAACACAAAATACCCAAAAAACAATAGTAAAACACCACAAACGGATACAAAACCATTACAAATAGACACAAAATGACCATTAAGTGACACAAAAAAACCAAAAATGAGAAGCGAAACCACCACAAACGAATACAAAACCACCATAAAGAGATGCAAAATGACAACAGACAGACACAAAACCACCACTATTAGATTTAAAATGGCCACAAATAGACACAAACTCTTGGAAAACACAAAATACCAAAAAAACAACAGTAAAATACCACAGACGGACACAAACGCACCACAAATAGACGCAAAATGACCACAAAAAAGACACAAAACCACTATAAAGTGATGCAAAACCACCGCAAAGTGACACAAAAAGACCAAAAATTAGAAATGAATCCACCACATAAACATAAAACCACCACAAAGAGACACAAAATGACCATTAAGTGACACAAAAAGACCAAAAATGAGAAGCGAAACCACCACAAAAGAATACAAAACCACATAAGAGACACAAAATGACCATTAAGTGACACAAAAAGACCAAAAATGAGAGGCAAAACCACCACAAAGCACCTTCACACCTGTAGTGTCTTTCTAACTGCATCATACTGCACAGAAGGCATCTCTGAGTTCTTTATACTTATAGTTATGGTTGTGCTGTTTATGTAGGACTTTATATTGCAGCAAAAAAAAAAAAAAAGTGAGAAAAAAATGTGACCGGAGCAAAAAAACGCCCAAAAACTGCTTCAAGTTCAGGATTAAACTGTGCATATTTACGCTGCCTTAACAGAAAAATACAGTCGTCTGAAGTGAATTCAGAATGAGGTGATTGTTTTTCTTTATGCTGGAGGAGCTTTGGTCAGAAATCAGCTTCTGAAACACCAAACATTCCCTTGTAGCTAACAGCTGGAACAAACAGCAAACAGCAATGTGTGCTATGTGTTACAGAACATGGAGCTTTCACGAACCGAGCAGGCCGGAGGACGGCGGGTTCTTCTGGATGGGCTCAGCCATGTTGTCTTGTATCCGCTGCCAGACCTGCCACTCGAAGCGAGGATGCAGGATGTAGAAAGGCTGCAGAGGGTGAAGCCTCCGGTACCTCTGGTACTGGGTGAAGATGGGGTAATCCGTCCGGTTGTACCACTGCAGGAGGGAGGCACACAGTTATATTACATTAACATCACCACAAATACACATAAAATGACCACAAATACACATAAAAGCACCACAAAGTATCCAAAACAACCACTATGACACTTCAAATGACCACAAAAGACACAAAATACCTCCAAGAAAGACAGAAGATCGACAAAAACAGGTACAAAAAGACCGAAATATGACAAAAATTACCACAAAGAGAAACAAATTAACATTTATGAGACACTAAAACCATCGCAAAAGGACAAAAAACACGAAAAAGCAAAGCAAAACCGCGACAGAGACGCTCAAAATGACTATAAAGTGACTCAACAAAGCATGAAAGAAGAGCAGAATGAGGGGCATTTTCCTTCTTTGTGCTTTGCAGTCACTGGTAGAAGCTCCTGCATCTTGCTTTCAGTGTGTTCGGTGTGTAAACGTCACCTGTGTGAGGTCAGCAGAGAAGGGGGCGGGGTCCCAGGCCACCAGAACACCTGAGCTGTACAGAGAGCTGGACAAGAAGCGGTGGTCATCCGACGCCATCACCTGTAAGACAAGTAAAGATTTACTGAAAACATTTAGGCATGTATGTTTATTATATGAGGATGTAATAGTATTAACAGACAGGATAACCACAAAGACACTCAAAACAACCATAAACAGGCACAAAACAGGACAAAAACACACAAAACCATAAAAAACAGACACAAAAGCACCAAAAACAAACACAAAACCAACACAAAGAGACACAAAAGCATCACAAAATGACACAAAACCACCACAAGGAGACTCAAAATCACTACAAAAACACAGAATGACCACAGAAAGACACAAAAAAGACTCAGACCCACCAAAAACAAACACAAAAAGACACAAAACCATCAAAACGAGACAGAATCACCAAAGTGTTTAAAAACCACCGGAAAGAGACACAAAATCACCAAAAACAAACACAAAGACACACAAATTCACCACAGAAAGACAAAAACCCACCATAAAGAGACACGAAACCATGGCAAAAAGAAACAAAAGCATCATAAAAAGACACAAAACCAACAAAAAAAAACACAAAACCACCACAAAGAGACTCAAAACAACCATAAAGAGACACAAAAACACTACAAAAAACACAAAACCACCACAGAAAGACACAAAAGCATCACAAAGAGACACAGACCCACCAAAATGTTTAAAAATCACCTCAAAGAGACAAAAAATTACCACAAAAAGACACAACCCCACCCAAAAGAGACACAAAAACCACAAAACCACCACAGAAATACACAAAAGCATCACAAAAAGACACAGAACCACCAAAAACAAATACAAAACAAACACAAAAAGACACAAAACAACCACAGAAAGACAAAAAAAACATCAAAAAGAGACACAAAAGCACCAAAATGTTTAAAAATCACCTCAAAGAGAAAAAAAATTACCACAAAAAGACACAACCCCACCAAAAAGAGAAAGAAAAGCAGCACAAAAACCACAAAATCAACACAAAGACACACAAAAGCATCACAAAAAGAAAAAAACCCACCAAAAAGAAACACAAAAACACTACAAAAAACACAACATCACCACAAGGAGACTCAAAAGCATCAAAAAAGAGACACAAAAACACTACAGAAAGACACAAAACCATCAAAATGACACTAAAGCATCACAAAAAGACACAAAACAACCATAAAGAGACACGAACACACCACAAAAAACCTAAAACCACCAAAAAGAGACACAAAACAACCATAAAGAGACACACAAACACTACAAAAAACACAAAACCACCCAAAACAAACACAAAACAAACGCAAACAGACACAAAATCACCACAGAAAGACAAAAAACAATCAAAAAGAGACACAATAACCACAAAGAGACTCAAAACCACCAAAAACCAACACTAAGACATATAATACCACCAAAAAAACCCACAAAACCGCCACAAAGAGGCTTAAAAACACTACAAAGAACACAAAAAGACACAAAACCCATTCAGAATCATGTAACACTGCTGCTTCAACAGTTCCAGGGACACCAGCTTCTCCAATGAACAAAGTTCTTCCCAAAAGTCTGTTTGTTCTGTTTTCTTTAATAATCTCCAGCCGTCTGCAGCCTTTCTCCGTTTTACATCACTGTAAACTGAATGTTTGGACCACATGGCTTCAATGAGACGGTGATTTTCACTATTTTCAAGCATTTCACAGACAAATCCGTCTATTAAAAACACAGCCCCGGTTTGACTGTTCATATAAATCGTGACGCTTGTTTCAGCTCCTCGTACTCATCTAAAAACACCCACGAGCGGCCGATCTCTGCCGCTGCTGCAGTTTCCTCCGCGAAAACACCCACAGTCCATCTGAGGGACGGCCAAAAGTTTAGGCCGATGCCAAACATGTGAGGTAAACACTGCAACAACAGGCTGCATGTTCCTCCCTGAGCGCATTCGTTCGGCCTCGTCATGACGATCATTTCACACAACAGAACGACATTAAAATGACGGAAACCGTAAGAATACAAGACCTGTGATGATTATTAGTTTGATGAATCGTTTGCACGCAGGAAATAAAAGCAGCACGATCGCCGACTGGTTTCCACGGCAACCAGTCAGCGCTGCTTTTTTTAAACTACCATCGTGTAGCGACGAAGCATCCAGTGCTTCACCAAAACGAAGAGCCAACCGACCCGTTGCCCTCTGAGCAGTTATTTTAAGCTGGACTGAAGCAAGTAGAGTCTGTGTTTATGAAGGATTATTTTATAGCAGGGCTCATTTGAAGAAACAAACAACTGCAGTTCCTCGAATGTCCACTAGAGGCTCCAAAGGTGAGTCAATCCCCATTGACCCTCATGTTAAAATGTCCAGTTTCACAGCAGGAATAAACATGTTTACAGCCTGGTACATGAACCAGTTTTGGTCTCTATGGCTAGTTTTCCTGCTCAAGACAACTGTAAAGGCTGTGATGTTTCTCATAACTCACCTGTTTTAATTGTATTAAGGCTTAAAGTTGAGCGTAATTAAGGGATTTATGATGCATTCATAAAAGGTTACTAGCTGTCTCCTACTAATGGACAGTGAGCTGATCTATATAAGCAAGTCGAGTCTGTATTTATGAAGGATTCTTTTATAACAGGGCTCATTTGGAAGAAAAAAACAACTGCAGTTCCTCCAATGTCCACTAGAGGCTCCACAAGCGAGTCAATCCCCATTAACCATCATGTTAAAATGTCCAGTTTTACAGCAGAAATAAACATGTTTACAGTCTTTTACAAAGAAACAGTTTTGGTCTCTATGGCTAGTTTTCCCGCTGAAGTCAACTGGACACGAGGGGCGTAACGGTACACAAAACTCGTTTTGGTACGTAGCTCGGTACCGAAGTCAGGGTTCAGTTTGGTTCGGAATCCTCTGCAGTAGACTGATGCGTCGAAGCGTCAAAATGACATGACCGATTTAAGATGGCGTAGCATCAAGACGCCTCACTGAGTCTCCGTTTCAACTTGTGTCCAAAGTGTGGATTTCAAACTATCTACCAGTCTTTGAATCATGTTGATTGACCAAGTAAAACCAGAGTTATGACAGATAATAAACACCATACTTTTTTCCACGTTTGGAGCTCCTTACAGCTTTGGTCTGGTCCACTTGTTTTACTCCTTTTTCATACTTAACCAGGAAACCCAAATGATCCCAGACGGGTGGTTTTAACCACGGCGGAGCGTCTTCCAGCTCCGGCTTCTTGCTGTTAGCATTAGCCATCCCATTAGCTAGCCATACGTCACAGAAGCACCGGCAGGAGAAAAACGGTCCTACTGGAAACTCCTACTTGTTTTTAGTTCCTCAATACTGCACAACTGTGAGACGGAGAAGGTCCACAACAACTGTGGGCACTTTGAGGTTCTCAATTAAAACCAGAAAAGCACTCAGAGAGCTCATACCTCCACCAAGGAGCTTCAGTCCACCCCCAACACAATCTCCCAGTTCACATATTTTCTATGGAACGTTACAGATACAAATGTAATTACAGACAGTTCAAATGTCCTACCAACAATGCGGCCTTCACCCCATCCGACCTAATGAACAGGCGCGGCCTCTAGCGCGGCAGCTCCTAACAGCCTCCCAGCTTCTTAGACAACCGGAGATAAGAATGCCGGCCCAACCGTGCGTATGTCGCTCAGGAAGGAAAGAGAACTCCGTCATTGTCGCTGTCTGTCACGTGGAGACCCAAAATGTCATGTGGTCAGAGGGGGTTACCCCAAAAACAAGAGTGCCCTCTGGTGGCTTTTAGAGTAAACCGCATTTAATTGTCCACCCGGTTACACTTACATTTAAAAAAACTCCTGGATCCAGACGGTGATCAGGATCAGTCCCAAAATGTCATAATTTGATCCTTGTCCCATTTCACACATTTCCTGAAAATTTCATCCAAATCCGTCCATGAGTTTTTGAGTTATTTTGCACACAAACAAACTAACGCCGGCCATCACATAACCTCATTGGCAGACGTAACTATTCTGTAGATTGGCCATTCTTAATTGTCTTAAAATTTTTGGACTGTGGTACACCTCTGTACAGAACCAAAAGTACCTGTACTGAACGGTTCGGTTTGGTTCAGTGTATTGTTACACCCCTACTGCACGGGATTTGATTTTTCTTTTAACTCACCTGTTTTAATTGTGTTAAGGCTTAAAGTTAACCATAATTAGGGGCTTTACTATGTATCCATAAAAGGTTACTTGTTATGTCCTGTTATCGGACAGTGATCTGATAAGAAATGAACCCTCATGATCTATAAAAGCACGTAGAGTCTTTATTTATGAAGAATTCTTCTTCTAAAAATCTGAAAATCAGTCCTCAAATAAAAACTGCAGTTCCTCAAATGTCCACTAGAGGTACGTACAAAGAAATGATGACAGCACTTCAACATTTCTTGTGTTCATAAATCAATAACAAAGTACTACTTCTCCTTTTTCAGATTCTGGATTCAGACGACTGTTTGTTCTAACTTGCACGTCGTAGCGGGTTTCCTAATCTTCACTGGGGATGTTTGCTCTTGGAAGACGCCATATTATTAAAGTTGTCGTCCCGACACACAAACACACACTCGGACAGTCGCTGCTTCGCGTTTACCTGCGAGTTGATGAGGCGAATGGTGGTTTTGGAGCCGACGTCTTTCTCGTAGCCGGAGGTGGGCGCGGCGTTGAAGCGCAGCACGGCGTCGTGAGAGTCTGCAGATTAAAAACAACACATTTAAAGAAGGACTTAAACTTTGCGGTTCGTTAGTGATGCGACACGTATCTGTCCCTGTAAATAACTGTGGGAATACAGCGGCCTTTAACCGACAAAGTGGCTTGAACAGATGATTTTAATGAATACTTTAAGACAAAATAACAGAGGCTGCATTTAGGAGTCTTGTTTCACTAAACTTCGCCTCTTTTCAACCTGTTTGTCCGCTGGGACGAGTCCTCCCTGTTTACTGGCATAAACAGCAGCTGGGAACAACAGCGTCTTTGAAACAACGAAGCAAACAGCCGCCCAACTTCTAGGAGGGTGAAGGTGTTTATTCATTCAAGGTGAGAACAGAGTTTCACACTTGGTTCAATCCGATGATCAACACAATCACACTTGTTTGAGAAAACACTCTGATCTGCTGCTAAATACTTAAACCCCATGTGAGGCTCTGGAGCTGCAGAAATACAAGACAAGAGCTTTTTTCTTGAAGGTTTAACCATCTGAACCCCCAGCAGCACTTTCTGGGCATCTCAAAATCTGAACTCTTGAGAAAAAACACTGCAATTCCTCGAATGTCCACTAGAGGCTCCACAAGCGAGTTGATCCCCATTGACCCTCATGTTAAAATGTCTAATTTTACACCAGAAATAAACATGTTAACAGCCTGGTACATGAAACAATTTTGGTCTCTATGGCTAGTTTTCCTGCTCAAGACAACTGTAAAGGCTGTGATGTTTCTCATAACTCACCTGCTTTAATTGTATTAAGGCTTAAAGTTGAGCGTAATTAAGGGATTTATTATGCATTCATAAAAGGTTACTAGCTGTCTCCTACTAATGGACAGTGAGCTGATCTATATAAGCAAGTAGAGTCTGTATTTATGAAGGATTCTTTTGTAACAGGGCTCATTTGGAAGAAAAAAACAACTGCAGTTCCTCAAATGCCCACTAGAGGCTCCACAAGCGACTCAATCCCCATTAACCCTCATGTTAAAATGTCCAACTTTACAGCAGGAATAAACATGTTTACAGACTGGTACATGAAACAGTTTTGGTCTCTATGGCTAGTTTTCCTGCTCAAGTCAACTGTAAAGGCTGTGATGTTTCTCACAACTCAGCTGTTTTAATTGTATTAAGGCTTAAAGTTAAGCGTAATTAAGGGATTTATGATGCATTCATAAAAGGTTACTAGCAATCTCCTACTAATGGACAGTGAGCTGGTAGGAAAGCAACCATTATGATCTACATAAGCAAACGTCCGCAGGTGTTACCAACAGATATTTAACTGCTTACATTTTTTCAGCTCATACAAACTAGAAAGATGCTTCACCATGCTGAATGTATCCTCCAACAACTTGCTCCTCTGTTCACTGTTTTTGAGCCGTGCTGCTTTTTGTTTTGATGCATCGTGTTTTATGTTCCTCTCTTGTCTCGTCTCTGGTGAAATTTTCAAACGAGACACGTAGAAAGAAACGGTTTAGATGAAACGCCACGGTTTTAAGTTGACATTTGGTTGTTTTTCCTGATATCAAATCCAACATTTCTTTCTGGCTGATACATGGGGTCATTTTGGCGATTTGCAGAAGATTACATGTCTTTCAAACCCACTGGTGCCTTCTGGGGTTCGGAGGGTCTAAAATTGCAGTAACTCCAGGAGCATGTTCCCACACAACTCTGCAGACAGCAGATAAAAATAGCTTTAAATGACTCCTCGAGGCATTGGGGAAGTTTTTGCAGGGATTAAACGGTTTTACAGGCCTCTCTCTTACAAAGGAAGTAAATGGGGAAAACACTCTCGGATGTTTTGGGACTGATACCATTTTTCCACCAAGAAGAACCAGGTTCTAGTTCTGGTGTTTAGTTGGTTCTAATCTGGTTCCTCCTGAGAACCTGTTTGCTTCTCCATTGACAAGGAGCCAAGTTGGAGCCATTGGGTCACCATAAAACCACTACGCTAGCATCCATTACATAGCAGTTAAACAAAAGTAGTAAGTTGACGATAATGAATGAATGAACGTTAAGAGTGATACATCCTGACACTTGACTATCTTTGATAGCAGTGAGTATTATGGGTAGTGGTAAACAGAGTCTACAGACATTACAACATCTATGTTTATCTCTACAGATGGTCTTAAGGCTGTTTGCGAGGTCGCCTGTTGCCTGGACACATCTCTTTTCCACCAAGAAGAACCAGGTTCTAGTTCTGGTGCTTAGTTGGTTCTAATCTGGTTCCTCCTAAGAACCTGTTTGCTTCTCCATTGACAAGGAGTCAAGTTGGAGCCACTGGGTCACCATAAAACCACTACGCTAGCATCCATTACATAGCAGTTAAACAAACACAGTAAGTTGATGATAATATCTATGTTTATCTCTATAGATGGTCTTAAGGCTGATTGTGAGGCGGAGGTCCTCCTGTTGCCTGGACACATCCGTGATCACGCTACTGGTGGGACACAACTGTAGCGGATTTCAGGTCAACAGTTTGTGGTAAACTTCCAGGAGTCATTCCAATACATGTGTGATGGGACCAGGGACGTCCTGGAGAACAAGGACACTAATTAGCGCTTGTGTGTCCCTTTCCACCGTTGATGGTTGGTCACCATAACCCCGCCCCCAGCCCCTGATGTACTCGGTGCTTAGCTCTGGACCAGCTAAGAGTTGGCAGAAAGAGGTGACGTGAATTTGGATGCAAAGTGTGTCCATCGGGCTCTAAAGGTCAAACATCCATGTAAAATTCTCTCACCGATCTCTTTGCCCAGTCCGGAGTAGCGCAGCGACCCGGCCGATGACACCACGGCGCAGCTCTTGTATGGCCCGAGGTCAGAGGTCAGCGGCTTCGGCGGCAGCTGGGCGGCCCAGGGCAGCGCCGAGAAGGGCTGGAGGTCGGCGGTCAAAGTCGTGACCTCCACGTTGTCCTTTAGCTGGCAGAGAAGCTCGGGACCGCTCAGCTTCGGCCGGCTGGAGACACCGCCGGGGCCCGACAACTGGACTCCGTATTTATTCATCGCCTGGAAACCCAAGAAAAACACAAGAGCACAATCTGAGTTTAGACAAGCATATACACAAGTCCTGGCAGCTAACAGGTTTTAAAAGGTACGTTATTATAAAACGACAACACCAACATTGACACCATTTACCAGCCAGAAACTGTAAAAACAGAACAAGCTGTCAGATTTTTGACTTTCCGATGGTCCTTGAACTAATTATGTGTGATTAGTTGGTCATCAGAAAAGCTTAGATCAAAAACACTTGTCTAATTTAAAAATTTGCCCAAAATAAAATGTTTGTTCTAAATAAATTCTTCAAAAAACAAAAAATTCTGTGTTCTATGGCGTAACCATGAAGTCACTGGTGACTCAGCTGTGATCAACAGTCACGTGACAAAAATTCAGCGACTTCTCGGATGAACTGCAGGCAGTGTTTAAAAAGAGTAGAGAGGAGACGAGTACAGACACAAATTAAGAATTAAAGCAGTGAATTATCAACAGCATGTGGAGCTGCACCTGTTTTTAGCACCTGTCAGACACAGTGATATTAATTTATTTCAATTTTAGTCCAAAAACTCAAAGAATTTCTCCTTTTGTTTTCTGTTTTGTTTGATTCTTTTATTCCAACTGTGTCAATCTGCACAGGAGATATTTCTGAGTTGTCTCTTCATGCTTGTTCTGTTTCCACTGGAGGCGTAGAATTTTACATTACAGTGAAAAATGAGCAAACAGTGAGTGAAAATGTGGTAAGAGCAAAATAAAACCGCCCAGAAGCTGCTTCAGGTTTGGAGGGTTATTGGCCACATTGTGAACATTAACATTTAAACCTCAGAGCTGTTTGTTGCGTCCAGGTGAAGCTTTGAGGTTCGTCTCACCTGGTAGTTCTGCACCACCTTCCTCAGCCTGCTTCCCAGCATGCTGCTGGACATCTCGTCATCCCACACCTCCCCCAGAAGCCCGTGAGGACCGAAGAACTCGGCGTCCCCGCCTCTGCCGCTCAGCTCCCCCCTCCGCCGGCCTCCGAACAGGGTCTCCAGCGCTCGGGTGAAGGGGCGCGGCAGCAGCCGGGTGAAGAAGCCCGACGGCTCGCGATCCCTCGACTTCCGCTTTGACAGCGACTCCCCGCCGTCGTGGGTGTGGTTTGGAGAGGAGAGGACGGGGATTGGACGGTTGGGGTCACCTGGGACGACACCCGGGAGTTTCTGAGGGTCGATGTACATGGGCTTGGCTCCGCCTCTCAGCACCTGAGGGAAAAAGAAAGACGGCTATTTACTATTAATAGCAGCCGCAAACTTTGATTTTATAAGTGTGTTATGGCTGGAAATGACATAAACATACAGTAAGACGTTGTGTTACAGATGTTCATGAGATTTTTCTTTCACTATTTGTGTTTTTTACATTTCTTACAAAAAAAGCCATGTCCAAAATTATTCATACCCTGTTAAATCAACACAAAGTTTTGAGGAAATGCAGTTTCTACGCCGTACTAATGTCTTCTACACTCTAGAGCGTTCAAAACACTTAAACTGGGATTCAATTACAAGTCATGTTTAAAAACCAACTAGCGAGGACCTCAGATGGTGCATCACAAGACGTGGGAAGATTATCAAGTCATATTTAGGTGTCAGTGTCCACAGTGAAAGTCTAACAGGAAGTCAAAAGTCACTCCTGCACTGATGAGGAGAATCCAAGCATCAGAACCAAGAACATCCTGATGAATGTGAGCCGTTCTGGTGGCAACATGTCAGTCAGACACTGAACAAGGCTGGACTCCACATACAAAACCTCAGCTGGACGTATAAGAAAGCTTCCAGTTCTGTGGTTCGGATGAGGTGAAAACAGATGAAAGGAAGGAGAAGTATCGAACCAGAGGAACGTTGTCCTCACAGTCTGACATGTTGGTGGGGATGTGACGCTTCGGGGGAGTTTTTCAGCTGAGAAACGAGGACGGCAATAAGATCGTCTGCAGAAAAACCCAAGAGCACCTGGCTGCAGACCTCCACTGTGAGGACAGGAAGTAACGAGTAAAAAAAGGAAAGGACATTTAAAGCGTCCAGTCCGGTAGGTGGCGGTGACGCATGTGAAGTTGGTTTGCTAACCGCTAATTAAATCAAAAGAAGAAGCAGCCATTTAACGAGTGGTTGTGGCTGTTTCTCAGTATGTGCTACGACCATGATGTGACACAACATTTAGTTTTAAGATTATTTGAGGCAATAAAGTGGTTGTGTAAACATTAGTGCTGTCAATCGATTAAAATTTTTAATCGCGATTAATCGCATGAATGTCATAGTTAACTTGCGATTAATCGCAAATTAATCGCACATTTTTTTATCTATTCTAAATGTCCCTTGAATTATCATTTTATACGAGGAGGAGGCGGAGAATTCGCGTCAGCTGTGTTTGGCCATCAAGTGGTATTAAAGACTACATGTGCTACGATAATAACTCGGTTCACTCTGACAACACATAGAGATATCTTTGGTCTTGTCAATCGTCATGCGCGCACCCCAGGCCGCCGTCGCCTGGCGGTGCGCGTCCCGAACCGCGTGGACCAGCGGCAAGCGGTTCGGGACTGGGAAAAGGAGCCGACAGAAAGGCATGGAGGCGAGGAGAATGCTGCTGTACCACGGCCAGCAGGAGATCCTGTCGGACTCCGACGGCGAACACCTCGCCCTCGCCAACCATGCCACCGCCCGCGTTAATCTCGCGATAAAAAAATTGACGCCGTTAAAATTGATTTGCGTTAACGCGTTAATAACGCGATATTTTTGACAGCACTAGTAAACATCAAATCTGTGGTCAATTTATCAGGATAAATGCTTAAAAATTTTCTCCAGTGATGTCGGAGATGTGAGTATCCCCGTTAGACAGCTACTACCAGGCGGTCAGCGCTCACAGCTCCCCGCTGACAGCAGCCTTAGCTCGGCTAGACTTTCTGAAATCTGCCGCTGGCTCTGACGGTTCTGTAGCAGGATAGAAGTAGTTTTACGGGAATCTAACGGTCACACTTTTGTTATTTAATGTCCCCGGTGGCCGACTTTGTCATTATATTAGTAATTATTGTGTCGTCTTCATCACCTGTAGTACGTCTTTGTTCTATTCTTATGACTGTAACTGTGCATTAAAAATAACATTTAAGGATTTTTCTGTTAGCAGACATAAAACTCACAACGGGGCTCGTTCTCAAAAAAATCACAAGTTTAATATATAAAAATTAAAACGATATATACTACAGACAATGGTCTAGTAGATTTTATGTTATATTGCTAATGCATTAGCGATACTATGCGATTTTATTTTGTAATGCATCCCGTGCATTTCCTGTCCCCACAGTGGAGGTCTGCAGCCAGGTGCCTCTCGAAAAACCCGGCCTTGAGCAGCATTGGACCTTCCAGCAATGATCTGGAACATGAAACCAAAGTGGTGGAGAAAAGGTGGAAAGAAAACCCAGAGTGTTGGAGTCCAGACCTGAATCCCAGCTAGAATCTGTGAGCTGAAGACCAGAGTGATGGAAGGGAACCTCCAACGTGAAGGAGCTGGAGGTCGACACAAAGTGGAGCTTACAGCAAGTTAGACCCACGGCAATGCATTTTTTGTAATAATACAAAATAAATACAGAAATAGTTCAAAATAACCTTGAACACAGTCTTTTCTCACTTATTTAGGCCATTTGGTCCAATAAAAACTCCCTATAAATCTAAGTTTAACTCATTAACTGTGACTGAACTCGACGGTTTCACTTCTGTTTGCATGTCAACAACAGCACTCAGTTCTCTGGAAGCTTCCACAGACCTTGATGACTGAATGTGCTCGAGGCTGAGCCCGGGTTCGCGCCCGGATGCCGAAGATGGCGTCGGTGACGGGCACGCTGTTCTCGGCGCACAGGGCGTAGAGCAGCGCCATGGAGACGCAGAAGAAGGCCATGCAGAGCGCTCCGCGGCGAGCCCGACGCCTCAGACGCCACAGCAGGCTGACACGGTCCATCGCCGCCCCGGGGATCTGCACAGGAAACAGCAGCAAACACAAGAGGAAGTGAAGCATCTATTCTGTGTCAGTCTCTTCTTATATCACACATCTGAAATACGAAGCGAGATTAGCGTGTTAGCAGGTACGTTGAGCCGAAAGTAACAAAGCTGTTTTTACCTGCCGGATCTCCGTGGTAACCGATGCTCAGGAGCTAACCTGGTCAGGAGCAGCTTCTCAGATTTAAATCGGCTATAAAAAGCATCTCCGTAACCAAATTTCTTCCTGTTGATTCTTTATGAGTTAATCAAATTCTCCGCTGAGGGGAGGAGTTACGCCTGTCTGAGAGCCTATAGCCCCTTGATAATTATATAAAAACAATAATTTTATATGTTTTTGATTTCAAGTTGATGTTCAACTAAGTGGAGATTGTTAATTTGTCTATAGCACATATAGTAGATATAAAGGTGTAATGCAACAGGCATTAATAGTAAAAAAAAATGTTTATTGATGCGGCAAATGACATTCAAACTGGTCCTAAGAGAAACCAGTGCTTGCAAAAGGTTCCTAGGTATGTATTGAATATGCACGAACCAGCATTAGGGGAATGCATACGCTATCTCGGCTGCAGCGGTACGTTGCAAATTTGCGACAACCGCCGTTAAGGAGTTAATAGAGCTGTAACAATAAAGAGTCATTTTATTATGATGTGCCTTCAGGGTTTGGCAGGACTGTAACTGCAACAATATGTTTTTATTACCTCTGCCAAGGAGGTTGTGTTTTTGCCGGCGTTCGTCTGTTTGTTAGCAACTTTACGTGAAAAGTTCTGAACGGATTTTGATGAAATGTTCAGGAAAGGTGGATAATGGGACGAGGAGCAGATGATTAGATCTTGGTGCTGATCCGGATCCCCGTCTGGATCCAGGAACTTCTTGCAGGACTCTTTAGCATTGGGAGATAGGGCAACATGCATGCATATCTACATGTAACTCCACAAAACATGTCCAGGCTGCTTGGCAACAAATACAGGATAAGTTCCTGCTAATTTCTACAACATGTCAACATTTGATCCGGATCCGGGAAAAATTCTAAATACTAGGATCCAGAACAGGAAAAACTAGAGGGCCTGTGGAATGGTCATCACTGTAAGGTAACAGATGAAGATCCAGACATGCAGCCAACACCAACATGTAGCTGAGACTCTGCTGAATCAGGAGGATCCAACAGATCTGTTGTAGAATCAACAGCTATGGAGCTGGATCCAGAAGAAACCTCCATGACCCAGAAAGAGATTCTGGTGAATAACTATTGAACTAATGATGAGATCAATGTGAATCCAGATGCTAAGGGTTTGTTTTCTGGGTCAAGGAGTCTAATAATGTAGATAAAACGATCCTGGGACGATTATTTCTGGGTGTGAATCCCAACGTGGGGTGAAATGAGCTGCTTGGAGGAGGTCTGAGCTCTATGAGGGCTTTTCTAGTTTGTATTGAAATGACACTAACTGTGTTTTTTATGTGTGTGGAAGTAAAACACTTTTTTACAGCGTCATTGAAATGTTAACATCGGTGCTGAGGGACAAAAAAATTTAAAAACTGTCATTTTAGCACCATCCTCTTGCAGTATTTATAAACGCAGAGAGTTTTAGAGAAGTATCTGTGTTTAGGGTTTCATTTTTTATTTGCAAAAGTCAACAGTGGGCAGAGAAATAATGAATGAGCGACTCCATAAATATATAAACAACATCACTGAGTGTTGTATTAACTTAGATTTTAATAAGCAATAACAACAAAGAAGGTGCATAAATAGGTCAAATTAAACCACACGTCAGATTACGTAACATTTAAATAAATAATAGGATTCAAACTTTGGTCCTTTCTGTTGATGAATCTGCTTTTTATTGCCCATTTAAATGCCAGTCAATCATTTCCACGACATTTGCGATGCTCCATATTTTCCGGGCTGGTACAAAAATCCACAGAGCAAAACGTGAAAACTTTCTGCACGGCTGGACGGCCAGTTCTGCTTCGCAACAACGACGGTCACTTGATTCAAACGCAAACCAAAGAAAACGGCAGTTTAGAAATGAATCCTTGTCCTCTGAACGCACAGAGCCGAAGCACAAAGCAGGATGAGGGTGCGGGTGGATGCCATCAGCGCCCCGGGCGATGGGTGAAATCAGGGAGAAAGAGCAGCGAGGAGGAGGAGGAGGAGGAGGAGGAGGAAGATGGCTCGATTCATCACCAGAGGACAGATGGAGAAAGAGAATCGGGACGAGGGAGGCCTGCAGAGAACGAACGAAAGAGAGCGACGGAGGAAAGAAGCCAAGAAGGCGCCGGCGTTCTCCCTTTATCCCACAATGCATCTGCATGGCCTGCATTCGACCCGACTATCCGTCGCATTTAATGGCAGCAAATGAGTTTGGCGAAGCGAGTGGCTGTAAATAACAACACAGAGCTTTTTATCGGCACGCAGAATAAAATTTAACATCTGTTTTAACCAAAAATAAATCTACAAAAACCAGAGTGATGAGGCCTCACGTTACTGACCACTAGGGCTGGTCCGAATAGAAATATCTGAGCTCCGGATATTCGGAGCCAATAATCGCCGAATATTCGAATATTCAGTTCGTGCCGCGGTTTTGGCGGGACGGGGGCGTGATACCGGAGTCGGCAGGTCTAGAACCACGGTGGTGTTCTAGAGCTTCAGTGGCCTACTACAGCCTCGGCAACGCTCGGTGTCGGAAAATCTTTTAGGTTTCCGTTATTTTATTGTGAAACTGTTTATGCTATGACTACGGATGCACGATAACGCCAATTTCAACCGATTCCGATAACCGATAATTTTATACTTCTTGCAGCCGATAACCGATAATGTCAACCGATTGCGCACCGGAAAACGACACTGGAGTTGTCAGGTCTGCTACTACAACCACCGTGGCGTTCTGGAGCCTTAGCGGCGTACTGGAGTCCTGGCGACGCTCGGCCACGCCCGGCGACGCACCGGAAAACGACACTGGAGTTGTCAGGTCCCCTACTGCAACCACCGCGGCGTTCTAGAGCATCAGCAGCGTACTAGAGCCTTGGCGACGCTCAGCTGCACCCGGCGGCGTACTACAGCCTCAGCAACGCTCCGTGGCGTTCGGCGGCGCGCACGACTTTTTGAGTATCAAATTTATCATCCAAATACCACCACAACGAACAAATATTCAGATATTCCAATATTCGGGACCATTCCTAGTGAAACGACTTCTTCTGTTACGGTGAAGAAAGTCCACACTGGTCAATGCCACGCCATGCTGCTTGTTTTTCTCTGCCGGCGCAGTCTGATGACATCACACACATGCGACAGTACCGTCGGGGAGGGGAGGGGTTGAGGAGCCAGGCATGAGGACAAACCACAACACACAGACCAACGGCAAAAACCAAGATTCCAAGTCTTATTATTATCAGGTCGTTTTATCGGCTGATTTTTTTATTATCGGAATGACGTCATATTTGCCAAAATTAACCTTTAATTATTAGACACCGATGTTATCATGCATCCCTAGTTATGATGTCACTTCCTATCTGTGCGTCTCCTTCGTACTGAGAGCGCACTTCACAGGATGGGTGTCATCGTGCATGATTAAAAGTAAATGATGATTATTGTAAATGCGTGAACACTGTTTATAACTCCTTAGGCATTGTTTTAGTTCAAGTCCTTTTCCCATCCTGTGCTTTATGTGCAAGTTTGGGCAGTTCTGAGATCTGTAAGTTAATAAGTTAATTAGGCGCATGTGACAGTGTAAAACTTTATACTGTATTTAAGCTTTATTTCCGGGTGTTTGGTGAAGGGTATTTATCTGTTTTGCATTGTTATATGCAGTTTTATCTTCCCTGTGCGCTATATTCGCTTCTAATTGTGGTTCACCCACGTGATCAGCCGAATTACTTGCAGTTAGTCAAGAAAACATAACAGCAGCTGCAAAACCCTGTAATATTAACATGAATGTTCACAGATAGCTCTAAAACCACCAACAAACCAACCACCACCATTTTAACTCCTAGCTGACAGCCCAGGGAGTTTTATTTTAGCCCCGGTAGTGCTCCAGCGTGAGTTTCAGCCTCACAAAACCAGCAGTGATACGACGAAACGTAATCACCGAGCCGAAGCAAATCCCTGCAGGCAGGAAGGTGGGCTAACATGACTCAGCGACTCCTACAGCAGGTACTCCACAAGCGTGCAGCCTCAAAATCATCTGATGCAGGGCGAAGAAGGGCTTTGCAAACAAGCACCAAGGCGAAAAACAGCATAAACACTGCCGTATTTTGTGTTTATTTTTCGCATTTCACCCAAATACTCAAACAAAATGTTGTGATAAATGTCTCTTTATGGCCGCCTGAGCTGCTCTCAGGGACCCCATGGCAAGACTGTGGATGGTTTCTTCCATAACTTCAATCATGACAGTTCATTAAAACCCCTTAATTCTACATGTCTCATTTAATATTTGTCCAGAAACTAAGTGTTTATTTGAACCAGACTCTGCAGAAAACAAAAAAATTCTGTGTTTCTCAGCGCAACTGAAAAGCAACGACTGATTTAGCTGCTAATAAAGGTGACGTGACAAATGTTCAGGGACTATTTGGCTTTGGCAGGTGGTGTTTGCACTGAGCAGAGAGGAAACAAAGCAAAAATGTTAACAGCAAAATATCTACAGCATGTAGAATGTGTCTTGAATTGTTGATAACACCTGAGAGCACTCAGAAAAATACTGCACATGTTAACTCATTGCCTGCCATTGACGTAAATATACGTCATTTCAAATCCACCTCCTCGCTGCCATTGACGTATATTTACGTCATTTATGTTTTTCAACGGGAGGCAGTAGGGGACATTCTGGCGGAGCTCTCCTATAAATCTCAGACTTGTCCTGTTGTGTAGTGACCAACTACAGCCCTGTAGGTGGCAGCAGTGCAACGATCTGGATGAGAGATGAGCCGAGATGGGCATGAGAGGTCGAGAGTTGACGAGGGAGAAAATGGAGAAACGAGAAGACGGTTAAGTTCAAGCAGCTCAGACTGGATCAGAGCATGTGTGGCTCTAAATAGAGTATTGAGAGTCGCCATCGTGAGAGAAGACGATCATAAACCCGGGCCAAGCGGTGATACTAATTTCTCCACAGCCCAGCTCAGACGAATCTGGGTCGGATGAATTCAGAACCTGATCCAGATTCTCCAGATGATCGGCTGCCGTCTGGGTCAACCGGAGCAGCAGAGCCTCGTTCCAGATTTTCCAAAAGACATGAAGGAGGTGAGAACTAACCTGCTTTATAAATAAAGATCCATTTGGTTTGCTAACTTGCTAGCTAGCTAACTTTGATTGCTATCGTTTTGAGTGTGGTTTGACAGATAATCGGTCCGACATGAACGCAATCCCGACCTCAAAGCTACCCACTCCCGTTGGCAGCGCTAAGAAGCAAGATAAAAAAAAAAAAGCATCTTTCTCCACATCACACTGCAGCAAACACGTGTATTTTTATGGTAATTGTATGTATTTCTATAATTTACAGATCGTCCATTCAGCAGAGGTCGTGAGGAAGACCCCAACCCACCAGATTCACATCCATAAACACAAACCTGGAAATAAGTTCATACATGTTTGTCAGATGTAAAAATTGTCATTGTACATTGTTATATATTTGTGAAATAATAATAATTTTGCCATCAAAAGCCCTTTCTCAGTGTTGTTTTTATTGTTTGATAGAAGGAACCAGTGTTCAGATGTTTGAGGCGTCACTAAAGCAGAAAGTCTCTGTTCTGCTTCACGTTTCTTTTCACTAAAAACCTGTTTTCTCAGCTTTTTGGTCAGAAACTGGCATTTTGTGTGAAACTTGCCTCTGTTCAACTGCTGATGACAGAAGAACAAAACAAGCTGGAAACAAACTTTCTTTACTGATGAAAGTAGAAAGTCTACTCTTTCAGAATCTGGTTTCAGATTTTACAGGGTCATAGTACTAAATATTCTGTGGGTCTTGAAAAATCAGTCAAAATCCTTGAAAATGGCTGGCAGTGAGGGGGTATCAGGGGTTTTCTTGGGAGAGTTTTAAGGTGTTGTTTTCTGTATAAACTGCGAAGCCCCTGGAGATGAATCTGGACTCTGTGATTCTGGGCAGTGAATAACATTAGTGCACTGATTCATCTGACAAAGATCTGATTCGAGGCCTTCTTGCCGAATGTGTCTGGGAGAGATTTCACTGATCAAATCGAGGTTTTTTTCAGCCCTCCTGGTTCGACCGAGCTGCCAGGGGAGAAACAACGACGAGGCACTTTCCCCCTGACAACGAGATTCACAGGAACACAAACAGCCCTCCGCCAGCCCTCCCAGTGGAGGCATTCCAGTCGTGCCCAGCTGGGAGGGAACCAGAACAAGGTGGAAGGATTATATATCCCATCTGGCCTGGAAACACCTTCAGATCCCAGAGGAGGAGCTGAAGAAAGTAGCTAAAGAGAAGGGCTCCTTTCCTCAGGCTGCGACTGCCACGACCCCGATCTGGATAAGCATCACAAGAAGGTTGGAGACGCCGATTACATCTAAATAACACAGCTGGGATTTGGGGAAACCGATGCCAGGCCTCTGAAACGTGACGGTCCTTGTTTTGTCGGTTATCGTAGCTTGTGAAGCTGAATAATCTGGGACGAGTTACAGAGCTGATAACATGTCTTCCCCCCTTGAAAGTTTTTGAGAATTTGCAAAAAACGACACTTTAATGTGAAAATAAAAACAGACTTCTTGAAAGTAATGTCAAATAATTAAAGATATTAAATGTCAATCAATAAATAAGCGACAGACGAGTGAAGGAGGCCACCAAGACACCTATGACTCCTCTGAAGGAGCACAATTCTTATTTTTATCTTGTATTTCTGTATATTCTGTATTTACCTTTTATTTATACTAGAAGCTATGTTTGGCGGAAACCAATTACTGCAAATCATTACAATCAACATGGTGGTGGCAGCATCATGATGTGAAGCATGGTGGTGACAGCATCATGATGAGAAGCATGGTGGTGGCAGCATCATGATGTGAAGCATGGTGGTGGCATCATAATGTGAAGCATGGTGGTAGCAGCATTATGATGTGAAGCATGGTGGTGGGAGCATCATGACGTGAAGCACGGTGGTGGCAGCATCATGACGTGAAGCACGGTGGTGGCAGCATCATGATGTGAAGCACGCTGGTGGCAGCATCATGATGTGAAGCACGGTGGTGGCAGCATCATGATGTGAAGCACGCTGGTGGCAGCATCATGATGTGAAGCACGGTGGTGGCAGCATCATGATGTGAAGCAAGGTGTTGGCAGCATCATGATGTGAAGCACGGTGGTGGCAGCATCATGATGTGAAGCACGGTGGTGGCAGTATCATGACGTGAAGCACGGTGGTGGCAGCATCATGACGTGAAGCACGGTGGTGGCAGCATCATGACGTGAAGCACGGTGGTGGCAGCATCATGATGTGAAGCATGGTGGTGGCAGCATCATGATGTGAAGCACAGTGGTGGCAGCATCATGATGTGAAACGGTGGTGGCAGCATCATGATGAGAAGCACGGTGGTGGCAGCATCATGATGTGAAGCACGGTGGTGGCAGCATCATGATGTGAAGCACGGTGGTGGCAGCATCATTTTGTGAAGCACGGTGGTGGCAGCATCATGATGTGAAGCACGGTGGTGGCAGCATCATGATGTGAAGCACGGTGGTGGCAGCATCATGATGTAAAGCACGGTGGCGGCAGCATCATGATGTGAAGCACGGTGGTGGCAGCATCATGATGTGAAGCACGTTGGTGGCAGCATGATGTGAAGCATGGTGGTGGCAGCATCATGATGTGAAGCATGGTGGTGGCGGCATGATGACGTGACGCATGGTGGTGGCAGCATCATGATGTGAAGCATGGTGGTGGCAGCATGATGACGTGAAGCATGGTGGTGGCATCATCATAATGTGAAGCATGGTGGTGGCAGCATCATGACGTGACGCATGGTGGTGGCAGCATCATGACGTGAAGCATGGTGGTGGCATCATCATAATGTGAAGCATGGTGGTGGCAGCAACATAATGTGAAGCATGGTGGTGGCATCATCATGATGTGAAGCATGGTGGTGGCATCATCATAATGTGAAGCATGGTGGTGGCAGCATCATTGTGTGAAGCATGGTGGTGGCAGCATTATAATGTGAAGCATGGTGGTGGCAGCATCATGACGTGGGGATGCTTCTCGGCAGCTCGCTCTGGAAGGCTCGTAGAGGTGGAGGGTAAAATCAGTGCAGTAACTTATAGAGATATTCAGTATATAGTTCAGGCTGAAATTCGTTTACTAAGGTCTGGAGGGTCTCTAAGGTCTGCAGGTCAGATAGTCGAGTCCAGAGCTCAGACTAAACTCGGTGAAACGCTGTTTGCAAATTAAGCTGCTGTAGCAACCTTAGCTTAGATTTAGCTCAAATGTAGCTGCTTCTACAACAAGCTAAGGATGATCTGGTCTAAACTGCTGAGACTTATATTCACTTTTATGCACTTGTGTGTATGAATTTAATTAATATAATTTCACTGGTTTTTTTATCTTTTATATGTTTATTTTCTTTTTTTTGCTTCGGCCTGTGAGTCACTTTCAATGACCTCTGTGTGACAAGGTGAAGCATAAACAGACGTTCATTCATTGCCTGTTGCTGAATGAATGAATGAATGAATGAATGAATGAATGAATGAATGAATGAATGAATGAATGAATGCGAGGCCTGCACGTCAAACTGCAGAGACAGATGGTGGTGTCGGTCGATATCTGCTTAAAGATGCCACACTAAATCCTCTGCCTTCACACACACACACTTGTATTTTCATCACTTATGAGGACATTACGTGACTTGCATTCGTTTCCTGCAGATTTAAACCGACCTTGAACCCGAACTTCACACTAAAATTCAATTATTTACGCTTTACAGGTGTGTTTTTTGTGTGCACAGACTTATGTCGCACACACACATTAATAATATTTACCATGTTTTATTGTCTGGTGCGATGTGACGGTGAAACATGTGCAGCGTTACATGAATATGATTGATATCCTCTTCTATTCTCTTTATTCAGTGTTTATACTACATGTACATACTTTTTTACACTCATCTTATTATTTAATTATAAAATGTCTTGTGTTTAAATATTTACTTTTCGATGCACCTGTATCTTTGCTGCATGCTGAGCTTGACTGAAGCCGATGCCGGTCCTCGCAGAGATGGTGTTTTATGTCCACACGGAGACGGTGGAGGACTTATGGGGTCATAAACCGCTCGTGATTAAAAGGCAGGAGTGTGTGTGTGCTGCTGCAGTGTGTTTTAATCCGTGACGCGGTTGTGTGTGTGTGTGTGTGTGTGTCGGCAGCAGCGCAGCATCGAACCACGCAGGGATGCCGATCGGTCGTCAGTCTGCAGAGGTTCTTGTGAATTATCACCGAACAGCAGCAACGATGCAGCTGTTGAACGCAACTCGCCTGGATACCGATTAGACTCGACCTGCTGGAATTATTGGCCTAAATGAACTTTAAATCAACACACAAAACTACACTGTAAATAAAAAACAGTGCAATTTTCTTTTTTTTCTTTTTTAAAATGTATTCTATCACTATTCTCCTTTTTAAAAATCTTTTTCATTTATTTATTTATCTATTGTTTTATTTGTATTTTTTCATTTTTTTTCTCTAATTTTACTTATTTTAATTCTCTTTTTTGTCATTATTAATCTTGCTGATGTTGGGAATGTGGTCCCCCCGTGCCCTGCTCTGTAAATGTTCCTTCCAAAAAATGTTACAAGCAAAAATTTTCTAAAAAAAAATTATAAATGGGGAAAATACCGTTAAAATCTGTGAAATAACGACATAACATAACTAGAAAAGCCCTCAGAGGGTTCATACCTCCACCAAGGAGCTTCAGTCCACCCCCAACACAATCTCCCAGTTCACATATTTTCTATGGAACGTTACAGATACAAATGTAATTACAGACAGTTCAAATGTCCTACCAACAATGTGGCCTTCACCCCATCTGACCTAATGAACAGGCGCGGCTTCTAGCGCGGCAGCTCCTAACAGCCTCCCAGCTTCTTAGACAACCAGAGATAAGAATGCCGGCCCAACCGTGCGTATGTCGCTCAGGAAGGAAAGAGAACTCCGTCATTGTCGCTGTCTGTCGCGTGGAGACCCAAAATGTCATGTGGTCAGAGGGGGTTACCCCAAAAACAAGAGTGCCCTCTGGTGGCTTTTAGAGTAAACCGCATTTAATTGTCCACCTGGTTACACTTATATTAAAAAAAAATTCCTGGATCCAGACGGTGATCCGGATCAGTCCCAAAATGTCATCATTTGTTCTTTGTCCCATTTCACACATTTCCTGAAAATTTCATCCAAATCCATCCATGAGATTTGGAGTTATTTTGAACACAAACAAATAAACAAAGAAACCAACGCCGGTAAAAACATAACCTCATTTGCGGAGGTAATGATATTTTTAGCTGATCTGATTACAGTAAAACAGTGTAATGTTAAGGAGAAATGACTATAAAAACACATATTTCACACTGACATTCACATTTTGGGTTCGTTTTTTTTACAGTAAACGTACAAATTAAGATTTTCTTCTCTGCGATTTAACAAGATCTTTTTTAAATCAGCAAAACAGGGAGAAACAGTAAAATACCGGTGTTTTGATGTGGATATTATTTACAGTTTTGGTCTGTTTTTTTGCTTCTCTGTGTCTCATTTAACAATTCTCAAAAAACAAACCGTTTACTCAAACAACATTCTGTAAAAATTAAAAAATCTGGCGCTTCTTGGGGCAACTGAGAAGCCATAAGTGGCTCACCTGTGACCGACACTCACGTCATAAGAATTCTGCCAATTCTCGGCTGAGCTGCAGGCAGTGTTCAAACAGAACCGAATTCAAAATCTAAATATATGTATGCGGAGCCACCATTTTTTTCCCGGTATTGGCAACACGTGTGGACATGTGGATTCCAGTTTTGTTTTTTTAAATTTTGTAAATTAAATAATCAATAAAATTTATTTTGATGACTTATGCTATTTTTTACTGTGTCTCAGACAAATATACACACAAGTCCTGGAAGTTAACTGAGCAGTCCGAACCCCAAGCTAGTCGCTCTGAAAGGTACGTTATCTTAAAAAAACCCAAAAAATTACACCATTTATCTGCCACAAACTGCAAAAACGGAACAAACTTTAGCATTTCAACTTTCCGATGGTCCTTGAACTAATCACGAGTGATTAGCTGGCCATCACAAACGCTTCAAACCGCGACATTTCATCAAAATCACTTAAAAATTCACCAAAAATGAAAACGTTTGTTCTTAACAGATTCTACGAAAAACAAAAAATTCCACGTTCTACGGAGCAACCGCGAAGCCGCTGGTGACTCAGCTGTGACCGACAGGCGTGTGACAAAAATTCAGCGACTTTTCGGATGGACTGCAGGCAGTGTTTACACAGAATAGAGCAGTGGTTCTCAACTAGTGGATCAGGACCCAAAAGTGGGTCGCGAAGACACTCTTAGAGGGTCGCAGAAGCTTCCCCCCCTACAAAATAAAGTAGTGGTATAAAGTCTTATGACAGTTTGCTTTCAATAGCAGGATATTTAGCGGTGGTGACACCAGTAGTTGACCACGATTAACCTCTAGATTTGGCTTTGTCAGATTATAGGAGAGATTTATGCTAAAATGTGCCAAAAATGAAACAAAATGTGCTCAGAATCTGTCAAAATGGGCCAAAATATGCCCAAAAACTTGGAAAAAACGCCCAAATACACCAAAATGAGCAAAAGATAAGGCAAAATTTTCCCAAGTTGTATCAAAATGCATTGAGACTGCACTCAAATAAACTTTAATTTGTTAACAGGAACAGCAAACTTCAAGAATTTGACTGTTACTAATAGAGACACAGTGGATCCTGAGGATGGACCAGTTGAAAACCACTGGACTAGAGAGGAAACAAGCAGTGATTTATCTGCAGCATGTGGAGCTGCACCTGTTTTAACACCTGTCGGACATGTTGATTTTAATTTACTCCTATTTTAGTCAAAAAACTTCAAAGAATTTCGCCTTTTGTTTCCTGTTTTGTTTGATTCTTTGATTCCAGCTGTGACATTTCTGACTCCTCTCTGCTCCTTCATGGTCGTTCTTCATGGACTTTACACTGCAGTGAAAAACGAGCAAACAGACGCCCTGTTCGGAGGTTTAATTTGCATTTTCTTGCGCTGATTTTCTTGATAATTGATTCAGATTTGAGCCACGTTTTGGATGAAACCTGTGAAAAACTGCCAGAGCTACAAACGAGGTGTTTCCTTCCTATCGGTAAACAAACGAGTGCTTTCCCTCCGTTTCCTACCACCTGCTGCCCTCATTTTCTCTCAGCTCTGGCGTTTGGCAGCTTTGCATCGCGGCACCAAGCAGCTGCTTCGACTGAGTCACCTGGACGCCGCCGCTTGCAAAACGCACACGAGGAGGATCTCAGCGCCGGGTGAGGCTGAGGACGTTACCTTGTAGGCCATGGTGTTCACCGGCGTCGTCGTTGCTTAGAAACGGGCTGCTGTCTTCAGGTTTCCCCTCATCGCCTCTGCAGACGGAGACATAAACATAGATATAAAAACACTTCTGGAAACAAACATTTAACATCTGAAGGGAGTTAAAACACAGCTGTTGGTTTTTGTTTACTGTTAACATGTAAATTAATATTTCAGTAGATGTTATCTGTAATTTAACAAAATGGGGGAAACTGCAAAACAACAATTTATCATTTTCAGCTCTCAATATTAATAATAAGCAAGTATCTGTAAAATAATACCTTTTATCACTGATTTAATTACAGTAAAATGATGCAGTTTGTAAAAGAATTAATTACTATTCAGATTGTTCTTTATGTGGACATTATTTACAGTTTGGGCCTTTTTATTATTAATATTTTTACAGCAAACATGTAAGCAAATATATATTATGTGTAATTTTACTTGATGTTATCTGTAATTTAACAATAACAGGAAAAAATGTAAAATAATAGTAATTTTTTAACCATTTTCAGTCCAATTTTTCCTCTCAAATAACAGTAAATATCTGTAAATTAATTATATATTTTGATGATTTGAGTGCGGTTTAAAGATATGGTTAAATGTTGTAGAAGAAATAATTAATATTTGTTAAAAAAAAAAACAATGCAAATTGTTCTTGATGTGGACATTATCCACAGTTTTAGCCTTATTTTATTTATTTTTTTTACACCAAACATGTCAGTAAATTTCTATTTTGTGTAATTTTACTAGACATTATCTGTAATTTAACAATAACAGGGAAAAACTGTGCAAGTCTTAAATAACAGAAAGTAAATTGGTCAAAAACCGACAGATAAAAACGTCATTTTATACTAAAAGATGAAACAGTATAAACATTTTCCCATTTTCCAGTCCTTATAATAATATTTTTTGAAAAACACCACACATATCTGTAATATTCTGAGTGTTATGGAAGTGTTTTAATTATAGATAATATTTGTAATTTAACACAACAGGGAAAATATGTGAAATAAAAGTAAATAGTTTTTTAAAATATAAATTAAAACGACTAAATTAAATTAAATTACAGCAGTGATTTGATGCCATTATTTTGAAACCAGATGCTAATATTTAATGTTCTATAAAACACACAGCACCAGGCCACAGAGACGGTCAGCACATGAACGTGGAGAATTAGTAGATATTGATACGCATCGATATGTGTGATCGATCGGGGGTGTTGCGCTGTTTTTCGCTGACCTGTGCTATGTGATGCTCCGCCGCTGCCGGCCGCGTCCTCCCGCTGATTTATCGACGCTCCGAGCAGCTCGTCGGCCCCGCCGCCATGTTCCCGGTGAGCCCCCTGCGTCGCGGTCCCGCTGTCCGTCCGTCCGGTCCGAGGCCGCCGTCGGTGTCCGGTGGCATTTGGAGAAGAAGCCCGACCGGGAGCGGCGAGTCCTGCTGCGTCTCCTCCCGCCTCTTTCTCTCCGTGTGTCGGTGTCGCCGCGCTGCTGCCGCCGCCGCTGCTGCTGCTGCTGCCGCTGCGGCACGAAGCGTCAAGAGAGCGGCGAGGCGAACACCGCGGCTCCGGGGAGATTTTCAAAATAAGAGCTCACTGTGGCGCAGAACGAGAATTTCATACAAACAGAAGAAAACCAAGATTATTAATTGTTAACCTCCAAATAACACACGTACTTTAATGTTAATAAACGAACATTTTTTTTCGAATATGACTTCACTGAATTCACTTTACCTTTTCATTCAAGTTACACAAATAAAATTACAATTAAGTCATGCAATAAACATTACATCACATCCTGTACATGACAACACCAGACTGTTCTATAATGTATGTAAAAACACTTATTCATTCATTAATTTATATATTTATTTGCTTATTCATCATTTTGCATTAAATAGATGTGTTTCACAATTAATACGGTTGGGTGTTGATATTTAAATAAGCAGAGTACATTTATATAATAATTAATAATATAGTATCTTAAAAACAATATTTATATTAGTTAAATATGTGTATGTATAACATTTACAATGCTTAACATTCACATTCAAATTAGCCAGTCATTGTGTGCTACATGTATTATTGTGGGGTTTAACTTTAAAATATCAAAAGCAGTCCTGTAAATTTGCATTACTTTCATATTGCAGGGTCTTAATGTTGAAATTAGTTTGGCAAATTAGTTTTATATATAATATTATAGAGTTTAATGTGAATATTTTAACTGTAAATTTGCATTATACATAATATTGTGTATAAGGACTTAAACTTAACATATAAATTACTGAGGTAAATTAAAATTCTCAATATTATTGTATGGGTTTTAACTTTAAGATTTAAATTACATGAATTAAATTGTTTTCCGTATGATATTTCTTATAATATTGAAGAGTCCTACCAATTTTAAAATTAGTCAGGTAAACGAGTGCAATAGAAAATAATGCTTTAACAATAATATTTAGTAAATCTGAATTGTATATATTATTATATGCTTTAAACCTTAATATTTAAACTTGCTATTTAAATTTGATTGCTTGGTTTTAACCTGAATACTCAAATCAGCCGAGTAAATTTGTATAAAAAATAATAGTGTATGGTCTTAACCTTAATATTAAAATTAGCCAGCTAAAATTGTACAATTAATAAAAAAATATTCGGGTCATTAATTAAAAATTAAATTAGTCATGTAAGTTTAAAATATAAACCATATAATGTATACTATATATTTTTTATTATGTAGAATGTAGTTTTAATCTTAACATTTATATCTGCATGTCCACTAAATTTCTATTTTATATAATATTGTAGGATATGACATATTTTTAAGCTTAGACTTTATTCCAAAACAAACATCTTTGTGACAAATTCTTTATTGTTGTTGTTTTATTGTGAAGGGAACACTCACCTGCGGTGGTGTTGCGTTTAAGTCCCTGACGCTTGTCGGATTTCTGCAGCAGCAAACACACGCAGCGTCTCTGCAGAACAGGAGGGAAGATGAAGATTAGAAACAACAGGAGCATCTCTGCTGCTCTCACCAGTCTGTTACTAACATTATTATATTTAAATAAAAAAACAGAGGTCATTTGCTCTTTTTATATGTAAACTCAGGTTTGCATTTTTAAAATATAGATATTTTGCATTATGTCGTTTATGAAGTATTCAAAATGAGATTCACCATTCAATGATGAAGTCAAAGCAAACTAATACAGGATGAATAAATATATCATAACTAAATAAAATAGCGGAAGTCACTGTTCAGACAATTATTTAGCCGTGTATTATTGTACTTTAACTATTAATTTATATAATTATTTATTTCAAAATTAAAAGAATTGAATATGAATTAATATTATGTAAACGTGTTTGATGGGGCTAAAAAATACACATTCATGTGAAGAAAAGATCTGTTCCCTGACCGGGAATCGAACCCGGGCCGCGGCGGTGAGAGCGCCGAATCCTAACCACTAGACCACCAGGGAGAGATACAAGCTAGAATATGACCAGATAATTTATAGGAATGTCGATGTTACATTCTGTCACCTGGTACGAATTATCCTCTAAAAAATGGACCAGCTGTGTAGAAACTTTACGACTGAGCATTTCATTTACCTGCTTACCTGGACGGCTCTACAAACGTTCTCCTCCCAGTGACCGTTATCTGCAGCTAACCAGCTAATGTGACAACCCTAAAACCACCGATAACTTTTATCGCGATAAGTACGTTTAAAAACATCCCTTTGTCACTTCAGTGTCCGTTACGTGGAAAAAAAATGTTTTAGGTGAGTTTACGTTATTGTTTAATAACTTTTAAGACACTTTCTTTCTCGCTTTCCCTGCTTCTTGATGCTAAAGGTAGCTGGCTAGCTAACCTAGCTTACTAGCAACGCCAACGGGAGTTAGCTAGCAGTGCGTGGCTCTGTAACTTAGCTTCTTTTGTCGTTTTTGCTTTACGATGCTTATTCGACAATCTTGTATCGAAGGTATATGAAAAATAAAAAAAACTGAAAGTCAACAAACAAGAAGGGAGACTGTGGGTAGCAGTCGCTTCATATATTGGGTATTTGAACACTGAAGTATGGGACCTCGTGGCGCAACGGTAGCGCGTCTGACTCCAGATCAGAAGGTTGCGTGTTCAAATCACGTCGGGGTCAAACGTTTTCCTTTTTGACTTTATTTAAAATACGCCAGTGTAGGTGCATATATACAAATGCTGCAATAAAATATGGAAATAAATTCTTAAAATCACACAAAAATTAAATTTTCCCAATTTTAATTGTTTAGTTGGACATGAAACATTTATCAGGATTAATATTTAGCAATTTTCTTATAATTTGTTTATTTTCTTAAGTTCTTCATGAAATCCAGCAAAATACTAGATATCCGTATGCCAGTATGGCACGATTTCTGATATTAATAAAATAACTTTTGCTGTTGAGAGTACAGGAAGCAACACAAAGCACGAAAATAGGCTCAGTTATCAATAAAGGCGTTTTCTTTCAATCCAAATGTATAAAAATAAACATAAATATACAAACAAAGGCTAGACTTGAATACTGATATCAGTCTTTTTTTATCTTAGCTTATCCAGCCTGAATTGTTTTATTTATTTAATGTTAATTTTTTTGTTTTTATCGTACAGTGATGTCTTGTTTTTTTCGACCACCAGTCAAAACTCAAAGATGCTTAATTTCACGACAAAGAAACACACAAAAAAGGTTTGCATAAGCGTCACAATTCTCTTCATTGTTTTATAAATTTATTAAGCAAATAAATAAAAAAACAAACTTCTGCAGATTGCATGCTTAAAACAAACACCAGGACTTAAATGAATGGCTTAATATTTTAGGAAATATGCTTATTCACTGATAGGCTTAGCTTAGCTTAGCTTATAGCTTAACTTAGCATAAAGACTGTGCTAAAAGGTGGATTTTATCATCTTTGGACCGAACCATTCCAGCTGTTTCCCCCTATTCCCGACTTTATGCTAAGCTAAGCTCATCTTAACTCTCCACACTGATGAGATAATTGTGTCCTAATCACAAGATAGCAGTTTTAAGTCAAAATAATTAGCATCCAGAACAGCTTTGTTGATAAAAAAAAAAAATCAGCACTGATCAGGGAGGACAAACAGATGTTGTGTTTTTCTTAACACAGCCACCAGATGGCATCAAAGTAAGCTTTTCTCTGAACCTACAGTCCAACACAAAGGAGAGGAAGCTCTGAAAACACCAGAAGAACATGTCATTTGTCTAATGTGGGCGTATTTTTCATTTTCAGACACCCATAATTAGAGATTAAGTGACTGACATGTCCAGTATTGTAGATTCTGAACCAACATCATGATGAGAAATAACAGTAATAAATTTAAGGCTTTTAATTTTTAATAGTTCCTGAGATATTATCTTGTAAACGTAGCTTAAAATTTCAATGTGAGGAAGATGTTCCTGCATTAACATGAACACAGTCTGTTTAGCTGCACTATTCTACTGAAGGCCGACTTACTACAGCTTCTAATGTGGATTAATCCGCTGCTTAAAATAGTCCCCAAAGCATGATCAACTTGCTCTTGTGTGTTTGACTGAAAATTCCAGTGAGCGACTGTTTGAAATGAGATATTTTTAGGGGTTTTGTTCAGAAACAAGACAAAAATATGCCTCAAACATCTCTACTACAGTTCATTTGTGTGAAATAGGTCCTAAAAAGGCTGTTTGATACCGATTTTCTCTGTGAAATTTATCTCATCTTATCTCATCTTATTTTATCTAATCCCATTTTATATTATTTTATCTCATCTCATGTAATCCTCTTAATTTATGGTATCTCTTATCTAATCTCATCCTTTTTTATCTCATTTTATCTGAACTTATTTCATCTCATCTTATTTTATCTCATCTCATCTTATTTGATCGAACCTTAACTCGGCTTATCTACTCTTAATTTATTGTATCTCATCCTAACTTATCTCACCTTATATCATCACATCTCTTCTTATCTCATCTCAATGTATCTCATTGTATCTTAACTTACCTCATTTTACCTAATCTCATCTTATTTTATCTCATCTCATCCTATTTGACCTAATCTCCATTTTATTTTATTTCATCTCATCTTATCTTATCTTATCTCATCTTACCTAAACTCATCTTATTTTATCTTATCTCAGCTTATCTTAACTTATCCTAACTTATATCATCTTGTCTCATCTTATTTAACTTTCTCTCATCTTACCTCAACTCATCTTGTTTTATCTCATCTCAGCTTATCCTAACTTGTATCATCTCATGTCATCTAATCTTAGTTCACTTCATCTTAACTTTTCTCATCTTACCTCAGCTCATCTTATTTTATCTCATCTCAACTTATCTTAACTTATCCTAACTTATCTCATCTCATCTTAGTTTACCTCATCTTATTTCATTTTCTCTCATGTTACCTCAATTTATCTTATTTTATCTCATCTCAACTTATCCTAACTTATATTATCTCATCTTAGTTTACTTCATCTTAACTTATCTTACCTCAACTCATCCTATTTTATCTCATCTCAACTTATCTTATCTTAACTTATCCTAACTTATATCATCTTATCTCATCTCTTCTTAATTTTCCCTTATCTTGTCTCATCTTATTTCATTTTCTCTCATCTTACCTCAACTCATCTTATTTTATCTCATCTCAACTTATCATAACTTATATCATCTTATATCATCTCATCTCATCTTAGTTTACCTCATCTTAACTTATCTTGTCTTAACTTATCCTAACTTATATCATCTTATCTCATCTCATCTTTTCTTAGTTTACCTTATCTTAACTTACCTCATCTCATTTTATCTCATCTTACCTCAACTCATCTTGTTTTATCTCATCTCAACTTATCTTAACTTATCCTAACTTATATCTTATCTCATCTCTTCTTAGTTTACCTCATCTTAACTTATCTCATCTTACCTCAACTCATCTTATTTTATTTCATCTCAACTTATCTTGTCTTAACTTATCCTAACTTATATCATCTTATCTCATCTCATCTTTTCTGAGTTTACCTCATCTTAACTTATCTCATCTTACCTCAACTCATCTTATTTTATCTCATCTCAACTTATCTTATCTTAACTTATCCTAACTTATATCTTATCTCATCTCATCTCGTCTTAGTTTACCTCATCTTAACTTACCTCATCTCATTTTATCTCATCTTACCTCAACTCATCTTGTTTTATCTCATCTCAACTTATCTTAACTTATCCTAACTTATATGTTATCTCATCTCTTCTTAGTTTACCTCATCTTAACTTATCTCATCTCATTTTATCTCATCTTACCTCAACTCATCTTATTTTATCTCATCTCATCTTAACTTACCATATCTCATCTTATCCCTCCTCATTTCATATTATTTTTATCTCATCTCATTTTATCTCACCTCATCTCATCTTAGATTACATGTCAATATAATGTGCAGTATTTCATTTTTTAAGGTTTTTCTTTTTTTGAAACAGGATAATATCATGCCGTAGACATCACTACTACATTCTGTAACTGAGCCCCTTCCTGGCTGGAGAAAGGCTCCTTTAAAGGCTGTTTGACGGCGGTTTTAAAGCTGCTAGCTGGTGGAGCCGGAGCGTGACTTGTGGATGCTGACTTTCTTGCGGGTTTTGTCGGTGCAGCGCTCCAGGATGAGCTCCGGGCTGGGCCGGGGAGGGATGACCGGAGCCTCCTTCTTCGGCTCCCCCTCAGAGCTGGAGCCGGACTGCTCGGGGATGTTATCTGTCGGTCAGAAGTGACATCCGGACATATCGCCGCTGTTTAGATTTAACCAAATCTGCAAATGTTTCTGCATAAATTAATGATATTTATCAAGATATCTGTGAAATTTTAGCTTGAAAAGTCCCATCTTTAAACACACAGTAACTAACTGAACATATATATTAAATACTCAACCATAAAAATGGAAAGAAAGTGGTTTTGTTGAACTTTCACAGCCGATCGAGCAGAAGCTGCACCACAAAAACAAAAATATGAACGTTACCCTGGTTCTTCCTCTCCCTCAGCGGCGACTTCCCAGAGTTCCTGGCGCTCCTGCTCGGCTCGGCCAGGTGTCCGGCTTTGTGCTGCAGGTATCGGCGGCTGTTCCGGCGGTAGGCGTCCTGGCTGAGCCGCTGGCGAGACTTGCTGTGGATGCTCTTGGCGTTTCTGATGGTGGACCTGAAACGCACAGAGGAGGTCCGGTGAGTCGAGCTGGACGAATCACAGAGTTTACCTCCCAGCAGCAGAAACAAGTTTAACTGGTCCGTGGGTTCAGTCACATTTAGTAATATCAGTATTCATACTCATGAAAGAACGAGTACAATAAAAAGATTTTTACATGTAGAAACACCCTGAGTCGTAACATTCAGAGGAATTTGTTCAACCTGGACGTTATCAACAGTACCTCTGTGTATTTCCTGTTATTTTTACTGCACTGTTGCACTGTTTATGCTGCTGCTGTAACACTGAAAATCTTCACCTCATCTTCATTTTATCTCATCTTACTTCATCTTATCTCTTCTTATATTATTTCTTCTCATTTTATCTTAATTATCTTATTTCATCTGATTTTATCTTATCTAATATCTTATTTTATCTCATCTCATCTTATTTTATTTTATCTCATCTCATCTTATTTTACCTCATCTTATATCACCTTATTTAATCTTTTTAATTAATTAATGAATTAATCTTTTTAATCTTCTTTTTTCGTCTTTTTTCATCTCATCTTACCTCATCTTATTTAATTTTTTCTCGTTTTATCACCTATCATCTTGTTTCATTTCATATCTTATATCATTTCATTTTATCTCATATTATTTTATCCCATCTCATCCTATTTCATCTCTTCTCATCTTATTTTATCTCATCTCATGTCATTTAATCTCGTCTCATCTCATTTTATCTCATATCATCTTATCTCATCTTATTTTATCTCATCTTATTTTATCTTATCTCGTTTTATTTCATCTCATCATATCTTATATTTTTTCATTTCATCTAATCTCATTTTATTTCATCTCATCTTATTTCATCTCATCATATCTTAAATCATTTAATTTCATCTCATCTTGTTTTATCTTGTCTCATCTTATTGCATCTTATTTCATCTCATGTTATTCTTTATCTACTCTTATCTTATATTTTTCTCTTTATATCTTAACTATCTTATTTCATCTGATTTTATCTCATCTTATTTTATTTTATCTCATTCTTTTTTTATTTATCTTGTCTTATCTCATCTCATGTTATGTCATCTTATCTTCTCTAATCTCATCTTATCTTATTTTATCTGATTTTATCTCGTCTTAACTCATCCTTTTATTTCATTTCTTATCTAATCTCATCTTATTTTATCTTATGTCTTCTTATCTTATTTCATCTCATCTTATCTTACTTTATCTTATCTCATCTCATTCTGTCCCTTTTATTTTATTTATCTTATCTCATCTCATCTTATTTCAGCTTATCTTATCGAATCACAGTTTGTTATTTTCTCTTATCTCCTCTTTTCTCATGATCTTAATTATCTTATTTCATCTGATTTTATCTCATCTTATCTCATCCTTTTATTTCATTTATCTTATCTAATCTCATCGTTTTTTAATCTTATATCATCTTATTCTGTCCTTTTTGTTTCATTTATCTTATCTCATCTCATCTTATCTATTTTATTTTGTCTTATCTAATCTCATCTTATATTATTTCATCTCATCTTATCTTTATCACGTGTAATACTTTAGCTTCACGTAAGAAGAAAAGCACATGTGAAAGAGTCTGTGGTTGAGCCCGTTTCCGAAAATCCAAACGGCTAAAACTCAAAAGATGCAGCTGAAGTCTGAAGGTTTTGGAAATCAGGCGGCCTGAAAATGAGATGAGATGTTTTTGTGATCAATAATAAAAGCAGAGAGGAGCCGTTAGTTCCAGAAACAGAGAGAAATTCGTGAGGAGGAGAAATGAAATCAGCTGTGGTGCAACAGAATTTCCCTTTAATGTGAAGTGATGCAATAAAACCCCAGAGTGGCGACAGGGGGAGGACGTGCAGACCTGCACATCTGCACCCGGATCAGTGGAAAATGTATATTTTAGGAAGGAGATACGAACAAAAACCTGTTTATAAGCATGAACTCTTTGCTTTAGTTACTTCAGTCTGCTTCCCTGCGGGGTTTTACAGGCTGCAGCTGCTCACTTGATGACTTTAAAGCGATTTTAAGGACATAAAATTAAAGTGTGCATCATACACTTTGAGTTATAAGGAACAAAACATGAGCAGACCTGCGAGGTGGTGGCTTCTGTCCTCGCACTGTCATCCTCCCGGCTTCAAATTTCTCTCTTTTGCCGGCCTTCTGCAGGAACATGGAGGGGAAATGACCCGTCTCCTCTCCTTTCCTGTGCCAAAAAAAGCAATAATTATTAACTTTTTTGTCTTAACATGGCTGCATTACTCATGTAGAGGAGACGTAGGACTGTTCTCACACTAATGTAGATATTTTAATTTTCAGAGGGAGGTCTTGGCGTTAAGTTTGAGTAAAATCTGGCCCACAGTGGAACTCACTTTACCAACATGTCTACCAAAAAGTACATCTCGAAGCACCTAAACTCCTCTCTGAGTTGTGTTTTCAAAGCAGAAAGTTTACGTAGCGTCTTCTGAGGTGATGTGGATCATACCTGACAACCCACCAGCCGTCCAGCAGCTTGTGAATGACCTCCACAGTTTCATCGAGCTCCAGGGAAATCTCGTCCTCCTGCTCAGCCTTGTAGGCTTGGATGGTCACGTGCAGCTCGCCTGCAGAGACGTGCAGCACTTTAAGTGAACACAGCCGCAAGGAAAGAGACGCGATCCGCGACGCGACGAAGCGACACTCACCTTCGTAGTTGGGCTCAGCGTCCTCGGCCTCCTCCGGTCCGTCCAGAGGCTCCAGGTAGGACGCAGGAACCCAGCCTCGTCTGGTCTCGAGCTGGCAGAACCACCAACCTGAACACAGAGAAGGAGCCACAGCAGCTTAGCACCAAAGCTAACAATGCTAACAACAATAAGTTCACCTTTCATTGCTCTGAAGTATGGAATCAAGGTCAATTTAGCTTGACCCTCTACCTTTAAAAGCCTCCCAGAACCTGCTGTTAAGAAACATCCTCACATCATGATGCTGCCACCACCGTGCTTCACATCATGATGCTGCCACCACCGTGCTTCACATCATGATGCTGCCACCACCATGCTTCACGTCATGATGCTGCCACCACCATGCTTCACGCCATGATGCTGCCACCACCGTGCTTCACATCATGATGCTGCCACCACCGTGCTTCACGTCATGATGCTGCCACCACCGTGCTTCACGCCATGATGCTGCCACCACCGTGCTTCACGTCATGATGCTGCCACCACCGTGCTTCACGTCATGATGCTGCCACCACCGTGCTTCACGTCATGATGCTGCCACCACCGTGCTTCACGTCATGATGCTGCCACCACCATGCTTCACATCATGATGCTGCCACCACCGTGCTTCACGTCATAATGCTGCAACCACCGTGCTTCACATCATGATGCTGCCACCGCCGTGCTTCACGTCATGATGCTGCCACCGCCGTGCTTCACGTCATGATGCTGCCACCGCCGTGCTTCACATCATGATGCTGCCACCACCGTGCTTCACATCATGATGCTGCCACCGCCGTGCTTTACATCATGATGCTGCCACCACCATGCTTCACGTCATGATGCTGCCACCACCATGCTTCACGTCATGATGCTGCCACCACCATGCTTCATGTCATGATGCTGCCACCACCGTGCTTCACATCATGATGCTGCCGCCACCGTGCTTTGCATCAAGATGCTGCCACCACCATGCTTCACATCATGATGCTGCCGCCACCATGCTTTACATCATGATGCTGCCACCACTAATAATCAATCACCAACAATATATTTTTTTTTGTATCAGTTGAGCGTTACTTGTACTCTATGCTGCTGGGAGGTTAAATTGGTCACGAAAATCATAAAATATAAGCTGCTGGTGTGTTTCCTGTGCATAAATCTAATATATGTACAGTCTGTGCTAACTCCAGTTAAAAATCCCTTAAAGTGAATTCATTATGTTTGCTGTTTTGCATTGTTGCATTGATTTTAAATAGTTGTGGAGCAGCACATAAAGAACAAATAATCGTTTTTCACTCCAGACACACGTGACATATTTGTTGTTTAAAATGATTTTCTCTCTTAATTTTGCGCTCACCGTTCTGATTTTTCTCCACAATCTCCACCAGGTCGTCGGTGTGCAGGTCGATTTCGTGTTTGGACGTCTTTTTGAAGTCTGCAACCACTCTGTAGGTGTCCAGGATGATGGGGCCAGAAATCTCTGTCAGGTAAAACACAAGTGTCTCTTTTAATTTCAGGCAACACGAGGACAATCTGAGCCGCTAAATAACTCGTAGCTGGAAAAAAAAGTCCAGTTTATGGACGCTGTTAACGTGCCAGAGACATGTATGTTTGTATGATCCAATGTCGTTTGAATAGTCTAGTGAAGTCTGTTTTAAGTATGTAGCCCAATATCACGAATTTCTGTTGTGTTTTTCATCCATTGACTTAAAAAGAAGGGCTGCACAGTGGCTCAGTGGTTAGCAGCGTCGCCTCACAGCTAGAAGATCCCCGGTTCGCGTCCCGGTTAGGACGCCTGGGATCTTTCTGTGTAGAGTTTGTATGTTCTCCCTGTGCAGTGTGGGTTTTCACCGGGTTCTCCGGCTTCCTCCCACAGTCCAAAAACATGCTGAGGTTAACTGATTATTCTATATTGTGTGCAGGTGTGAATGAGAGTGAGCTGGGTTGTCTGTCCAGGGTGTCCCCTGCATTCGGCCGAGTCAGCTGGGATAGACTCCAGCCCCCCATGATGCTGCCACCACCATGTTTCACATTATGATGCTGCCACCACCATGTTTCACATTATGATGCTGCCACCACCATGTTTCACATCATGATGCTGCCACCATCATGTTTCAAATCATGATGCTGCCACCACCATGTTTCACACCATGATGCTACCACCACCGTGCTTCACACCATGATGCTGCCACCACCATGTTTCACATCATGATGCTGCCACCACCATGTTTCACACCATGATGCTACCAACACCGTGCTTTACACCATGATGCTGCCACCACCGTGCTTCACACCATGATGCTACCAACACCGTGCTTCACACCATGATGCTACCAGCGCCGTGCTTTACATCATGATGCTGCCACCACCATGCTTCACATTATGATGCTGCCACCACCATGCTTCACACCATGATGTTGTCACCACTTAATCCCCTACAGAGGATTAAACGGTGTATAGATGATGGATGGATAATAAAAAACACTTCTTACAGGAAAACCCCTTTTCCAGGATGGATGATTGTGTGTGCAGCAGATTAACAACACAGAGTTACAGATTGTAAACACATGAAGAATCCCAGGCTGTTCATTTTACAATGAATTTCAGTTCACATGACTCTTACCAGATGCGACGCCTCTGTTCAGCTCCCTGGACACCACGAACGTCTCGTTTCTTTTCAGCCTGAAGAGAAAATTGTCATTTTTTTATTTGTTCAGCATTGTAATTCACACTTTCTGTGGAAGGCAGAGATCTGTGTGATGCACTGACGTGTTCGGGGCCGGTGGGTTTTCATCCTCCGGTCGGACCTTGAAGAAGCCGGAGAGGAGTTTGCAGCGGGAGATGTGAGGCGGCAGGTTGACCAGCGAGTGGCAGTACTCAGCCAGCGTGGTCTTCCTGGTTTCTCTCGACTTCTGGCTGTCCACCCACCGTGGAGCTGACCAAACAAACACAAACCGTTTTTGCTTCTAATTGCACAAAAGAACCCATTTTGAGCGTCCACTTGTGCATCCAGGCTGCCGTTGCGTCAGATCTGAGGTTTCGTCTTTGCTTCTCCTTCCTCACGGTGCAACAGGCGTTTTGTAATTAAAGTTTCACAAGCGGGATGTGCAAAGCTGTAGTTCTGTTTTCATCAAAACCGTCCCTCGGCGTCTGATCAGGAACAGAAAACGATGGTGAAAACACAGACAGACGTTTCTTTTGTGACACCTGGCTGTCAGTAAAAAGTGAATGGGAAATGCCCCAAAATCTCTCCACTCATTTTATAATCCCACTTCTGTTTTTTTTCCCCTGACTACAGGACTTTCTGTGTCATAAAGCACCGAACATGTTTCTGAGTTCTGCCTTCTTTATATTTCAGTGAAAAATGAGCCCACAGTAATTAAAAATGCATTTGTTGCACCTGCTAAAAAAGAGAAGCAGATTCGCCCACATGTGTTTGACAATCGCAGGTGCTTCCTGAAAGAGCATTACAGCATGTAGCGGGGGATGTAACTGACTGGGGGATGTTTCTTTTAATACTAGTCTGTGGTTTGATGATATTTTGACCTCTGCAGCTTGTAGTTATAAAATATAAAAAGGTATTAAACCCCACTAGATGTTTTCTCCATATATTAGTTCAACATTGAATCATAGTCAGTATAATTTGACATTTTTTACAAGAACACGCCAACGACAATATTCTTTCACGTCAAAAGAAAACGGATTTCTACAAAATAATGTTAATTAATTAAAAACATAAAATGTAAAGCAAGCACCTGAGTGTTCCCCTTCTTTTAAGTGACTCGCCTAATTTGACACCGGTTCAGCCAATTGGTGCTAAAAGTCTCACAGTTAGTGAAATCAAATTATCTGAGGTCAGAGATTGTAATATAAATACTCCTGTATCTGGAAGGTCCGTTCCCTGTTGGATCACTACTCCTGGATATAAACGACACCACGAAGACAAAAGAACACCCCGAGCAACTCTGTGAAAAGGTTATTGAGGAGAATCAGTCACAGGATGATACGAGAAAACTTCCAGGTCACTAAATATCCCTTAAAGGACAAATAAACCCATCATTAGGAAATGGAAGGAATATGGAACATGTGGAAATCTGGCTGGAGCAGCAAGAAAGCAAGGAAAAGACTAGTGAGGGAGGACACCAAGACACCTATGACTCCTCTGAAGGAGTTAGAAGAAGGAGACTAGTGAGGGAGGCCACCAAGACTCCTATGACTCCTCTGAAGGAGATAGAAGAAGGAGACTAGTGAGGGAGGACACCAAGACTCCTATGACTCCTCTGAAGGAGTTAGAAGAAGGAGACTAGTGAGGGAGGCCACCAAGACACCTATGACTCCTCTGAAGGAGTCAGAAGAAGGAGACTCGTGAGGGAGGACACCAAGACACCTATGACTCCTCTGAAGGAGTTAATAGAAGGAGACTAGTGAGGGAGGCCACCAAGACTTGAGCAGACATATTTGACCTTCTACATTTTAAATTACAAGCAATAAAAGAGGGAAACCTACAAAAGCGATCCAGGGGGTGTGAAAACTTTATACCAGCAGAATTTCCAACACCGAAATGAATGAATTAATAATAAAGTTGTGTCTCACCTGGTAATGAAGGGATGATTCTGTCCCTCTTTTCTATTTGACCAGCCTCGATGGGAAACATCTCCTTCAGCGATTTCTGAGACCGAAACACAAAACAAATCAGATTCTAAAACCGTTATTTATTTATTCACTCGAGGCATCCGAATGATTTCGTCGGAACTCACGTGGAAGGTGTGGATTTCAGGATACGTCCTGTAGATGAGCTTCTCTGAGAGGTCGCTCCATTTCACCATCAGCATGTACACCTGGAAGCACAGGTCGGTGTTTTAGTTTTCTTTACGTATATGGTTTTTAATGTTTTTTTAACAGTCATTTCATTTTACAGCAGTTGCAAGGTTTTCTAGTGTTCCCCACACCTTCCCCTCCAGCCCTGAACTGAATGTCCGACACGTGGGTTTGATCAGAGCTGCACAACTGAATTTTCACAGTAGAAGTCATAATTTTTATTGTCATTAATTAGAATTTTTGTTGACCTTTTTCAATTTTTAATGATTTGTTTTCTTTTCTTTTTTTTCCCTTGTATGGATTTTCATTTCAAAACAACAATTTCGTTGCCTTAAGATGTCGACAGAAGTTATTATCGCTGCAGAGAAAGCAACCAAGCTTTTACTATGCAGCTCTGATACTGTATATATATGAAAAATGACAATAATAAACATCCATCCATCATCTATACACCGCTTATTACTCTGTAGGGTCTCAGGGGGCTGCAGCCTATCCCAGCCGACTCAGGGTGAAGGCAGGAGACACCCTGGACAGGTCTCCAGTCTATCACAGGGCTACATATAGAGACAGACAACCAAGCACACTCTCATTCACACCTACAGACAATTTAGAATCATCAGTTAACCTCAGCATGTTTTTGGACTGTGGGAGGAAGCTGGAGAACCCACGCTGCACAGGAAGAACATGCAAACTCCACACAGAAAGATCCCAGGCGTCCTAACTGGGGATCTTCTAGCTGTGAGGCGACGCTTCTAACAACCGAGGCACTGTGCAGCCCTCAATAATAAACAACTAAACAATAATTTAAAAATGTATATAAAATAATAATAATCCATCTGTGATGCAGTCTACTTGTTCACACATACTTATATACTTATACCATTTTACAACTTGAGTTAATATCTTATTACTGCACAGTCAAGGATAAGCCGACGTCGTCACCATGCAGCCTCCAAGAACCTGTTGTACATCTCATGTTCACACTTGTTTTTGTTTTTCTGTCCGTCTTATAACGTCTTTAAGTTCTGCAAATACACAATTACATCATTCCAGGTGGTCTTAAATTTTTCTGCAGTGTGGTTTGAATCAGTGGTTCCCAACTGGTGGGTCGGGACCCAAAAGTGGGTCGCGAAGCCATTTTAAAGAGGGTCGCAGAAGCTAAAAGTAGTGGTATGAAGTCTTTTATTTTGAAGGACGTGTCTCTTATGACACAGTTTGCTTTCAATAGCAGGATATTTAGTGGTGATGACACCTGTAGTTGCCCAGTATTCACCTCTAGATCTGTCTCTGCCAGCTTATTGGAGAAATTTATGCTAAAATGTGTCAAAAATGAACCAAAATATGCTCAGAATATGTCAAAATGGGCCAAAATATGCCCCAAACTTGGCAAAAGCATCCAAATATACCAAAATGAGCAAAAAATAAGCCAAAATCTTCCTAAGTTGTATCAAAATGTGTTGAGACTCCACCCAAATAAACCTTAATTTGTTAACAGGAACAGCAAACTTCAAAAAGTTGGGTTGCGACTGTTATTAATAGAGACATAGTGGGTCCTGAGGCTGGACCAGATGAGAACCACTGGTTTAAATTATACTTCACGGTAAAGGTGTGATGCTAAAGGGTCCAGACAAATGATTGGAAACACCAACCCAGTAGTTCTGCAGCTGTGGACAACACCACAGGAGACTGTTTACAATGGTCTGTTAGATTTGCATACATTTTAGAAAGTTTATGACCAGTAATATAAAATCGGTGAACAATTTTAAACTGAATTAAATTAAGTTTACTGCAGGATGTACTCGGGCTAGAGACCAGTCATCATCCTCTATGGCTCGGCCGAGCTCTTGTTCCCATGCTTTCTTGATATTTTCCTGAGAGGCATTGTTTATATTTAAGAGAAAGTTATATATTTTGGAAATTAGACCTCTCTGGATTGGTAATAATTGAAAAATAAATTGAATCTACTGCTGTATAAGGAGGAATATTTTGGAAGTATATGTTCGTCTAAACTGGACCCAAGTTCTTAAAGTGGATATGACAACCATATCTGATGTGAACCGGCGTTTTAAACAACAACAACAACAACAACAAAGAAGTGTCTAAATGTAAAGGTTTTAAAAGAGTCGAGGGTTTCCGTCTTACGTAGTGCTGACTTGGGAAGAAGCGTTTCTCGAAGCCCAGCAGCTCCACATGCCTGACGTAGATCTGCTCCATGCCGAGATGCAGCAGAGTCCAGCTGAGATGAAAACACGCCGGAGACGAGGCTTAAATACTCTGAGCGCGTCGTCGAAGAGCCGAGTTCCTCTTTATGCGTCTGTGGAAGTCATTTAACTGCATCGAAGAGGAAAAAGAAACAAGGAAATGCAGCCGGTTTCACTTGTCGACTGTAAAATGGATGCTAATGATCATGATAATGCTGTTACTGACCAGGAAGCAAAGAAAGACGAACTGAGGAAAGCGCTTTATAGAGAGATTAAAAACAGTTTGGTTCTTAATGTTCAGTGACAGAGGCTTCAGACAAAGATTAAAAACCTGAGTTTATTCTAGTTTAGTGGGAGGTCCAGTACCGTCGGCATTACATGACAGTGAGGATGAATTAACTAAAGCTTAAAATGGCAATATTTCATCAAAATCACAGCTGTATTGACTTATTTGACCGATATCAAGGCACTTTCCTGTTATTTCTGTACATTTGATCAACAAAAAAGAAGATTATGCTTGAGTAAATAAAACCCCAATGATCAAAACTGATTAAAAAATGTTTTAAATTCCATTATTTTCATTTTGTCGCCCTTTCATGCTGGCTGAAACTACCTTGGCCATGTGACAAAATGATCCTCTATGCGGGAAAAACACAGTACTCTGGTTAGAGATATTATAATTCAGAGAATAATCCCCATAGAAAGCCTATTTACCCATCAGCCTTTACAATAAAACCACTGTTCCTGCAGTTAAAAACCATATTTAGTTGGGTGGGATATGTCAAATTTAATGTTGTGGCTGATCTGTTAAGGGGGCCCAGTATGGAGCCTTGTGGTACTCCGGGAGTTCGCGCTGCATTGTCAGTTCTACCAGAAGCTGATCCGTCTTAGAGATAGGAGGCAAACCACTGCTCTGTAATGAGATGCTGTGTTGTGAGGGTTCATTAAGTCCAGTAAAAGGGATTTAAAAACCACACGGTAGTCAGGTCAGACAGGATTCAGGAAATATGTCGCTTCACGGTCTCGGATTTTTACTTATTGTGACCAACAGTGGCATGACTAAGGTTTAAAAAATGAAATAAAATAAAATTCAGATGAGCTGCAGGCCGTGCTACCTTATTTGTCAGATATCGAGGCACTTTCCTGTTATTTCTGTACATTTGTTAGACAAAAAGAAGATTATGCTTGAGTAAATGAAACCCCTACTAACAAGATTAGTTTAAAAATGTAATAAATTCTATTATTTTCAGTTGTTATCATTTTGATTCTTGCTGAAACTACCTTGACCATGTGACAAAAAAATCCTCTATGCAGGAAAAACACAGCACTCTGGTTAAAGATATTATAATTCAGAGAATAATCCCCATTGAAAGCCTATTTACCCATCAGCCTTTACATTAAAACCACTGTTCCTGCAGTTAAAAACCACATTTACCTGGGTGGGATATGTCAAAGTGACCACATGAATGCCAGGAGCCAAGATTTCTCAGCAGAACTCTGCTCTGTAGCAAGATAATCAGTGGTTTTAATGTTGTGGCTGATCGGTTTGTATGGAAAATAATAGGGGCCCAGTGTGGAGCCTTGTGGTACTCCGGGAGGTCGCGCTGCATTGTCAGTTCTACCAGAAGCTGATCTGTCTGAGAAATAGGAGGCAAACCACTGCTCTGTAATGAGAAGCTGTGTTGTTAGGGTTCATTAAGTCTTAAGCCTCAGAGACTTAACAGTTACTTCATTCGTCCTGTCGTCTCTTTGGCCTCAAAACCTGGAAAAGATCAAATGTGAAGAAATGCTGCAAGTAAAGAATTTCCCTCTCGAGTGTTTCTCAATCGTCCCGGAGGGGAAACACCGGGTGGATTTACGCTCTGGCTCCGTCCCCATTGTTTCTGCTTGTTGTGTCACTCGTGTGGGCCTTCTGCTAAACTTGTGATTTCCAAAATGTTGGCGGCAGGACAAAGAGGAACCAAAACGAAGCAAAAACAAAACACAAACAAACCCACATGGGTGAACTTCCTCAGCTGCAGCCGCATTTAACTGAAAGAATGAAACCTCCCCGACAGACACCAGTTTTAGTTTGCATTTAGAGCTCTGTTTCTGGTAGACACACACACAAAAAAAAACAATTTCAATGAGCTCATTTGCTGTGTGTGAAGCCGTGAAGCTGTTTATATCTGGAGAAAGCAGATGACTTCCCTCCATGAGTCACATTACAGTCACTAAAGGAGCAGCTAATGACTAAGACAATAAATATTAATCATACATACACTATATTGCCAAAAGTATTGGGACGTCTGCCTTTACACAAGCTTTAATGACATCTTGCTGTTGGACGAGAAGGCCTGGCTCTTTAATTCATCTCAAAGGTGTCCGAAAAGAAAACCTGCCAGAAACTGCAAACGTCATGTTCAAGAAGTTGGATGATCACACATTCAGTAGAGTAAGAACACCTCTACCTTTATGTCGTTGTGGTTGAGAAGCTGTGATTGGCTCAGTGTAGTCACATGTCAGTTTCCAGCTTCCTCGTTGGTATAGTGGACAGTATCTCCGCCTGTCACGCGGAGGCCAGTCGTGTATAGTTGGAACTCAGTGACAGCCAATGAAATTGCAGCTTTAGTAGTACTACTTACATGTCAGAAATGAAGAACTAAATCTAAAAAATCAAAGATAAGGGCATGCTTCTTCAAGTGACTAACTTGGTAATCTTCCTCAAAGTTTCAATCACAATATTCTACTGATTACTGTACATTATACACACATATTAATGAGACCTGCAGACGTAACTGAATGAAATGTGCTGTTTATTCACACAGAACAACAGTTCAACTGTTTCACAAACATGCCAAACCAAATTGAACAAAGAGCAAAAATTATATATACATATATACATGATAAGCTAATCAGACAGAAATAAACAGAAAGAAATATTCAGATTTTGAGTGTGACTTCATAAATCGGCAGTAAACAACCGAATGAAAATCATTTGATGACTGACTTTGAGCTCTCTGTGCCGCCGGCTGCTGAAGTGGAGGTTGGCTGGGAACTGCAGACGTCTCAGCAGAACGTGAAAGTTCCTCTGACGCTAAATTGAACATGAAACATTTAATTTATTCACAGCAAGAAAAACATAATAATTTAACATCGACACTGCAGTCCTTGAGTCTCACTGGGCCCTGCCCTGTAACTATTATTACTAGTTGTCTGCTAGCAGTTATCTTTCATATTCATCATGCATCAAGTATAGCATGATGATGCTATACTTGTTTGATGCCAAGGAAACACACTTTAATGGATTTACAATAGAGAGCGTGACAACATGGAGGTGAACAGGTCAGGAACACTCTCTCTACATGACACACACCTGTAGCTGTGACAGTGGTGTCTGCTGGTGCAGGATCTGCAGTTTTTGGCAGGAAGAACTTCAGCTGCTGAGGCAGAGGTACAGGTGTTTTCACAGGCAGAGCAAGAGCTACAGAGAGGGAACGATGACAAACAAACAACAGGTTATGACAGACATAAGTACAACACAATACAAAGGTTTGAATGGAAAAACAGAATATTATGGACTTACTGACTGATTCTGCATCCTTCAGCTCAGTGACCCTGGACTGTGCAGCCGATGGTTCTGCAACAGAAAAAGTCTTATCAGTCATTTGAAAACTGGCAAAGTATAAAAAGCGGCATCAGTAAAAGCAGGACACACTGCAAACACAAGCATTCGAGTGTTAGTAACCAAACCATACGTACTTTTTCCATTCACTCTCATGAGAAAATAAAGATTGGTACTTACCCTCATCATGACTGGTATCAATTCATAGTCACTGGGACTTTGTACGGAAAAGCAGAACACAAACATGACCTGAACAAGTGAGAGAAAAAGGACGGATGGATTTGTCAGTATATCATGCCATTATGTCATCATAACATTGAGGATAAAGCCAACGCGATGTTCAGTGTTGACAGGATGAACGGGCATGACGTTCTTTCATCATAACTCGAGGATATAAATGAATTGTTATAAACGTAAACCGGCTCATGTTTGTCCAACAGTCACGTTTGTTAACAGTTATCCCACCTGTCAGCGTATTATCAAAGAAAGTTATTTTAAAAAATAAAAATTGAAACCTGGTCAGAAAAAACAGCCTCAAACTGCTGTGCCAAAGCGGTCCAACAGCGCCCCCAAATTCCCGTTATCAGTCAAAAATATATGACAAACAAATTAATGAATGGAGAATGAAGGAGGTCCAATGCTGTGATTGGCTCCACCTGGTCACACGACATCTTCCAGCTTCCTCGTTAGTATAGTGGACAGTATCTCCGCCTGTCACGCGGAAGACCGGGGTTCGATTCCCCGACGGGGAGTCAGATAAGCTTTTAATCAGCTAAATGTCGGTGAGGGCGCATTATTCAGCCTCCATGACTGAATGGTCTGTTGCTTGAACAAATGGGGCCAAAATTTCCACAAGCACTGGGGCGGTTTGCAGCTGAGTGTGAAGCGACTGGGATGAGAATCAGCACCTCCAAATCTGAGGCCAGGGCTCTTCACCGAAAAAACATGACTTGCCGTTTCCGGGTCGGTGGAGAGTTCCTGCCCCTGGTGGAGGAGTTTAAGTATCTCTGGGTCTTGTTCTCAGTGAGGGGAGGATGGAGCGTGAGGTTGACAGGAGGATCGGTGAAGCGTCTGCAGTCATGCGGTCGCTGTACCGGTCCGTCGTGGTGAAGAAGGAGCTAAGACAAAAGGCGAGGCTCTGTATTTTCCGGTCAATCTACGTTCCGACTCTCACCTATGGTCATGAACTTTGGGTCATGACTGAAAGAACGAGATCCTGGATACAAGCTGCTTAAATGAGTTTCCTCCACAGGGTGGCTGGGTGCCCCCTTAGAGATCATGTGAGGAGCTCAGTCACCAGGGAGGAGCTCGGAGTAGAGCCGCTACTTCTCCACATCGAGAGGAGTCAGTTGAGGACTCCTCACATCTGGTCACATGACAGCTTTCAGCTTCCTCGTTAGTATAGTGGACAGTATCTCCGCCTGTCAATAATCCACGATGCTTCGATCAGTCCAAATATCAACAGTTACAGACACGTTGTCTGTCTTTTCTAGTTTAGATCTGATCTAGGACTCTTTGTCTTCTGCTAGCTCACTAAGACGTCTGGTTACGGTGCTTTGACTTACTGGACAGTATCTCTCCTCTACCAGTGACATGAAATTCTTGAAGCTTCATCATATGCAACATTAATATATAGCCTCCAGTTTGATACAGTATAAACAGAGTGAACAGGAAGGAAATGGAAAATAATGAATCACTGTTAACCCCAAATTGAAAATACAATCACACTAAAATGAAACCAGAATTATCCCACCTGTCAGCGTATTATCAAAGAAAGTTATTTTAAAAAAGAAAAATTGAAAACTGGTCAGAAATAACGTCCTCCAACTGCTGTGCCAAAGCGGTCCAACAGCGCCGCCAAAATCACGTTAGTGGTCAAAAATATATTACAACCAAATGAATGAATGGAGAAGGAAGGAGGTCCAGCGCTGTGATTGGCTCCACCTGGTCACATGACATCTTCCAGCTTCCTCGTTAGTATAGTGGACAGTATCTCCGCCTGTCACACGGAAGACCGGGGTTCGATTCCCCGACGGGGAGTAATGTCTGCTTTTAATCAACAGAATGTATACCTGTAGGCTTAGGTAAGCACTAAGCCGACAGATTAGTGCTGACCTTAAAACCCAAGCTAACACGCAGACCTGGGATCAGCTACCTTTGCTGTTGGTCCAGTAGATCATGATGTGGACAGGCGATGACCTGATTCAATCCAGGATGTGATGAAGGGTCGAATCTCTCTAATGGGGGTCCATCAAGATCAAGAGGCTGTTTTCATGCAGTCTATTGCCATCATCGCCGTCACCGGTGGCCTCCGAGCTGTCGTTATTTCCTCCATCTCCAGTCTCTGTCAGCTCGTCCATGGTGACCCCGGGCCCGGCTGTTGGCGGGGGTTCACCGGCAGCCGTCCCTTCAGGTGCAGCAGTGTCGGTTGTCCACAAAGAACTGGCCTCTTGCTGCTCCTCAGAGTCGTTCGTCTTCGATATCTTCATAAAACTGAAATTTGCAAGCAGGTTTCCCTGTTTCCTCTTCCACACTTTGATTCCAAATCATGTGAAACAGTTAGCGTTTGCTCGTTTGTTCGTCTGACGTTTAAGGCACAGCGCCCCCACGCTTCAATGGTGAGGACAGGAACTGCATGCAGGCCGGCATCTTTATTAAGTGAAATAGTGATGCGCAAATCAAACATTACAAATAGCCTAATTCTACACATGATCCATGATTATGATAACACAAATAATAATAATAATAATAATAATAAAACAAAAGAAATACATGGGAACATGAGGAACATTAAGGAGATATTCATATTAGCTAACCTGAAGATGCTAACATTAGCTAAACTGAAGGTGCTAACATTAACCAGCTTACAACATCACGTTACAACCAGTTTACTCAGTTTTGGTGAGTAGCTTTGCTTTTTTTTTGACCTGGAAACATTAATTTGCTTGTCGAAAACATGGGTTAACTTTAGCTCGAACCATATAATCACAGGTTTCTCCAGTGTCCTTGAACGCACCAGCACCCGTCAGTTTCCGTAGTGTAGTGGTTATCACGTTCGCCTAACACGCGAAAGGTCCCCGGTTCGAAACCGGGCGGAAACACGGTTTTTCTCTAAAGTAAAATCAGCCCAATAAATCTCAATGTGTTGGTTAAATAAAACATGAATAACACTCCTTAGATAATGTTATATTGTATGTGACCTGGGGTTAATTAACGTTATTGATATTCATATTTTTACTGCACTCACTGACCAGTACAGATGTAATGATATGGTCAGAAATAACGGCCTCAAACTGCTGTGCCAAAGCGGTCCAACAGCGCCGCCAAAATCCCGTTAGTGGTCAAGAATATATGACAACCAAATGAATGAATGGAGAATGAAGGAGGTCCAACGCTGTGATTGGCTCCACATGGTCACATGACAGCTTCCAGCTTCCTAGTTAGCATAGTGGACAGTATCTCCGCCTGTCACGCGGTTCGATTCCCCGACAGGGAGTAACGTCTGCTTTTAATCAACTAGATGTCAGATGAGTGTCCTTGAACGCACCACCACCCATCGGTTTCCGTCACCTGAGGAACAGGAACTACATATGCTGACAACATATCAATTTAATATCAGTTTGCCCAATTTTTAGAGAACAGCTTTGCATGTTTTACCTGTAAACATTCATTTGCCTGTTGAAAACATGGGTTAATTTTAGTTTGAACAAAATGATCACAGGTTTCTGCAGTGTCCTTGAACGCACCTGGACCCATCAGTTTCCGTAGTGTAGTGGTTATCACGTTCGCCTCACACGCGAAAGGTCCCCGGTTCGAAACCGGGCGGAAACATGTTTTTACAGAAAGTACACATTTGGACTCACACTGTGTTGGTTTTCAAAATGCAGTTTAGCATCGAACCAGAAGAGCAAAACAGCAAGAAAACACTTCATCGTATGCAGCATTATTTTTATAGCCTCCAGTTTGATACAGTATAAACAGAGTGAACAGGATGGAAATGGAAAGTGATGAATCATAACAAACACTGTTAACCCCAAATTAAAAACAAAATCACTTTTAAATGAAACCACAATTATCCAACCTGTCAGCGTGTTATTACAGAGAGTTATTTTAAAAAATAAAAATATAAAACTGGTCAGAAATAACGGCCTCAAACTGCTGTGCCATAGCGGTCCAACAGCGCCCCCAAATTCCCGTTAGTGGTCAAAAATATATGACAACCAAATGAATGAATGGAGAATGAAGGAGGTCCGACGCTGTGATTGGCTCCACGTGGTCACATGTCAGCCTCCAGCTTCCTCGTTAGTATAGTGGACAGTATCTCCGCCTGTCACGCGGAAGACCGGGGTTCGATTCCCCGACGGGGAGTGTGTACAATTTTAATTATTAATAGTAATGTTTTTGCTGTCAACACTGGCCACTATGACAGCAGTGATATTTTCGGCAAATTTGGCTTCCCTGCTGCACTTTGTACACTTACAGCGGTGATTATTGCTTTACATAACCAATACAGGAGCAACAAAATAAGCCTATGTGCATATATAAACAAGTAAAATGAAGACAAAAGAGTGAAACATCAAATTTCGGATCGAATCACAAAAGCCACAGACTGCTCCCACAGCTGTGAAAAGTTGTAATAGGTTTTGACATCCAGCTTCTGCCGGAGCTAGCATTAGCTAACCTGCATGTGCTAACATTAGCTAGCCTGCAATATGTCAAGTTACTCGGTTTAAAGCATAAAGTTTTGCTTGTTTTACCTGAAAACATTCATTTGCCTGTTGAAAATATGACCAGTAGTGTTTAAGTCTAACTTTGTGTGACGAATGAAGTGATAAAGATTTTAAAAAATACTTTAAAACGAATCCAACTGTAACATAAATCCAGATTTTTCAAACTTCCCTGAACACACCGTCAGCCACCGGTTTCCGTAGTGTAGTGGTTATCACGTTCGCCTCACACGCGAAAGGTCCCCGGTTCGAAACCGGGCGGAAACATCATTTTCCTCTTACATAACAATTTATTTTGTGTGAAGTCAGTCGGACAATGACAATTCTAATGATGTTTTCCCACGTTGGTTTGACATAATATGACAATAATTCATAGTTTGTCCCAGACATTATTTCTTTTGGACCTGGGATCCAAATCAGGACATGTCATCCCTCTAACCTCAGTTCTGTCAGTGGTTTTAAGATAAGATAAAACTTTATGATACATATTATTGCTGTGCCTAAAAGCAGAAAGCAAAAAGATATAAGTACAACATACTACTGAAATTAAGTTAGTAAACTAAACTAAAGCTAGAATACAACAGTAAAAAGTAATGCTGGCAATTATACGGAGTCTATAAGTAACCTCAGTAGAATAATGAAATATTGAAATGAAATACTGCACCTGAGAAATGACGTGAAAACAAAACATTTAACTGAGATATTGCACAAATAAAAATGCACATTACATCCACAGAGAAAGTTAAGTCAGAGGTTGTGAACATAACGTGTTCTGTTTTTGAGATGCAGTAAAAGTTTCATTAGCAGCAACTAAATGTTCTACAAACTTGCAGCATCGAATCAAAAAGGACACATGATCGTATTTAACTGGAGGTTTATGATGACTTTAGAACCACCGGCCAGCCGATCGCGACTGTCTTTGGACTGTGGGAGGAAGCAGCTGCAGAGAACTCACCCAGAATCCAGTAGGGGGCTACTTATTACATTATATTATCATTTTGATTAGTATACAGAGCCCCTGTGATGTTTATGGATTACAGCTGAGAACTTCTTATTTGATGTGTTGTAATTGTCAGTAAACATTCTAAGGAGTGGAAATAGTGCAAATAGTGTTGTTCTTGCACTATATTTGTCACTTAACTACGACACTGTCATTGAGCTTACTAGTTTTCATTTCGTTTCATTTTATCTGATAACCTTTCATTGCATTTACCTCAATGCGATGACAATAAACACAATTCAATTAAGAAAAGATCAAAATTGAGGAAAGGAATCAGGATCTACAAAGTTGGAAATGGGATGAGGAGCCACGAGGGCTGGTCCGAATAGTAATATCTGTGCTTCGGATATTCGGATCCAAAATTCGCTGAATATTCGAATGTTCAGTTCGTGCCGCGGTGCCGGCCGTGGGAGGGGGGCGTCACACTGGAGTTGGCAGGTCTACATACAAGAACCACTGTGGCGTTCTCGAGCCTCGGTGGCGCTCGGCGACGCTCGGCAGCGCTCGGCAGCGTCACTCACGAATATTCGAATATCAAAATTATTATCCCAATGCCACCACAATGAACGAATATTCGGATATTCGAATATTCGGGACCAGCCCTAGGAGCCACAGACATGTTTTGTCGATATTGTTCTGTTGTTAAAATTTTGTTAAGAATGGAAACAAAGAAAAAACTAGAATAAAACCTCTGATTAACAGAACTTGATCTGTGGAGTAAATCAATAACAAATAAAAACTGACATTTCTTCAGTCTTCATCTTCAGCATCTGTGATCTTCCTTTTTCTGGCTCTGTTCTGGACAGAGTAGAACTTCTCTCTGTTTCCAACAACCATCTCTTGCACCATGTTCAGTAAATGACAGTCCTGGTAGACATAGTCACTGGACTTGGGGTTGATGTTGAGGTCGTAGAATCTGTCTCCCACTATCTCAGGCAGGATCTTCTTCAGCTTGGCTTTAGTTAGGAGCTCCTGATACTCGAAGTAGGTCCCCAGTTGGTCGTCGTAGGTGAGGACGACGAAGGTGTGCCTCCAGACGTCCTCTCCAAAGATCTCCTCCAGCTGCCTCACGGCGTCTTCATCGATGGGGGTCCCCACCTTGATGACCAGCAGGAAGGCGTGGGGCCCCGGGGCCAACATGTTGACACATCTCCAGATCTCCGTCTTCACTTCAGGTGTTTCTGAGAGGCCAGGAGTGTCGATGATGGTTACCCTCCGGTTGAACACCTTCGCCGTCTGAGCGTTCCCTGAGGAGCAGAAACACAGTTTACATGCAGAGTTAGAGATAATCTTATCCAACTCTGTGAAGTGTGGGCAGTCTCTGGGTGTTTTTCCTCACTGCCAGATTCAGATTGATCCTGTAAATGGTAAATGGTCTGCACTTACATAGCGCTTTTCTCGACCTTAGTAGTATCCAAAGCGCTTTACAATGTGTTTCGCATTCACCCATTCACACTCCAATGGCGACAGAGCTTTCATGCAAGCCGCTAATCTACCATTGGGAGCAACTTAGGGTTCAGTGTCTTGCCCAAGGACACTTCAGCATGCGGAGGGGCCGGGGATCGAACCACCAACCTTGCGATCAGTGGACAACCGCTCTACCACCTGAGCCACAGCTGCCCCGGTTACCTGAGGATGGACTGGCAGCAGCTCCACCAGCACTGAAGGCGTCTCTTCGCAGTATGATGTTTCCAATGGAGCTCTTCCCTGATCCAGTCCTCCCAACAAGAACCAGTCTGAGGTCTGGAACTGGAACACAGAGACCCAACAAACATTAAATCTGCTGTTAGAAGCTACAGATGTTAGAGGGACATTCAAGTTCCTGCTGTATTTCCTATTCATGTTTCTGTTGGTTATTTGTGGGTCGTTCTACTTTTCACCTCTGTGGTAAAGATTCAGGGGAATGAGGACCAAACTGTGAATATCGAGGTATACCTCCAAAGGATTAAAAACGTGTCCACGATGACTCAAAGATTGTTTAATATTACTCAGAATTGGTCCAATATGACTCAAAACCTGTCCTTGTGTGTGCTTCGGGACAACCAGCAGACTGCAGGCAGAACCACAACAAACCTGGGGCACATTCGTGTTTGAGGGGGTCTTTGTTAGCTAAAGGAGACGAGTGTCGAGTTTATAAAACTTGCAGCAAAAAAAGACATTGCTAGAAGGACCAACACCTCCAACTTCCTGGAGATCAGTTGTACAAGGTTATACACTCGGTAGTGACTAAAGAAAAAGTTGCCTTCTTGGTGAAACCTTAAGTTAACATATAGGCACATTTGTTGTTTGATTTTTGATCTTGTGCTGTACACTTTTGTTAAAAACCAATAAAGCCAGTAATTGAAAAATACTCTTGATTTTATACGTCTGTGGAATAAATCAATAGAAACAGATTTTTGTCTCAAGCCTATAATTGCACCATCAACATCTGTGATCTTACTATTGATGACTCTCCTGTTGAAGGAGTAGAGGTTCCCTTTGCTTGCAACAACCCTCTTGGCCACAGCGTCCAGCAGATCCCAGACCTGCTGCTTGTTGTTGAGGACGTAGCATCTGTCTACCACACTCCAGTACAGGATCTGCTGCAGTGTGGCTTTGGTTTCAAACATAGTCTTGTCGTCTTCCTCCGACTGCTCATCGTAGGTGAGGACTATGAAGGTGTGCCCCCAGACGTCCTCTCCAAAGATCTCCTCCATCTGCCCCACGGTGTCTTCATCGATGGGGGTCCCCACCTTGATGACCAGCAGGAAGGCGTGGGGCGACATGTCGATGTATCTCCTGATATCCATCTTCACTTCAGGTGTTTCTGAGAGGTCAGGAGTGTCAACGATGGTTACCCTCCAGTTGAACACCTTCGCCGTCTGCAGACAGCACTGAGCGCTCCCTGAGGAGCAGAAACACAGTTTACATGCAGAGTTAGAAATATTCTTCTTCAAACATCTGAATTCTGGGCAGTTTGTTTTTTTCTTTTGTCATATTGTTCTTCACTGTGGTTCATTTTTCACTGCAGGTCTACGGAAACAGAACCACTTGAAGACCTCCTAAACGTCTTCTGTGCAGAGTCACAGTTAGAATACCATAAATCACAAGTCATAAAACTTAAAAACGTCAAATCAACAACCTTTTTCCAAGCACACAAAGGAGTGACCACTACTGGGAGAAGGTGTCTCCACTTGGTGTAATTACCAGTGTTACCAGCAGCAGCAGCTCCACCAGCACTGAAGGCGTCTCTTCCCAGTATGAGGTTTCCAATGGAGCTCTTCCCTGATCCAGTCCTCCCAACAAGAACCAGTCTGAGGTCTGGAACTGGAACACAGAGACACAAACATCAAATCTGGTGGTAGAAACTGAGATATTGCTGATCTTTTGTGCCGTTCATGCCAACTCGGTCAACTAGTTTGTTGTAGAGATTCAAGTAAACAAAGGAGGACTAACCTGGACCTCTAGGAAAGATTAAAATGTGCAAATTGACTCAAAGATTTAAATGATTTAAACATTTTTGCCAGAATACCCCAAAGCTTGTCCAACATGACTAAAAACTTAGTAATTATTACTACTTTTCTTAATTGTATTGTGTTATTTGTGAAATTTTGTGATTTTTTACACAATTATATATTCTAAATGTTGTGAATGAAATATTTTAAAGGACCCCAGGAAGACTAGCGGCCATTAAATGGGCAGCTAATAGGGATCCTAATAAAACTAATAAAACTAACTAAAAACTTCCCCCAAATTATTCAGAAGTTATCAAAAGTTATTAAAAATGTGTCAGAAATGACTAAAACTTGTCCAACGTGACTCAAGTATTTGTTTTTCCTGAAGTACCTTAAATTGAGTCGACAGTGATTCAAAGATTGTCCTAAATTGATCAAAAAGCTCCAAAATGACTTCAAACTTGTTCAAAATGACTGTAAATAATGTAATAATAATAAAACAACTGTTCATGCAGTTGACCAACAGTGAATATAATTTGACAGAGTGTTTCAGATTAGCTAGCTGAGAGCTGTGTCTGCATTCTCGGCATAAAGTCAAACACGTTTCCAGTGGGTGTTGGACTCCACCAGGGCTGCCCTTTGTCACTGATCCTGTTTGTGGTTTTCATGGACAGGATTTCTAGGTGCAGCCATGGTGAGGAGGGTGTCCGGTTTGGGGACCTCAGTATCGCATCTCTGCTTTTTGCAGATGATGTGGTTCTGTTGGCTTCATCAGACTGTGACCTTCAGCAGCACTGGAGCGGTTTGCAGCCGAGTGTGAAGCGGCGGGGATGCGGATCAGCACCTCCAAGTCCGAGGCCGTGGTTCTCAGCCGGAAACCGGTGGACTGCTCCCTCCGGATTGGGGGGGAGTTGCTGCCTCAAGCGAGGGAGTTTAAGTATCTCAGGATCTTGTTCACGAGTGACGGGAAAATGGAGCGCGAGATGGACAGGCGGCTGGGTGCAGCGCCAGCAGTTTTGCGGCACTGTACCGGACCGTTGTGGTGAAGAGGGAGCTGAACCGTAAAGCGAAGCTCTCTGTTTACCAGTCCATCTACGTCCCAACCCTCACCTATGGTCATGAGCTCTGGGTGGTGACCGAAAGGACAAGATCGCGGGTACAAGCGGCCGAAATGAGCTTCCTCCGCAGGGTGGCTGGGCTCAGCCTTAGAGATAGAGTGAGAAGTTTGGACATCCGGACGGAGCTCGGAGTAGAGCAGCTGCTCCTTCAAGTCTAAAGGAGCCAGTTGAGGTGGTTTGGACTTCTGATTTGGATGCCTTCAGGGAGGCTTCCTTTGGAGGTCTTCTGAGCACGTCCACCTGGGAGGAGGCCCCGGGGTAGACCCAGAACCCGCTGGAGGGATTATGTATCTCGTCTAGCCTGGGAACACCTCGGGATCCCCCAGGATGAGCTGGAAAGCGTTGCTGAGGGGAGGGACGTCGGGAACGACCTGCTTCATCTGCTGCCTCCACGACCCGACCCCGGATAAGCGGAAGAAAATGGATGAATGGATGATTGTTTCAGAATATGATGTCATCGTCCTAAATACTTTCTGTAATAAAATAGCTGCTAGCTTGTTTACATCTACATCTCTGTTGTCATAGTTACTCCCTGTTGAGTAATGCTGATCCAGCACAATGAAATAAAACTTAAACTCAAAAACAATAAGCTGGTTTCTGTTTTTAGGAATTAATGGATGATATTTCTGGCCACAGTTTACCCCATTTTGTCTGTTTTTGCCCATACTTGTTTATTGTTTCGATGTAAACCATTTCAAGATACCAACATTTTTGTATGTAGTTAATAAGTTGTACAACTCAAGTTTAGAGTCTCTTTTTGTTCTCGTTTTCACCCTTTTTGGACAGAACTTATTTAGTCCTTAGTTGCCTCACTTTTGTTTTATTGATAAACTTTTACTTTTGTTAATAAATAACTTTTATTTAACGTCACAACATCAGGTTGTATGTTACTTTCCTTTCCCCTCACAAACCGGTTGTAACATCAGTTTGACTCTGTGAGTTGCAGTTTTCATACCTTTGAAATGCTGGTCTAGTGAACATGTCTTTTCCAGTGGGGAGTCATAGTCCGGCCACAAGTCTTTAACCTGGTTTTTAGCGTCTTTGAAGATATGGAAAGTCCCAAATGCTGGGTAACCTGGATCACAGAACTTGAGATTCTTTCTCAGTTGAACAGCATCGAACTTCAGCACCTGAAAAAGTAGAACAGCAGAACAAGATGAGAAACACTTGTCATGTTTATAAAATATGACGAATTCAAACTTTCACTACAAATAAAGCTGAAACGAAGAGTCACTATACAGAAAACTTAATTCAAAGATATTTAACATTTCATGTTTCCAGTAGCTCGAATTTCCTTTTCTTTTTAATGATGCCAACACCTTCGTAATGCTGATTGGACACAACTGATGATTTAAAACAAACTGAACTAGAACATTTTTCAAAAAGGAAGGACTTTTTTATGAGGACTTTATTGACAACTGAGGACGTTTTTTGAAAGTCAACATGTTTCTGAAAAAGTGAGGACATTTTTGAAAAGTTGAGATTTCAACATTTTAGCCTTTTTTGTTTGATTGAGGTGTTGGACTCACAAAGATTACTCAGTATTTTCAGAGATGTACAGGTCAAAACATCAACAGGATAATCCATAATAAAAATATTTGTTAGAAACGACCAACTGCAACAGTGAAAACCTGAATTTTGTTGATGCATCTAATGATATGATATTGTAGGTAGGAGAGCATCAGTTTCCTTCTTTAACATTAAAAGCTTTTGCTGTTTATGGAGAATTAGCAGTGAAGATACCTGTTTGTCCACATGCAGGGCGATGGCGACGTTATCCCAGATATAAAACTGTACATTTCTCCCATAAAGTTCCTGAACTTCCATCTGGTTTCTTTCAGGTCTGCGGATCAGCTCATACCTGAAGAGAAAGACAAACAGCAGAGAGCAAGAGAAAACAGTTTCCATAAAGTGAGAACATTTTCACAGAGTCAGTAGATCCTCCTAGTACTGATGCTCTGGTTCTGTCTTTCAGTTGATCCCATCACATTTATCTGTTTGGAGGTCTTACCAGTGCGTCTCACTGATGGCGTACGGCCTCCAGATGAAGCGGCCATCTTGGTAAACACAGATGGCGTTTGGGTCGTCAGTCAGCCGAGGAAACTCTGAGAAGAGCTCATCGTTGGCTGGACTGTGGACCAAAACAACGTGCTGGACTTCCTGTCTGTGCAGGACGGTTTCATACACCCGCATGACCGGACGATCCCCGGAGCAAAACTGAAACAACAATAGAGGTTTAACCGAGGGAACTCAATGTACAAGAAGAACTCATTCATCAGAGTCCCTGTAAATGTACCAACAACACAGATTATCACCACTGACGGCAGATTATTAACCATCTATAGTTATGTTTAGTTAGAAGGTAATGTCTGCTGCTGGCAGAACACATTCATGAGCTGTGTGTTTCTGATATATATGTTTATGTTACCTGACTGGAAACAAGCGCAGGGCGGCTCGTTCGTGCCTGAAGCCGACGTTTCAGATGCCGACACATTAACCGAACACGCCTGAGGCAGACTCTGTGGTCGTTTCCTGTCTGTTTACCGTTGATGAGTTTGTGAATACGAGCTTTTGCCGTCACGTATTATGATTCAATGAGCGTCACAGAAAGTAACGCTGACGTCTGCTGATGGCAAAAAACACGTTCATAACTCGTGCGATTGATTTACTTTTTCAGATCTTTGCTGAGCTCCTGTAACGTTTGTGAATGAGTCTAATGAGTGTGTTCAAATTGGAGGAGTCACCAGCTGCAGTCAACTGTAATCACTCACAAGTTGCTGTATCTACGTTTTTGATCCAGCAGATTTTGTCGTGCTTCCAGAAAACCTTCAATAAATCTATGAAACAACCAGGATGCATTTGGTGACGCGTGTGTTTCAGTGATGCCGTCACAGAAACTTCAGGTACATGCGTCATTGGAAATTCAACATTGACAGAGTTCCTACCTGCTGCTGGTAGGCCTCCAGCACCTCCTCCAGGGGGAAGGTGAAGCGGTACGAGCCCAGCCTGGACGTCTCTGAGAAGGCTGGAGAGGTGGTGAACTTGTAGAGGAAGCTGGGATGCATGGCGGCCTGGTCCTCCGTCAGGTCGGAGAAACTCTGCTGCAGGAGCCTCGTCTCAGCTGCCTTCACCTCCTCGGGGCCCACGGCCAGACTCCACCACAGCAGGACGCCTTTGTATGGAGCCCTGAAGCCTTCATCCTTCCTGATGCCTTCTAACCCGTCTGGTCCTGTGTCGTGTTTCAGATGAGCGACATGGAACTCCGGCTTTGGTGACGTCGGGATGTTTTCCTTGAAGAGGTACTGGTTTCTCAAATGTTGAGCTTCGTGTTTCAAATCATTCAGGTTTAAGTGCCGACCGCTGACATAATGTTCAGGACGTCCTCTTCTGTTTTCCCGCGTCTCCGTTGGCATTTTCAGATGAGGGTGTTGATCAAAAAGACAAATATAAAGTCTCTGCTGTCAGAAACAAATAGTGAGGCTCTGCTGCATTGGAAAGTAATGGTGTCTTATCTCTGTCAACTCAAAGTCCCACTCAGAATAATAAATTCAGACGCCTCCCCTCAGCAGCAATATAATGACTCTGCTGTTTCAGAGAGGAATATCTTTATCTCTGACAACCCAAGTGTAATTTAAACCACATCCAGTAGTATAAATTTTCCAGGAACAGATGTGAAACAGCGTAACTCCAGTCAGCAGACACACACAACAGATTGTTTTATATCTGTGTAGTCCGTCTACTAGTTAACTAGGTAGAAAGGGGCCCTGAGTTCTTTAACTCTATTCAGAATACCTTATTGTTTCATTAGTTTTGGGTAACGGAACTAAACAAACTGAAAACACCTTTAAATATTTTGTATTAGGTTAAGGATCTTTAAACCTGTCATGTCTTCATAAACAATAATAACAACAAATAAACAGTATTAAGTTACACAAAGAAATGCCTCATTTTATTAAAAATAATAATAATAAACATAAAATATGTCCTCCCAATTGCACACAGGTCACATCACACATAAAATACCTAGGCTAAGCCGGCAAAATAAAATAAAATAAAATAAACGTTGCAGGCCTGATTTTTAAGTCCAGTGGAGTTAACACTCACCCCTCCTCCAACAGCGAAAATAATCAGAATCCAGGGGTACCTGTCCAAAACGTGCTTCAGTGTGTGCGTGGTCCATAAAAATCCAAAGAAAAGTGCAGGGAAAGGATAAAGATGTTGTATCCAGCAGGTATCCACCGTGTCTCCAGCGCCGCCACAGGAACTCTGTCCGAAAACGTTTCGAGCGAAGCCAACCAGCTGGGTCAGCGAGCAGCAGCAACGTCGCTGCCGTTCACTGCAGCTCAATTGTCCAAAGAGCCGCCGATGCCCTGGAACTTTGTATTAAAGTTCCTGCTTTACAGGTTACTTGTCCAGCAAAACTGTAAAATTAGTGCCAAAAACTTCCAAAATGTAGCTACGACGAAACCGCTCCTGCCGGCTCCTCTCCTCTCTCTCGCTTCTCCTCTCCTTCCTCACACGCCCCATACATGCCCTGCCTGCTCTTCACGTCAACAAACTAACTAACGTAAAGTGCACTTGTGACCGCGTACATTTCCTTTGAAAAATTCGGCATTTCCTGTTTCAAAACAAATGAAATAAAATACATTTAACAATTTCAAACAGTCATGAACTCTTATACACAATTTCAATAAACCAAAAATATGCATTAAACTACTTTTTAATACACTTTTTAACCCTCTATTTATTAACTTATTTTGCATTAACAAATATTTATTAATATTTTTCACTGGGCTACATCTGTATACAGAGGGTGGTTCTTCTAAGAAAGTGGGGCTTAAACACTCATAGAAGGATGATGTTGCAGACTTTGCAGAACAACACGTTTTGCTGACAGTTCAGTTGGTTTTGTTGTTTTGTCACTTTGCGTCTCTTTGAAGCCATTTGTGTCTATTTGTACTCATTTAGTGTTTCTTTGTGGTCACTTTGTTTCTATTTGTAGGTTTTTTTTGTATCTTTTTGTTGTCATTTTGTTTTTCCTTGCAGTTATTTTGTGTCTCGCTGTAGTTGTTTGTGTTTATTTGTACTCATTTTGTGTATCTTTGTAGTCATTTTGTTTCTGTCTGTAGTTATTTTATGTCTGTGGTCATTTTGTTTTTCTTTGTAGTTATTTTTTGTCTGTTTTTTTGTAGTTATTTCTGTCTATTTGTAGTCATTTTGTTTCTCTGTGTAGTTCATTTGAGTCTTTTTGTGGTCATTTTGTGTCTATTTGTATTGATTTAGTGTCTCTTTGTGGTCATTTTGTGTCTGTAGTCATTTGTGTCTATTTGTACTGGTTTAGTGTCTCTTTGTGGTCATTTTCTTTTTCTTTGCGGTTACTTTGTGTCTCGTTGTACTTGTTTGTGTTTATTTGTACTCATTTTGTGTTTTTGTTGTCATTTTGTTTCTATCTGTAGTTATTTTGTGTCTTTTTGTGGTTATTTTGTTTTTCTTTGTATTTATTTTTTATCCTTTTGTAGTTATTTGTGTCTATTTATACTCATTTTGTGTCTCTTTGTGGTCATTTTTTTCTAGTTGTGGTTGTTTTGCGTCGTTTTGTAGTTCGTTTGTGTGTCCTTGTGGTTTGCTGTGTGTCTTTGTGATCAATTTGTTCTATAACCGACCGTATCCATGTGTTAGAGAATGACTGTAAATAAGTTTGTAACCCACCCCCTCTGCACACCTGTGGCCTGCTGGTCCCTCTCGAAGCCTCCCAGGAGTCTGAGTTGTGTTTTTAATTAGTGTTTGAGGGGTGTCTGTGGTTGAGACCCTTCTTGCACTTCAAATAACACCGCTGCACACTGTCAGACACCTTCAGGGTATATCAAAATACATTAAACGAACATGGCATCCGATGCCAACAGAGCTACGGGCCTACGGTGTCCCAGATGGGAGAAAAAACAAAAAACTGCTCGTACCCCCGAGAGGCAGACAGTGCAACAGCACCACCTGGTGGGATAACCAACTACAAGTCCATGAGCAGCCATGTGTGTGAAATACATCCAGGTATCTGCACATAGACACACCACAGGTAAACACACCCATGTACACTCTATGTACTGGGTTTGGATGTCTGTTTGTTTATGGGTTATTCCATCTCTAATCATCTGGGGCCTTCTGCTCGACCTCTGATTTACTTCAAACATTTTCCTTCATCAACTATAGATGTTTAAAATGGTAGCAGTGAAATTTTAACAACAAGATTTTAGGAACTAGTAAAGATGAAACCCCAATGTTTTCACTGTTATGAATCTTCACTAGGTAAAAAATATTGTATCCCAGTATAAGTTCGAACATATTTTTACCTCCGCCAGGGAGGTTATGTGATGGCTGACATTGGTTGGTTTGTTTGTTTGTTTGTGTTCAAAATAACTCCAAAACTCATGGACGGATTCGGATGAAATTTTCAGGAAATGTGTGAAATGGGACAAAGAAGAAATGATGACATTTTGGGACTGATCCGGATCACCGTCTGGATCCAGGAATTTTTTTAATTTAAGTGTAACCGGGTGGACAATTAAATGCGGTTTACTCTAAAAGCCACCAGGGGGCACTCTTGTTTTTGGGGTAACCCCCTGTGACCACATGACATTTTGGGTCTCCACGCGACAGACAGCGACAATGACGGAGTTCTCTTTCCTTCCTGAGCGACATACGCACGGTTGGGCCGGCATTCTTATCTCCGGTTGTCTAAGAAGCTGGGAGGCTGTTAGGAGCTGCCGCACTAGAGGCCGCAACTGTTCATTAGGTCGGATGGGGTGAAGGCCGCATTGTCGGTAGGACATTTGAACTGTCTGTAATTACATTTGTATCTGTAACGTTCAACAGAAAATATGTGAATTGGGAGATTGTGTTTGGGTGGACTGAAGCTGCTTGGTGGAGGTATGAGCTCTCTGAGGGCTTTTCTAGTTTTGTAATGTGAACATCAGATGTTAGACATTTCCCATTTTTTGACCCAAAGTCCCGGAGAAACGTGATTGCAGGTCTATCTACAGTTACCTTGTTATGTTATTTTATGATTTGTTATATTATTCCTTGATTCTACCATGATTGGATTTGCTATATTATTTACTCAGTTTGATCATCATTAATCTAACATTATGTGGCCTTGGGGTCGTAGACAGTCTGCACTCATTATCTTTTATGCTGTGAGAATGGGAATAGCTGCACTCCCAGTTTCCGTCTTATCCAGTTCCCATGGACAGTTCGCCATTGTTACGAATTAATTGATTGAAAAAGGGAGTACCGTTCTCGCAGTTCCTGTCTTATCTGTACTCAGTAGTTTCTGTGTTCAGCTAAGTTCTGCATGAGAGTGGCAAAATAGATGCACGTCTTAAAGACAACAGACACAGACACTTGTTTTAGCACATTTCAGTTAATCCACGTGAACAGTGGTTGGCGTGTTCACGTCAGAGATAACTGGCCAATGAGACTCGGTTGGGTCTAAGTCCAACCTGTGTACGGGGCAGAACCAGCCCAAGAAGATAAATGTGAATTATACCCGTATATTGGGGCTCACTCTGATGAAGTTCCTGTGAGAGCTTTGTCATTTTGAGACCAGCGCTGCCATACTTTACCTGTGACCTAAATAAATTCTACATCTGTTTACTGAAAATTCCTCTGGTTTGTTCTTGAGCTTCCAACAAAAGAACCGGATTTAACAACCTGTAAAGGAGTTAAACTGGTATCAAACCCATAACATCACTGAGCCACAGCAACCACGACAAGCTCAGCATGTTTGAATCAACAGAGGACACTCGAAGACCGTGAATGTCTGCCAAAGCAGTATTTAATGCGTTAAGGGAACAAATTAAACAAATTAAAAACAGCATTTAACTGCCCTTGAGAAAAGCTGATATTCATGTAGACAAATATTAAGTTTTAAAAGACAAAAATCAGTAAAAACTTCACACATTATTCTGAATGAAAGGCAGCTAATATGAAGTGAACACTGTAAAGGCACTATATTAAACACAGCCTTGGTAAGGTGCCATTTAAACAGCACTATTGTCCGTGTTCGAAATCAAACTACAGTAAGTCCAGTTACTGAGCTATAACCAGACACGCTGCAGATGAGGACAACTTCATACTGTGTTTACATCAATAATACATTTACAAATCTCTAAAACTCAACATTTCCAGCCAGTGGAAAGTCACACATTAAAATATCAGGGCATTGGGAGTATTTCAAGCCTTTAATGGAGTCTGCATGTCGGAGCAGTAAGCTGTCCGAGTTTGTTCCATAAAAGCTGAACTTGTTCTCCCATTCATTTTAAAATTCATAAAAATAATAATAATATAAAATCAACAATATATATCAACGTATAACAGCAGAAGAAGTCATAGCACACATCTCCTTAACATGACTGACGTTTGGTGCAGCGTTTCCGTACGAATTACGTCCGGTAACCAGTTGAATGCCAACTGAGCCACAGTCGCTGCAAACCGTAGAAAAAGTTGTAAATGGTCATTAGCATTAGCTTCTAGCATCAGCTGACCTGAGCATGCTAACATTAGCTAGCCTACAAGGAAGTCAGTTGCAACCAGTTTACTCAGCTGTTAGTGAGAAGTTTCACCTGTTTCACCTGGAAATGACAGTTTGCTTGTTAAAAATGTGAATCTGACTTTGAAATTTAACCCCAACCCTAACCCTAACATTAAAAAAGATGGTGAAATTAGCCTGATAATGTACGACCACATGTCTTGATGCTATGGCCCATGTTAAATGTACAATACAGTAAATATTGTAAAACGAAGAAAACAAAAACTGAAGCTTGACTTTAAAATGTTGCAATAATCATATGAGTAGATAACAGAACACAGATATAAACATGAACGTAGACAAAGAGGAGAACAGATGCATCAGTGCGTCGACTATTCATCATGACAGTTACGTTTTCCAGAACCATGGACTTAGTTTGATTATGTGAATACAGTTGTTGGAAGTGACAGTAGAACAATAACTTGACTGAACGCCTGAGAAGTACCAGATGACCTCCAGGATATGAAATGACTGCCGAAGAGCGCGGATGTGGGTCTGTAAACCAGGGCTGAGTTTTAGCTCTTCTCACTCTTAGTGGTGCGACAGCGTCCAGGATACGTCCACAGGTCGAGTTAAAGTCACAGATTGTTCAACGTTTAATTGAAGGGGCTGTGGTTCGGGACAAGTCTCCAGGTATCTACGAAGTATGTGGGTAGCTGAAGGCTGTGTTTAGCAGGAGTGGTGGAACAAGTGGTAGCGGAGTGGTCTGATGATCCGGATGCAAAAGTGATCCGAGAGCCTCTACTTCCTATTAATGGTTGTCAGGCCTGATGTAAAAATCCATACTGTGGCCATGGTTGTAAGCAGGGCCGGTGACGTGCTGCGTGGAGTCTAAAGGTTCCACAGCGCTAAAAAATTCAGCAGCAACTCCTTTGCTGTTAGCTTCAGCCTAGCCTGTTGTTTGCTGATCTGCTAGTCTTTTAGCTTCAGTCTAGCCTTTTGCTTGCTAGTATGTTAGCTTCAGCCTAGCCTTTTGTTTGCTGGTCTGCTAGTATGTTAGCTTCAGCCTAGCCTTTTGTTTGCTGATCTGCTAGTATGTTAGCTTCAGCCTAGCCTTTTGTTTGCGGATCTGCTAGTCGGTTAGCTTCAGCCTAGCCTTTTGTTTGCTGATCTGCTAGTATGTTAGCTTCAGCCTAGCCTTTTGTTTGCTGATCTGCTAGTCGGTTAGCTTCAGCCTAGCCTTTTGTTTGCTGGTCTGCTAGTATGTTAGCTTCAGCATAGCCTTTTGTTTGCTGGTCTGCTAGTATGTTAGCTTCAGCCTAGCCTTTTGTTTGCTGGTCTGCTAGTATGTTAGCTTCAGCCTAGCCTTTTGTTTGCTGGTCTGCTAGTATGTTAGCTTCAGCCTAGCCTTTTGTTTGCTGGTCTGCTAGTATGTTAGCTTCAGCCTAGCCTTTTGTTTGCTGATCTGCTAGTCGGTTAGCTTCAGCCTAGCCTTTTGTTTGCTGGTCTGCTAGTATGCTAGCTTCAGCATAGCCTTTTGTTTGCTGGTCTGCTAGTATGTTAGCTTCAGCATAGCCTTTTGCTTGCTAGTCTGCTAGTCTGTTAGCTTTGGCCTGCTACCTTCCTAGCCTGGTGTTACCTGGTTTGGGTTGTGTTTATGCTTGTTTGTAATTGTACTCTATTCACTTGTGCATATTAAACTCTTAACACTGATTCAGTCCGCTGTGTGTTTGTTGCCTGCGTCTGAGTTCTGTAACCGCCCATAACATAACAAGTCGAGTGCAGTGGTGGAGATATAATTATTAAATCTTAGTAACGCAGACTAGACTGTACCGCGCGCTGTATGTTAGCACTTAGCTCGTCTGAGCCACGTGCGTTTAGATGGAATCCGTTTGCAGCAAAGAGATACCGGCGATTCCAGAACAGATCGAAGTTGTTGATGTATCCCAAACCCTCCGCCCAGCAGGCCGACTGGAGCCAGTTGTGGAGGCTGAGGGTTCTGGAGAACCGATCATCATTCCATGTGGGAATGGGACCCGAGATAAAAACAGCTTTGTCGCATTGTTGTAAAAAATCAAAAAGGAAGCTGAAGTCGTCTTTGGTCACCTCCGACTGTTGACGGATGACGTCAATTCCTCCCACGTGAATGATGACTCTCTGGATGGATGATGGGAGGGAAGGCAGCAGATCCTGGAGTTTTCGCTGTACAGCGGCGACTGTGGCTCCAGGCAAACTAAGTATTTTTGCTTTGAAGAAACGAACATCCCTAATGATTGAGTCGCCGAGAATCAGGGTGGTGGGGGAGGAAAGGCGACGGTAGGGGGACCACCTGCCTCGTCGTCTGGCCTGCTGCTTCAAGCTGTACCGGTCACCTGCGTCTCTCAGGGCCTGCCCTCTGTTAGCAACAACCATCTTGGCCACAGCGTCCAGCAGATCCCAGACCTGCTGGTAGTTGTTGACAACGTAGTATCTGTCTTCCACTCTATCGGGCAGGATCTCCTGCAGGTCGGGTTTGGTTCTGTTCAGAATCTGGACACCTGTCCCCAGTTGGTTCGCGCAGGTGAGGACTACGAAGGTGCGCCCCCAGACGTTCCTTCCGAAGATCTCCTCCATCCGCCTGACGGTGCTTTCTTGTTCAGCGATGGGGGTCCCCACCTTGATGACCAGCAGGAAGACGGGGGACCCTGGGGCCAACAAGTTGATGGACCTGGAGATCTCCTTCTTCACTCTTGGTCTTCTTGAGAGTCCAGGAGTGTCGACGATGGTCACCTCCCAGTCAAACACCTTCTCGTTCTGCAGACAGCACAGAGCGTTCCCTGAGGAGACACAAAAGACAGTTTTCAGGCACAGTTTAAATCTTATTTAACCCTCTGAGCTCCAAACAGTTCCTGCTTGTTCTTTTATTTGCTCCTGTCATATTTTTATCACTGTGGGCTCATTTTGTACCACAATATAAAGTCCTGCACCTCCATGAAAACAGAACAACCCTGAAGACCGTAAATATAAACCTTAAATATCCAGTGTTACCTGCAGCAGCAGCTCCAGTACTGAAGGCGTCTCTTCTCAGTAAGATGTTTCCAATGGAGCTCTTCCCTGATCCAGTCCTCCCAACAAGAACCAGTCTGAGGTCTGGAACAGGAACACAGAGACACAACAAACATTAAAGAAACTCTTAAAAGAAAAAACTGGAGATGTTAAAGAATCATTTCATTTCTGTCTGCTGTGTTTCCTGTTAGTGTCTCTGTTGTTTCTCTGTCATGCCAAGTCATAGAGATTTAAGGAAGTAGCTACAAAACGAGGGTATTCCAAGCAGGGATGGGTACCGAGCCCTGGTGTTAGGTCTCTGGGCAAATTTCTAAATACCAGAGAATCGATAAGCGGTTGGTGATCGCCTGTCTGGTTGTATCATCACGTCTCGGACAGTCCGGTGAAGAGACTCAGAGTCAACTGATAACCATCTAGTGGTGAGTTGGATCTAATTATGAGAAGGCTGGTTAAACCATAGACATATATACGTAGACGCCGCATTGACTGTGGAGGGACGTGCCTAAAGCTCCGCCATCTTGGTACAGGGCTAACAGAGGGGGGAGTGAATGTAAGTCTATGGAGGTAAGAGGTACTCCACAATCTTAAAGTAGAATTATTCACTGAATTTTCGACTGATTTCCAAACGGTTTGATTTGTTAAAACGTCACACATTTAGCTTTGACACAGGATGCTTGGATGCTTTTGTTCTATTTCTGTCTGCCTGTCCGTCCTCCATGTCTGACGTTTGTAACAAACAATATATGTTGACAACTGATGGATTTATGATCACTTTTATAGTGCAGACATGTCATTCCTCTATAGACATAATGCACTGTAGGGGCGAGTGGCACTGTACCAAGATGGCCGCCACGTAGGCACGTCGGCTCCAATCGGCAGCAGCAGTCAACGCGGCGTCTACGTATATATGTCTATGGGTTAAACATGTGGTAAGGTTGAACTGGGAATGTCTGACAGAGGCCCCCGTCTGTGGTCTCCAACCACCGGTGTGAATAAAGCCGGTGAAATAAGGGCAACACAGTGAGCTGCAGCTGTGATACCTGTGAAACGCTGCTCTAGCCAACACTCCTCCTCCAGTGGGGAGTCGCAGTCGGGCCACAAGAGCTGAACTTGGTTTGCAGCATCTTTGAAAGTACAGAAAGTCCCGATAGGTGGAACACCTTGGTGGCAGAACTTGAGGTTCTCTCTCAGCTTATCTGCATCGAACTGAAGCACCTGAAACAGAAATAAAGCAGAACAACAACACGAAATTTAGCAAATCCTGAATTTTGTTGATGCATCTGATGATATGATGTCATAAGTAGCAGTATCCCTCTTCAACAGGCCTGAGATGTCTACATAGAATTAGCAGTGAAGATACCTGCTGGTCCACATGCAGGGCGATGGCGACGTTATCCCAGATATAAAACACTTCCTTACGCTGCAGAGCCCCCATCTGCTTCGTTTCAGGTCTGCAGAACAGCTCATACCTGAAGAGAAAGTTAAACAGCAACAAACACAGCATTATAATCAACGACACAACCGAAGAGAAAGCAGTTTCCATAAAGTGAGAACATTTTCACAGAGTCCGTAGATCCTCCTAGTACTGATGCTCTGGTTCTGTCTTTCAGTTGATCCCATCACATTTATCTGTTTGGAGGTCTTACCTGTGCTTGTCACTGATGGCGTACGGCCTCCAGATGAAGCGGCCATCTTGGTAAACACAGATGGCGTTTGGGTCGTCAGTCAGCAGAGGATACTTGGAGAAGAGCTTCTGATTGGCTGGACTGTGGACCAAAACAACGTGCTGGACTTCCTGTCTGTGCAGGACGGTTTCATACACCCGCATGACCGGAAGATCCCCGGAGCAAAACTGAAACAACAGCAGAGGTTTTAATGAGGGACGAACCACAAAGAGAGATTAGCGAGGTTTGTTGAGCCGAAAGTCACCGAGGTTAGATCTCCATGGTAACTGATGCTGTGGCGCTCAGCCAGTCAGGAGCCGTTATGTTGAGGAAGCATCTCCTTTTAACTAAATCATTTCCTGACGTTTATTTATGAGCGATACAAATGCTCAGCTGAGGGAAAGGTGTCATCTGGAGACACGTTAAGCTGGATGTTACTGAAACCACTGAATGGAGCCGTTTAGCTACAGCATCGCACGCTGTATGCATCACGTTGCTTTGGGAACGAAATGCACTTCAGTACAGTATCTTGTTTAAATATATTAACAGCTTTATTGTGCAGCTGTCAGCTAGAAATAATACTAACTTTTCTAGCGTCATTTCTATTTTTCCAACCGTTAGCATTTTCTCCTCATTAGCTCCTTTTGTAGCATAGCCCCAGCGATCTAAAACACTCATGTAGCAATGAATTTAAGTTTTAGGGAAGCAGTCATGGATCATTAAGTTGTACCAAAGTGGAATTTATGTGTGTGTAAATGTTCTGTGTATGCAGCTGCACCTTCTCTCGTCTGACCTGCTAACGACCCTCATGCTATCAGGTCCTCAAGGCCAAAGCCTGGAGCCTGAATCCTCCTTTCTTTTCCCAACAGATCGGCTCAACTCATGCACTGGTTTCACATTAGATGGCATTAATTTCATAGTATACATATATGTGTGTGTGTGCGTCCTGTTTTCCTAGTACATGTCCTGGTTGTTTTTTATAAAGTGATGAAAATGTCCTGATTTTCATTGTTTTGAAGGAGGATGGAGAAGAAAACTAAAGATACAGATGGACGTTTCTTTTAGTTTTGTAAGTTTGTCAGAGCTATTTTTGTTAAAGCTGGATCGCTAATATAGCAGAGGTATTTTTATTTATTTGTTTATTAATTTCTAATACAGAAGAGACATTATTTTTTTCATTATCTCATTCATTATTTTTGAATTTTGTCATAATAAAACATGTTGAGTAACCTCTGAGAAGCCGATCTGAATGTGTGTCTGGTTATAGATAGTATTTAGTCCAGACAGAGGAGGAACACTTTAAATGTATTAAAATTTGAGTGGGCTTTTCCACTGAGCTGGTTCCAGGTCTAGTTCGGAGCCAGAGCCTGACTTAGCACCAGTTCTTTGTGTTTCCACCACCTAAGCACCGACTCCAGGTTCTAAAAACTGGAGCTCAGCAAGCACCAACTCTTTGCTGGTCCAGAGCTAAGCACCGAGTACGTCAGGGGCTGGGGGCGGGGTTATGGTGACCAACCATCAACGGTGGAAAGGGACACACAAGCGCTAATTAGTGTCCTTGTTCTCCAGGACGTCCCTGGTCCCATCACACATGTATTGGAATGACTCCCGGGACACACGGAAGTTTACCACAAACTGTTGACCTGAAATCCGCTACAGTTGTGTCCCACCAGTAGCGTGATCACGGATGTGTCCAGGCAACAGGAGGACCTCCGCCTCACGATCAGCCTTAAGACCATCTATAGAGATAAACATAGATATTATCATCAACTTACTGCTTTTGTTTAACTGCTATGTAATGGATGCTAGTGTAGTGGTTTTACAGTGACCCAATGGCTCCAACTGGACTCCTTGCCAATGGAAAAGCAAACAGGATCTTAGGAGGAACCAGATTAGAACCAACTAAGAACCAGAACTAGGACCTGGTTCTTCTTGGTGGAAAAGCCCTTTGAGTAAACATCAAGTATCATTTGAGTATCTCATTGCCGCGTCGAGTGTTCTGGTTTTCAGTAATCAGAATATGGGACTTTCATGTGTTAATTTTGATTAATTAATTACAGAAAAAACAACACATTTAATCTCAGTTCCCTCATTTCTGGCACACCGGTAACACTGACGCTACACTCCAGTACTGTCGGCGCCGGTAATGCACCTAAAGTTCATTTGCCAGCCGTGAAGAAGATGCACAAAATTCAAAAGAGAAGGGCAACCTCAAGCTCTGAAAACATAAACGGGCTAGTTTGTTTCAGTAACTGGTGTAGCCCTTTAGTACCGCCAGGAACGCCCGCGATTTTCAGTGCTGTAGAAATGTGTTCAGGGATATTATTTTTATAGCCAGGCTGCTAGCTTGAACGCTAACGTTAACCCCATGTGTGCACATATATGTAGCATAGCACCATATTATAACACTACGGAGGGGTTAACAAAAGCAAAATGCAGACTGTTAGAAAACAGGAAGTAACGGTGAAGAGGGGTTATTTTTTCTGAGAATGAAGGTTGCAGCTGGCAGGAAGGCGAGGAGGATCGTGCACGGAGAGATATGAGCAATATGTGCACAGCAACAAGGAAGCCCTGAAGTCCAAACCGGGTCCCTCCCCAACTGATGTCTAAAATGTCTGTGTAATAGTGAAACTTCATCCTTTTCTGGGAGGGTTTTTCCAAACAGAGGAGGTCCTTGTTCAAGCTTTTTGAAACACTCATATAGAAAATGAAACAGGCCTAACTGGAGAGAAGCTGTTTGTCAGAGTGTTTTCAACAGCGGCAACCAAATAAGATTAAAGCAGGGATTCTTTTTGCATGTAAAACCCGAGGAGTCACACTTCCATGTCATCCGACGTGTCCCAGAGCGCCGTTTAATTCTATTAATGTGTTTGAAGAGATCCAGTTTAAAGCGCACACAATAAAAACCTTATAATCCAGACAGTCGGTGTTCAAAGTTCCTACGTTTCAACCGTCTTTGTTTTGTTGTTTATCATATTCGATGGAAGAAATGTCAGTTTTTATTAATCTGTTGTTTACTTTGCTAAAGATGCTTTCTTTACCGTTTTTAGTTCTCAGGGTTGGAGTTTATTTGAAATATGTTTCTTTTCTTTCTGCTTAAATTTACAGAAAGTCTTAAAATGTTGAATATAACAGCTGTAATCGTACTTTGAGTTGTACGACTCAGTGAATGTAGTAAACAGATGAAAAATGATCGTTTTTGTAGTTTAAGTTCACGTATATTCATTGATTCAGTCGTCAACCAGGATTTATTAGAACTGAAAAACATTGCAAATAGTGTCAAATATTACTGTTTGATTAAAAATGTGATTAATCCACATTAATTAATTACAAAGCCTCGAATTAATTAGATTTAGTTTTTAATCTAAGCCAGCAGAGCTCTTGTTAGAATTAACATACCTGAACATTATTTTGTGTCATTGTTGTTATTTTAATTCATTTTGTTTGATTTTAATTCATTTTGCTTTATTTTAATTAATTTGTTTTCATTTAATTAATTTGGCTTTGTTTTAATTCATTTTGTTTTAATTTAATTCATTTTTGTTTCAATTTAATTCATTTTATTTTATTTTAATTAATTTTGTTTAAATTTAAGTCATTTTGTTTTAATTTAATTCATTTTGTTTTAATTTAATTCATTTTATTTTTTTAAATTCATTTTGTTTTAATTTAATTCATTTTATTTTATTTTAATTCATTTTGTTTTAATTTAATTTATTGTGCTTTCATTTAATTCATTTTGTTTTAATTTAATTCATTTTGTTTTAATTTAATTTATTGTGCTTTCATTTAATTCATTTTGTTTTAATTTAATTCATTTTGTTTTAATTTAATTCATTTTATTTTATTTTAATTCATTTTGTTTTAATTTAATTTATTGTGCTTTCATTTAATTCATTTTATTTTAATTTAATTCATTTTGTTTCTGATTTTGTTTTCTTGTCTTTGGTGTCATTTTATTATTTTGTCTCTCAGCTATAACTCTTTATCTTTATGTTGTTATTTTATCTTGTTGTTTTGTTGCTTTGTAGTGATTTTGTTTGTATATCGTGACTTTTGTTGTTATCTTATGTGTTCTTGTTACTTTGTTTCTTGTTTTTATTTCTTAGTTTCTGTCTATTTTGTGTTATTTGTTGCTATTTTGTATCTTTTGTTGCTATTTTGTATCTTTTGTTGTTTTCTCTGATGCCTTTTTGTTGCTGTTTTGTGTCTTTTTATGTCCCTTTTGTGTTTCTTCGGAGTGTTTTAATGTCTTGTGGTTTCTTGTCTCTCTGTGACATGAAATAACACTGAAAAGGTAAAGTAACTGGTCAGACTGTTGTGTCACCTTTACTGGAAACAAGCGCAGGGCGACTCGTTCGTGCCTGAAGCCGACGTTTCAGATGCTGCCACATTAACCAAACACGCCTGAGGCAGACTCTGTGGTCGTTTCCTGTCTGTTTACCGTTGATGAGTTTGTGAATACGAGCTTTTGCCGTCACGTATTATGATTCAATGAGCGTCACAGAAAGTAACACTGACGTCTGCTGATGGCAAAAAACACGTTCATAACTCGTGCGATTGATTTACTTTTTCAGATCTTTGCTGAGCTCCTGTAACGTTTGTGAATGAGTCTAATGAGTGTGTTTAAATTGGAGGAGTCACCAGCTGCAGTCAACTGTAATCACTCACAAGTTGCTGTATCTACGTTTTTGATCAAGCAGATTTTGTCGTGCTTCCAGAAAACCTTCAATAAATCTATGAAACAACCAGGATGCATTTGGTGACGCCTGTGTTTCAATGATGCCGTCACAGAAACTTCAGGTACATGCGTCATTGGAAATTCAACATTGACAGCGTTCCTACCTGCTGCTCGTAGGCGTCCAGCACCTCCTCCAGGGGGAAGGTGAAGCGGTACGAGCCCAGCCTGGACGTCTCTAAGAAGGCTGGAGAGGTGGTGAACTTGTAGAGGAAGCTGGGATGCATGGCGGCCTGGTCCTCCGTCAGGTCGGAGAAACTCTGCTGCAGGAGCCTCATCTCAGCTGACTTCACCTCGTCGGGGCCCACGGCCAGACTCCACCACAGCAGGGAGACGTCGTGTGGATCATCTGAGCCTTGGTGTGGATCTCTGAAGCCTTCGTCCTCCCTGATGCCTTCTAACCCGTCTGGTCCTGTGTCGTGTTTCAGAAGAGCGACATGGAACTCCGGCTGGGGGTATTCTGGGACGTTCTTGGTGTCGAGGTACCGGTTTCCCAAATGTCGAGCCTCTTGTTTCAAATCATTCAGGTCCAAGTGCCGACCGCTGACATAATACTCAGGACGTCCTCTCCTGTTTTTGCGTCTCAGCATCGCCATGTTCAGATGAGGGTGTTGATCGAAAAGACAAATAAAAAATCTCTGCTGTCAGGAACAAGTAGCGAGTCTCTGCTGCTTCAGAAAGGAATGGCGTCTTATCTCTGCCAGCTGAAAGTCCCGCCCAGAATAATAACTTCAAACGCCTCTCCTCAACCATGAATCACCAATCCTGACGGTGCACGCCATCTGCAGAAAAAAAAACACCTTCTAAACCACAGCACAAGGAACAGAGAGAAAACCACCTCAGAGGAAAGACGTCTTTTATTTGCCAACCCAGTTCTGAATCTGACGGGCAATTTTCCCGGAAACGGAAGTGAAACTTCGCACAACAGATTGTGTTAAATCTGTGGGCAAAGTGTGTTTCATCTCAGACAGTCGGGCTCATTACAGGTTTTTACAGCTGTTTATTCTCACACAATTAACTGATCTTTACAGTCAAGAAGCAAAACAATCTTAAAGTAGAATTATTCACTGAATTTTCGACCAATTTCTAAACGGTTTGGTTTGTTAAAAACGTCACACATGTAGCTTTGACACAGGATGCTTGGATGCTTTTGTTCTATTTATGTCTGCCTGTCCGTCCTCCATGTCTGACGTTTGTAACAAACAATATATGTTGACAACTGATGGATTTATGATCACTTTTATGGTGCAGACATGTCCTTCCTCTATAGACGTCAGGGTTTCCCCCAGTACTTTATAAGCCTGGTGGGCCGCCAGGCTCTCCTTGCCCCCAGTCAGGCTAAGCGTCACTGGTATATTTATTATTTTAAATAGGTTTCTTTATGCACCAAAACAGTGATAGCAAAGACGGTATACAGCTTTTAACCGTATCTCGTGATACGGCTGAAAGCGCAATGGCGACATTTTATGGTCGATATGTGAACTTTTTCCGAAGTCGGAGGAGACGATGAGCCGCTCGTTCACCTCCAGGCCAAGGGGAGTTCATCCCGACCGAGCCGCGGCTCCATGATGAGGCAGAGCCAGTGGAGTTAGCACGGATGTTAGCACGGATGTTAGCACGGCATCAGAGCAGCCTTTTGCGAGCCGCGATGTTAAACATCTAACTAGCGGATTTAATCCAAAATGGTTAGCTGACCCTAAATTTAGCGGATGGCTCTACCAGACCCAGTATGGTAAACCCAGACGGATTGATGCACTGATCCAACCTGAACCATGATCAGGTCACACAGCACAGCAGACCTGTTCAGCCTCTGAGTTCCCTGGTTTTACCCCTTAGTCATGTTTGTACTTTTTTATTTATGTTCATTTATTTTACTTTTAAATGTGACCAGCAACGGCTTGTTTTAAGATTCACTAGGATGTAACTTAAGTGAGCTGCAGCTGTGATACCTGTGAAACGCTGCTCTAACCGACACTCCTCCTCCGGTGGGGAGTCGCAGTCGGGCCACAAGAGCTTAACTTGGTTTGTAGCATCTTTGAAAGTACAGAAAGTCCCGATAGGTGGAACACCTTGGTGGCAGAACTTGAGCAGAATCTTGTTTTGTTGCTTTGTAGTGATTTTGTTTGTATATCGTGTCTTTTGTTGTTATCTTATGTGTTCTTGTTATTTTGTTTCTTGTTTTTATTTATTAGTTTCTGTCTATTTTGTGTTTTTTATTTTGTGTATCTTTTGTCATTATTTTGTATCTTTTGTTGTTTTCTCTGATGCCTTTTTGTTGCCGTTTTGTGTCTTTTTATGTCACTTTTGTGTTTCTTCGTAGTGTTTTAATGTCTTGTGGTTTCTGGTCTCTCTGTGACATCAAATAACACTGAAAAGGTAAAGTAACTGGTCAGACTGTTGTGTCACCTTTACTGGAAACAAGCGCAGGGCGGCTCGTTCGTGCCTGAAGCCGACGGCTCAGATGCTGCCACATTAACCAAATGCGCCGGTGGCAGACTCTGAGGTCATTTCCTGTCTGTTTACCGTCGACGAGTTTGTGAACGTGAGCTTTTGCCGTCACGCGTTATGATTCAATGAGCGTCACAGAAAGTAACACTGACGTCTGCTGATGGCAAAAAAGAAACACGTTTGTAACTCGTGCGTTTTTATGCATTTTTATGCACCAAGAACAGAGAGAAAACCACCGTGCTGCGTCAGAGGAAGGACGTCTTTTATTTGCCAACCCAGTTCTGAATCTGACGGGCAATTTTCCCGGAAACGGAAGTGAAACTTCGCACAACAGATTGTGTTAAATCTGTGGGCAAAGTGTGTTTCATCTCAGACAGTCGGGCTCATTACAGGTTTTTACAGCTGTTTACACGCTAAAATGACAAATTATCACACAATCAATCAGGGTCTGGTCTAGGATTTTTCTTTTTAGGGGGGTCCAGGTAGGGGCACAGACTTCAGAGGGGTGGCTTGATAAATTAACAATAACATATTAAATTGTGCTACGGTCACTGATTTTACAGGTTATTAACTAATACGTTAAAATATTGTGTTTATGTCAACAAAGTAATGCTTGATTAAAACACTTCCTACAAAAAAAATGCATTTTAATCAATGAAATGTTTAGGACCTGTAAATTTTCACTTCACTCTTATTCAGTAAAATGTTAATCTGTCAACTATTAAAATATCTGCCTACAAATACACAGGCTCTTGGTTTGCTCCAGGCTTTTGGTGGCATGAAACAATATTTGGCAAGATGCTACCAAATGACACATAACTGCTTACAACTGAATGAACATAGTCCAGTATAATAAAGACAGGAAATTAATCACTAAATTAACCACTAACCTCTTCAAATGAAATGACTAATATTAGGACCTTTCTGATAATGTGGTTGTGGCTGTAAACAACTGCACAGTGTGTTTAAACCAGGAGCTGGTCCTGAAATATGGTTCATTAAAAAATAAAATAAAAAAGAAAGCACCTGAACTAAACCAGGTCAAAACCAGACTGGACCCTTCTAATGCCTGAATCAACTTTATGTCATCATGGCCCCGACTAGAGCAAGAGGAGCAAAACTGACTGGATAAAAAAGATATTAATGGTATTTATTTCACTCCGTTCATCCACTAACCTCTAATTTACTTTACATATCTAATTCAAGAGTAGCTGGTTACATTTAATATTAGTCATTTTGTCGTTGCTCACATTTTCAGGGAGACAAGAAATGTTCCTCTGGAGAATCTGGTTTGGTTTTGCTAAATAGGACTTCTGTTGCTGCTGCGTTTGAGGACAAACAGCTCTATGTGGAAAAACAACTACTTAGTTTTAACAAGACGTCCCAATTTACAGCTTTGTGACAAGAAATAAGCACCAGGAGATTTCAGCAAGATGAAATGAGGCTAACCTTAAGTCCAAGTACGGTGTAGTTCCAAGTAGTCTAGAGTGGCTAAGTTAGCTAACCAACAGTATGGTAGCTTAGCTGCTGTACAAACCTAATATTAGGGCTCCACGTGTGGAACTGCTTCGCTACTGAAGAGCTGCATGTGAGCCGAAAGAGCGGGCGAAAAATAATCAGTAATCCGCGGTGCTCCTGCCACAGGGGGGCGGAGTTGCACCGCCGAGGCTCCAGAACACCGCCTTGGATCTAGTAGGTGGACCTGCCAACTCCGGTGTCAGACACTCAAAACGCTGAACAATAGCACAGAGTTTCAACTTTGAGTAGATAAAAATAAAATAGTATTATTTTAGCACATGCCCAATCTCTAAGTGGGGGGGCCAGTCAGATTTTAGGGGTAGCCGGTGCCACCCCTTTGGCCCCTGCAATTAACAGATCTTTACACTCAAGAAGTAAAACACCTGTCCAGAGCTGCACAACAACAATCACAGACTCAGCTTCACACTTTCTGCAACACATTTTCACACCTTAGACACAGGTAAGGACTGTGAGGTCACTTCCTTCTCGTTACAAAGCCCCGGCTTGCCAGTGACCACACTCATTAACGAACTGGATAAACACATCCACCAGATGTGGAAGGACATATGTGTGTAACTGAAAATACAGCAGTCAGGTAGGAGCTATAAAAGGAGGCAGGTGAGTTCAGCTGTCTTCAACAAAATGGACGGAGTTAGAAGAAGAAGAGTGAGAATGAGAAGAAGGAGGAAGAGGAAGAGGAAGAGATGGACCTGAGGAAGTAGTAAGAAAAACTACTGTTTGGTTTTCATTGTTGATTGATGTGTTACTAAATACATATGTTCAGTCTGCAGCATCAGTGTTGAGCAGTGCTTGTTGAGTTTATCTTTCTCTGTATCCCTCAAAGTACTCATGAACAATGTTGTGGGTTTGTCAACATCTTTTTGTCGTCTAAATGATCCCTTACATAAAAATGTCTGGCAAAAAAGTTGAGCACATGCTGCTTCCTAAAACAGGGGTTTTTACAAATGTGTTTTGTGTTGATCACAGTACAGAGTAGTTAGTTCCTAACATGTCCACTAGAGGGCATAGGACGACTGGTGTATCCTCAATACACTACACTCCTCCCCTTTAAACTTTAACCCCCAAACGAAATATACTGCAATTATTATATAACTACTGGTTAACAAAAACAAATAATTTACTTTGCATAACTTCAAATAAGAAATATTATTTTATGTTTTTTTCTTCAGCGTATCGAAAAACCCAAAACAATTAGCTTCTACTAGTAACTCATAATCAACTTTTCATAACCAATTTATAAGGAATAATCAGAACATTTGACCAAAAGGTTAAAGGTCCAGTCTTTTTGGCGGAACTCGCAAGCGATCTGGATAGCGACGTCCAAGTTGTTTTGTGGCGGCTGAGACAGCCACTGGCTCCGCAGGTTTCACAGGAATATCCCCCTGAAGTAAAGAGGGTGGATGGGAAGCAGGGTTGAGTCTCACTGGAGTTGCAGACTTCCCCACAGAGCGAGCGGGGACTGGGGTAGCAATCCTCTCTTCTGCCTCCGGGATGCTGCTGGGTTGGGTTGAATCCAGATCTGGTGTCACTTGAGCATCACTTGTGTTGCTGCAATCCACAGTTCCTTCATGCGATAGTAACAGGTGATCTATGTGAACTGTGCGCTCCCTCACACCATCATGTACCAAATAAGAAACAGGTCCGAGTCTCTTTACAACTGTTCTGTTACGGTGGGTCGGAGAACCCAAATGCGGACACAGAGCGGACCCGGAACGAATCATGATAAAGATAATTTATTAAAATAATCTGAGCAGGAAAACTGTACTTACAGAACTGAAAAAACAAACCAGAAGACAGGCAGGCGTGAGAAAAGCGCTAGAGCCATGCAGAACGCTTCACCTAGGCTTGAGGCTTGAAACTATGATCCGGCCAGGAGTAGAGTAAGGGGCCGGTTTTTAAAGAAGTGGTGTGCCGAGCCACGGCTGCCCGGTGTTTAGCCTGATTGCCTCATAAGTGGCAGCAGCCGCTGGAGAGAGTTCAGGAGGGCTGAGCAGAGAGGGGAGGGAGAAGCAGCGGCTGAAGCCGGGATCCTAACAGTACCCCCCCCTCAATGGGCTGGCGACGGAGCAGGACACGGGGACCCCTCTGGAGGCCGGGCTGGCGGCCTAACATGTTCCTCTGATCCATTTCTCCTTTCCCTCACAAAAGTTTCTCACACGCACTTGATCACCCTCAGACAACACTCTCAACTTGTTTCGTCTGTTGTCATGGTATTTCTTCTGCATTTGTTGTTTTCTCTCAACATTTTCTGTGAGACTTGGCTTCAGAAGACTAAACCTGGTCCTCACCTGACACTTAAGAAACAGCTCAGCAGGCGAAACACCTGTCACTGTGTGTGATGTGCTTCTATACATCAGTAAAAAATTTGCCAGTCTATGCTGTAAAGTAACAGACCCTTCATCTGCCGACATTTGCTTCATCAGTGCGGATTTGGCTGTCTGTACTGACCTTTCAGCTGCCCCATTGGACGCTGGGTAATAAGTAGGGATCAAGGTTTGTTTGATGCCATTTCCTCTTAAGAACTGTTTGAATTCACTGGATGTGAATTGCGGTCCGTTGTCTGAAACCACTTCTTCAGGTAGTCCATAAGATGCAGAAATGCTGCGCAGGACTTCAATAGTCTTAGCTGATGTTGTGGTTGTCATGGGAACCACCTCCAACCATTTTGAATGACTGTCAACCAGAACTAAAAAGTACTGTTTATCTTTTTCACAAAAGTCTATGTGGATCCGTTGCAACACCCGAGTTGGCCATTTCCAAGAATGCAATGGGGCCGCTGCTGGTAGTTGTCTTACTGTTTGACATGCGCTACACTCTTGTACAGTTTTTTCAATGTCTTTATCCAGACAGGGCCACCACATGTAGCTTCTTGCCAACGCTTTCATGCGGCACATTCCAGGATGACCCTGGTGAAGGTCATACAGCAGCTTTTGTCTGAGAGCTGGAGGGACTATAACTCTCATTCCCCAGAGAACACATCCTTGTTCCACCGAGAGTTCAGTTTTTCTTGTAAAGAATGGCTTGAGTGTCTCCTCCCTTACATGACTTGGCCAACCATTTAGAGTGAGCTCCTTGACTCGGCTAAGCAGCGGATCTTTGTTTGTGCTGTGAGCCATGCCATTTGCTTTCACAGGTAAATCCTCTGTAATAAAAAAATAGAAGATTTTTCCTTCTTCTGCAGTGCCGTCTCCGACTTTACTTGGCAACCTTGATAGTGCGTCCGCATTGGCATGATCTGCAGACTGGCGATACTGTATTTCATAGTTATATGCCATCAGTATGAGCGCCCACCGTTGCATTCTCAAAGCAGCTAGTATAGGAATTGCTGACTTTGGACCAAGGATAGCCAAAAGGGGTTTGCGGTCAGTAATGAGAGTAAACTTTCTCCCATAGAGATACTTGTGAAATTTTTTTCACCCCAAAAATGATAGACAATGCTTCTTTTTCAATTTGAGCATATTTGCTCTCTGCCTCAGTTAGTGTACGACACGCAAATGCTATAGGTTTTTCTTCTCCATTCTCCATCACATGGGAGATCACCGCCCCGACACTGTAAGTTGAAGCATCACAGGCTAATTTCAATGGCTTTCTGGTGTCATAATGAACCACAAAGGTGCTCTGTAGTAGATGATCTTTTGCATTTTTAAATGCAGCTTCACATTCTGATGTCCACTTCCAAATGCTTTCTCGTTTCAACAGCTCATGCAAAGGTCGCAGCTGCATGGACAGATTTTTCATAAACCTGCCATAGTAGTTAAGTAGCCCCAAAAAGGAACGTAACTCTGTGACATTAGTGGGACTTGGCGCATTCACAATGGCTTCCACTTTCTCTCTTGTGGGATGAAACCCTTCACTGTCCACAATATGTCCTAAATATCCACTTTGTTTGTCATGAACTTACATTTTGATTACTTGACTCTCACGTTGTATTTTTCCAGAAGACTCAACACTTCCTCCAGTTTACACAGGTGTTCTTCTTTTGAACCTGCTGTGATTAAAATGTCATCTAGGAAACAGGTCACATGTTCTATTCCCTGTAGGATCTGATCCATGACTGCTTCAAAGATAGACGGGGCAACTTGAGACTCCGTATGACAGCCGGTGGTAAGTGTAGAGCCCTCGGTGTGTGTTCACTGTGAGGTACTTTTCTGAGTCCTTATCCAACTCCAACTGCTGATAAGCATGTGATAAGTCCAGTTTAGTAAACAACTTTCCTCCAGCCAATGTTGCAAAAAGATCTTCAGTATTGGGCAATGGATAAGTTTCCTCTTCCACACTGATTTCTGTTCACTTTGTAATTTCCACAAATGCGTATTGATTTGTCTACCTTTGGCACAGTCACTATAGGTGCAGCCCATTCACTTTTATCTGTTTTTGATATGATTCCCATAGTTCCCTCTTTTAGAGCATATGGCACTGGGTTTGCTTTCTTAAAGATTGCCAGTGCATCTGGCCTCATCTTGATCGAAGCCTTAAACTCACGGATGGTGCTGGGCCCTTCCTCATACACCCCCTTGTGTCTCTGTAGAATTGCTGCCACATCTGGATCAGCGACATCTCCTGTTGCTTTGACTCGGAATATTTCTTTCCAATTCAATCTAAGGTTCTTTAACCAATTTCTCCCCAGTAGTGCTGGTCGGTCGCCTTTCACAATAACCAGTGGTAGTTTGGCTTCTTGTTGTTTATATTTCACATTTACAGTCACCTTTCCTAACACTGGGATTGATTCTCCAGAAAAAGCAGACAGCGGTATTTTACATGGCGACAGTGGCAAATGAGTGAATGATGTCTCGTAGATAATCTGACACAAGAGACACACATGCTCCTGTGTCCAACTGCATCTGTATGTTCTGACCTTCAGTGTTCATGTCAAGCACATAGCCATCCTCGCCATTTGAAGCAGTGTATATGGTGTACAGTCCAAACAAGGGAGATTTTCTTCTGAAATCGAAACCTCTCCATAATAACCAGTGACCTGGGCTTGTAATGGTCGCTGAGTGCTTTGGTGAGTTGGGCATAACTTTTCGTACTTGGCTAATCTGGCAGGAGTAAACTTTTCAAAAGTTTGTCGGCATCCGCTCCGATTAACGACAGGAAAACACTGACTTTCTTTTCATCCTCCACTGAATTCGCGTCCATCCACTGTTCCAGTCTCTCCAGGTAAGATTCAAAGTCTTCCTTACCCTCTTTGTATTCCGATATGCTGCCGATTAAGGCCATGCTGTAGTCCGTCCCGTTGCTAATAACTAGCAGTCACGTTAGCTTGTTAGCTCCTTTGCTAGCCGCTCACGCTGGTGCCACAATTTTCTTTTCTGGTGATCTGCCAGTTATACTTTTATGTTTTTGTCTTCCAGGATGCTTTTCTTTCTTTAAGCAATCCCATCCTCGTCGCCAAACTGTAATATATTGATGTGGGTTCAATAAGGAAGACGGACACTGGACTCAGCATGCAGACTGGGATTTTACTGAACAGTCAACCACAGCTGTGTCTCAATTCAGGGGCTGCATCCTTCAAGGCTGCATACGTCACAGCGGTGCGACTAAGGCTGTCCCATTTCATTAAAACTTCAAGACTCCTTGAAATGCGCCCGACGAATGCGTCCTTCTTTACCACAGATTTGAAGGATGCATCAGTGGATCCTTCGTAGCCCCAAATATCCCAAGATGCATTGCGGGCCGCTGACAGTTCGATCAACAGCTGAAGTTTTAGCTGCTCACAGCTGATGAAGATGGATCCATCAGCGGTGGAGGATTCTAGTTTTAAATATGAGTATTGTGTTACAGCTCACTCTGATAGCTAACGATACAAATGTTTACAACGTTAAAATTTGTTTTAAAAAAACGATTTAACAACGTTATTGATGAGCCGCTGCAGTTTAAAACGTTTACTTTCAAGTTGTCCAACTTCAGTGTTTAAGTTATATTTTACTGAGACTGTGGCAAATTTTTTTTGACCGCGGCCACCACATAAACGACTAATTCATTCATAAATATTCATATATTTTATCCTTACTTAAATTATTATATGGAGGTGAAGTAAAATGGTTACTGGATGCTACTGGAGCTTCTATTGGTGGTGATTCTCTGTAGACCAGTGAAAACATGACTCTTCTCACTGTTCTTAGTTTAGCTCCACCAAGTTATCTGATAACATGTTTAACATACATTATATCTGGTTTCTGTTCAGACAGCAGGTATTTAGTGATCCTCATCAGAAACATTCAGCCCAGAGACTGTGGAGGTTTATAATATCTGAAGTTCATATCAGTGGATGTCAACAGATTTAAACCAGCTTCTTGTTTCTCAGACAGTTTAGTCCAGAACCACCGGACAGAACAAGACCCTCAAGTCTTCAATTATATAAAACATTTTGAAAGCAAAAATCACAATTTCGGGATCAAATTCAGTCAAAAATTACGTAAAATTACACCGTCTTATCCTGAACATCGGGACGAAAATTTGTTTGTTAGGGTTGCTAGGCAACAGGAGCGGCGCTACGAGACGTCATGACGCAAGCAGGAAGTTCGTCGTGGGCTAGAACCGTCTCATTTAACAAACGCTCATGTAGCCTTCTAATGCAGCCTACCGTCCTTGGAAGGACCCAGCCTTTGAAGGATGCAGCCCCTGAATTGGGACACAGCTCACATGTCAACAACACATGTACAAAGCAGGCAGTTCCTAACATGTCCACTAGAGGGCAGAGGACGACTGGTGTATCCTCAATACACTACAGATATGAACTTCAGATATTATAAACCTCCACAGTCTCTGGGCTGAATGTTTCTGATGAGGATCACTAAATACCTGCTGTCTGAACAGAAACCAGATATAATGTATGTTAAACATGTGATTAGATAACTTGGTGGAGCTAAACTAAGAACAGTGAGGAGAGTCATGTTTTCACTGGTCTACAGAGAGAATCACCACCAATAGAAGCTCCAGCAGGATTTAGTGACCATGTTACTTCTTCTCCATAAAATAACTTAAGTAAGGATAAAATATGTGAATATTTATGATTGAATAAGTCGTTTATGTGGTGCCACGGTCAGAAAAAATCACATTCTCAGTAAAATATAACTTAAAACTGAAGCTGAACAACTGGACAGTAAACATTTTAAACTGCAGTGGCTCATCAATAACATTATTAAATCGATTTTTAAAAACAAATTAGAATGTTTTCATGTTTGTACCATTAGCTATCAGAGTGAGCTGTAACAGAATACTAATATTTAAAACTAGAATCCACCGCTGATGAATCCATCTTCTCCGTCAGCAGTTAAAACTCCAGCTGTTGATCCAACTGTCTCCAGCGCGCAATGAATCTTGGGATATTTGGGGCTACGAAGGATCCACCGATGCATCCTTCAAATCCGTGGTAAAGAAGGACGCATTCATCGGCCGCATTTGAAGGAGTTTTAATGAAATGGGACGGCCTTAGTTGCGCCGCTGTGACGAATCGATTCAATCCATTCCTTCTGTTGTTACCTGGACGGCTGGACTCTTCTCCTCTGTGGTTCCCCGGTGGAAGAACAGAGTCCCTCCAAAGACCCAACTCTTTACTGAACACCTTTGCACTAAAATCCTGTTACCTCCCACGCTGCCTGTAGGTCCTGTCACACTTAACTTGTTTTGTGGCTCTTATCCAGGTTGTTTTCTCCTGACTTGATCCTTGCTTGTGTTGAATCTACTGGCAGATAAAAGCGTCTGCTGAAATCGTAGTTTGGAATCTTAAACTGGCCTCCCATGAACGTCTTTGGACTGTGGGAGGACATCAAGGCTGCAGAAGGCTCAGTTCAAATCTCAGCGGAACCAGTTTTTGGCAGGACTCAACAAAACTTGTGCCTCCTGCAGGAAGTTCAACAATAAAAGCCCATAAAAGGGGCATCGTTTCTGTGCACCAGGCAGGAAACGTGTTTATTTCTGATGTGAAGTTGGACGTTTGAACATGGAGGTCTGTGAGGATTGACTCATTTTGGATCCAACCTCAGGTGGAGTTTCCTTAGTGAGCGTTTGTATAATTATTTCTTTATTCATTGATTATTCTCTGTGACTTCTCAAGAATTCAGGACAGGAAACTGCCACATATACATCACAAAAATAAGACGCAACTAAAAGAAGCAGCTGGATTGGATTAGATTAGGATGAACTTTATTGTCATTGCACAGAGCAGAAGACAACAAAATGCAGTCTGGCATCTAATCAGATTTAAACAAGAAGGAAGAGGTGCATCATAAACAGAGTCGGCTGGCCCATTAGGCAATATAGGCAAATGCTGAGGCCGTCGTGGCCTCCAGGGGGCGCCACAAAACCAGGAAAACTTTCACCTTCAATATAATTATATTAAAACTAGTTATTACTGTTAACTCTCACAATGGAAAAACTCACATTGATTCAAATGTAAAGCAATGATCGATTAATATTACGACAAAACAATGATATTTGATTTCTTTTGTAAGTGGATGTAAATCGCCGACGGAGGGGCGCCATGTAAAATCTAGCCTCGGGCGCCACATTGGGTCGGGCCGGCTCTGATCATATGCAATACAAGCACAAGCCCCTAGTTGTATATAGGATAAACAGCATGAACAGAGTGGTATAAACTCCATGATAGTATAGAACAGTGGTTCTCAACTGGTGGGTTGGGACCCAAAAGTGGGTCGCAAAGTCATTTTAAGAGAGTCGCAGAAGCATGTCCTCCAAAAAAGTAGTGGTATAAAGTATTTTATTTGAAAGGACACGTTTCTTATGACAGTTTGCTTTCAATAGCAGGATATTTAGTGGTGGTGACACCAGTAGTTGCCCACTACTAACCTCTAGATTTGGTTCTGCCAGCTTAATGGAGAAATTTATGCTAAAATGTGCCAAAAATTAACCAGAATGTGCTCAGAATCTGTCAAAATGAGCCAAAATATGCCCAAAAGTTGGCAAAACCATCCAAATAAACCAAAATAAGCAAAAAAATAAGCCAAAATTTTCCCAAGTTGTATCAAAATGCATTGAGACTCCACCCAAATATACCTTAATTTGTTAACAGGAACAGCAACAATTTGGGTCGCGACTGTTATTAATAGAGACATAGTGGATCCTGAGGCTGGACCAGTTGAGAACCACTGGAATAGACCAAACAGATATGAACATAAACAGAGATACGTACAGAACAGATGTATCAGTGTGATGATTATTAATGGAAAGTAATGAATCATAACCAACTCAGTTAACCCCAAATTTAAAATAAAATCTTTTTTCTTTTTACCTGTAATATGAATTTAGCTAAATATGTCCACTTCTATTACATAATAAGACAAAATAAAAACACTTAAATGCGTCTGCAGTGACTTCCATAGAGAGGGAATGCAGGAAGCTAAGGCTAAATGTACCCACCATGTTTATGTATTTATCAACACAAGCAGTTGACTGAAGCTGAGCAGTGAAATCTCTAAACTTATTGTACACATCACCCTGGAAATTGTTAGATTTTTATGTCTTGATTATTACATAATTTGTGTTTAGCATAAGAAGGACAGCATTTGTAATTTCATTCACAATGTTAAGATAAAGGTTGAAGTTAAAAGGGGGAAAAATACAATAAAACCTCTAATTTAAAATAGACTCCATCCGTGGAGTCGTCCGCCGATACCTGCACCATCAACACCTGAGATCTTCCTTCTTCTGACCGAGTAGAACTTCCCTGTTTGCAACGAGGATCATTTCCACCGTGTTCAGCAAATAAATGTCGTGCAGGAAGTCGATGGAGTTGGGGTTGATGGTGGTAGTATCCATCTCCCACTCCTCAGAACAGGATCTATACCAGGGGTCACTAACTGGCGGACCGCGGTCCGGATCCGGACCCAGACGCCGTCTTATACGGACCCGGACCCAGACGCCGTCTTATACGGACCCGGACCCAGACGCCGTCTTATATGGACCCGGACTTGTAAAAAGTAACAGGATTTAAATTTGACGAGTCGCTTCTATTTTACCGGCGCAGCTTTTCCAGTGTTTACGGCATTAGTTTGTCAGCTCAGGAAATACACAGACCAATTACGTACGAGTTCAGCCATCCCACGTGACGCTACTCCGCCAATGAAGTCTCTGTATTTCAGGCGCTAAACATCGCCGTTCGGTCAAAACACTGGCAGGGCAAGCTGCAGCTCAGTTCTGCCATTGAGCAGCAGGGGATCGAAGGGGAGTGATAGAAGACATGAAAAAAAATGTAAAAGTGTTCGATTAACTTTTTTTCAGATGTAGGTATTGTTAAAGATGTATATAAGTTGGTTCATGTTGGTCAGTTAAAGATGTATATAAGTTGGTTGATGTTGTTCAGTTAAAGATGTATATAAGTTGGTTCAGGTTGTTCAGTTAAAGATGTATATAAGTTGGTTCATGTTGGTCAGTTAAAGATGTATATAAGTTGGTTCAGGTTGTTCAGTTAAAGATGTATATAAGTTGGTTCATGTTGGTCAGTTAAAGATGTATATAAGTTGGTTCATGTTGTTCAGTTAAAGATGTATATAAGTTGGTTCAGGTTGTTCAGTTAAAGATGTATATAAGTTGGTTCATGTTGGTCAGTTAAAGATGTATATAAGTTGGTTCATGTTGTTCAGTTAAAGATGTATATAAGTTGGTTCATGTTGGTCAGTTAAAGATGTATATAAGTTGGTTCATGTTGGTCAGTTAAAGATGTATATAAGTTGGTTCATGTTGGTCAGTTAAAGATGTATATAAGTTGGTTCATGTTGGTCAGTTAAAGATGTATATAAGTTGGTTCATGTTGGTCAGTTAAAGATGTATATAAGTTGGTTCATGTTGGTCAGTTAAAGATGTATATAAGTTGGTTCATGTTGGTCAGTTAAAGATGTATATAAGTTGGTTCATGTTGGTCAGTTAAAGATGTATATAAGTTGGTTCATGTTGGTCAGTTAAAGATGTATATAAGTTGGTTCATGTTGGTCAGTTAAAGATGTATATAAGTTGGTTCATGTTGTTCAGTTAAAGATGTATATAAGTTGGTTCATGTTGTCAGTTAAAGATGTATATAAGTTGGTTCATGTTGTTCAGTTAAAGATGTATATAAGTTGGTTCATGTTGGTCAGTTAAAGATGTATATAAGTTGGTTCATGTTGGTCAGTTAAAGATGTATATAAGTTGGTTCATGTTGGTCAGTTAAAGATGTATATAAGTTGGTTCATGTTGTTCAGTTAAAGATGTATATAAGTTGGTTCATGTTGTTCAGTTAAAGATGTATATAAGTTGGTTGATATTTGTTCAGTTAAAGATGTATATAAGTTGGTTCATGTTGTTCAGTTAAAGATGTATATAAGTTGGTTCAGGTGTTCAGTTCAGTTAAAGATGTATATAAGATTTGTTCAGTTAAAGATGTATATAAGTTGGTTCAGGTTGTTCAGTAAAAGATGTATATAAGTTGGTTGATGTTGTTCAGTTAAAGATGTATATAAGTTGGTTCATGTTGGTCAGTTAAAGATGTATATAAGTTGGTTCATGTTGTTCAGTTAAAGATGTATATACGTTGGTTCATGTTGGTCAGTTAAAGATGTATATAAGTTGGTTGATGTTGTTCAGTTAAAGATGTATATAAGTTGGTTCATGTTGTTCAGTTAAAGATGTATATAAGTTGGTTCATGTTGTTCAGTTAAAGATGTATATAAGTTGGTTCAGGTTGTTCAGTTAAAGATGTATATAAGTTGGTTCATGTTGGTCAGTTAAAGATGTATATAAGTTGGTTGATGTTGTTCAGTTAAAGATGTATATAAGTTGGTTCATGTTGTTCAGTTAAAGATGTATATAAGTTGGTTCAGGTTGTTCAGTTAAAGATGTATATAAGTTGGTTCAGGTTGTTCAGTTAAAGATGTATATAAGTTGGTTCATGTTGGTCAGTTAAAGATGTATATAAGTTGGTTCAGGTTGTTCAGTTAAAGATGTATATAAGTTGGTTCATGTTGTTCAGTTAAAGATGTATATAAGTTGGTTCATGTTGTTCAGTTAAAGATGTATATAAGTTGGTTGATGTTGGTCAGTTAAAGATGTATATAAGTTGGTTCATGTTGGTCAGTTAAAGATGTATATAAGTTGGTTCATGTTGGTCAGTTAAAGATGTATATAAGTTGGTTCATGTTGGTCAGTTAAAGATGTATATAAGTTGGTTCATGTTGGTCAGTTAAAGATGTATATAAGTTGGTTCATGTTGGTCAGTTAAAGATGTATATAAGTTGGTTGATGTTGTTCAGTTAAAGATGTATATAAGTTGGTTGATGTTGTTCAGTTAAAGATGTATATAAGTTGGTTGATGTTGTTCAGTTAAAGATGTATATAAGTTGGTTGATGTTGTTCAGTTAAAGATGTATATAAGTTGGTTCAGGTTGTTCAGTTAAAGATGTATATAAGTTGGTTCAGGTTGTTCAGTTAAAGATGTATATAAGTTGGTTGATGTTGTTCAGTTAAAGATGTATATAAGTTGGTTCATGTTGTTCAGTTAAAGATGTATATAAGTTGGTTGATGTTGTTCAGTTAAAGATGTATATAAGTTGGTTGATGTTGTTCAGTTAAAGATGTATATAAGTTGGTTCATGTTGGTCAGTTAAAGATGTATATAAGTTGGTTGATGTTGTTCAGTTAAAGATGTATATAAGTTGGTTCAGGTTGTTCAGTTAAAGATGTATATAAGTTGGTTGATGTTGTTCAGTTAAAGATGTATATAAGTTGGTTCATGTTGTTCAGTTAAAGATGTATATAAGTTGGTTCATGTTGTTCAGTTAAAGATGTATATAAGTTGGTTGATGTTGGTCAGTTAAAGATGTATATAAGTTGGTTCATGTTGGTCAGTTAAAGATGTATATAAGTTGGTTCATGTTGTTCAGTTAAAGATGTATATAAGTTGGTTCAGGTTGTTCAGTAAAAGATGTATATAAGTTGGTTGATGTTGTTCAGTTATAGATGTATATAAGTTGGTTCATGTTGGTCAGTTAAAGATGTATATAAGTTGGTTCATGTTGTTCAGTTAAAGATGTATATAAGTTGGTTGATGTTGTTCAGTTAAAGATGTATATAAGTTGGTTCATGTTGGTCAGTTAAAGATGTATATAAGTTGGTTGATGTTGGTCAGTTAAAGATGTATATAAGTTGGTTCATGTTGTTCAGTTAAAGATGTATATAAGTTGGTTCTGGTTGTTCAGTTATAGATGTATATAAGTTGGTTGATGTTGTTCAGTTAAAGATGTATATAAGTTGGTTCATGTTGGTCAATTAAAGATGTATATAAGTTGGTTGATGTTGTTCAGTTAAAGATGTATATAAGTTGGTTCATGTTGTTCAGTTAAAGATGTATATAAGTTGGTTCATGTTGTTCAGTTAAAGATGTATATAAGTTGGTTGATGTTGGTCAGTTAAAGATGTATATAAGTTGGTTCAGGTTGTTCAGTTAAAGATGTATATAAGTTGGTTCATGTTGGTCAGTTAAAGATGTATATAAGTTGGTTCATGTTGGTCAGTTAAAGATGTATATAAGTTGGTTCAGGTTGTTCAGTTAAAGATGTATATAAGTTGGTTGATGTTGTTCAGTTAAAGATGTATATAAGTTGGTTCATGTTGGTCAATTAAAGATGTATATAAGTTGGTTCATGTTGTTCAGTTAAAGATGTATATAAGTTGGTTCATGTTGTTCAGTTAAAGATGTTTATAAGTTGGTTCAGGTTGTTCAGTTAAATATGTATATAAGTTGGTTCAGGTTGTTCAGTTAAAGATGTATATAAGTTGGTTGATGTTGGTCAGTTAAAGATGTATATAAGTTGGTTCATGTTGGTCAGTTAAAGATGTATATAAGTTGGTTCATGTTGGTCAGTTAAAGATGTATATAAGTTGGTTGATGTTGGTCAGTTAAAGATGTATATAAGTTGGTTCATGTTGGTCAGTTAAAGATGTATATAAGTTGGTTCATGTTGGTCAGTTAAAGATGTATATAAGTTGGTTCATGTTGGTCAGTTAAAGATGTATATAAGTTGGTTCATGTTGGTCAGTTAAAGATGTATATAAGTTGGTTCATGTTGGTCAGTTAAAGATGTATATAAGTTGGTTCATGTTGGTCAGTTAAAGATGTATATAAGTTGGTTCATGTTGGTCAGTTAAAGATGTATATAAGTTGGTTCATGTTGGTCAGTTAAAGATGTATATAAGTTGGTTCATGTTGGTCAGTTAAAGATGTATATAAGTTGGTTCATGTTGTTCAGTTAAAGATGTATATAAGTTGGTTCATGTTGTTCAGTTAAAGATGTATATAAGTTGGTTCATGTTGGTCAGTTAAAGATGTATATAAGTTGGTTCATGTTGGTCAGTTAAAGATGTATATAAGTTGGTTCATGTTGGTCAGTTAAAGATGTATATAAGTTGGTTCATGTTGGTCAGTTAAAGATGTATATAAGTTGGTTCATGTTGTTCAGTTAAAGATGTATATAAGTTGGTTGATGTTGTTCAGTTAAAGATGTATATAAGTTGGTTCAGGTTGTTCAGTTAAAGATGTATATAAGTTGGTTCATGTTGGTCAGTTAAAGATGTATATAAGTTGGTTCATGTTGTTCAGTTAAAGATGTATATAAGTTGGTTCATGTTGTTCAGTTAAAGATGTATATAAGTTGGTTCAGGTTGTTCAGTTAAAGATGTATATAAGTTGGTTCAGGTTGTTCAGTTAAAGATGTATATAAGTTGGTTCATGTTGTTCAGTTAAAGATGTATATAAGTTGGTTCAGGTTGTTCAGTTAAAGATGTATATAAGTTGGTTCATGTTGGTCAGTTAAAGATGTATATAAGTTGGTTGATGTTGTTCAGTTAAAGATGTATATAAGTTGGTTGATGTTGGTCAGTTAAAGATGTATATAAGTTGGTTCATGTTGGTCAGTTAAAGATGTATATAAGTTGGTTCATGGTTGTTCAGTTAAAGATGTATATAAGTTGGTTCAGTTGTTCAGTTAAAGATGTATATAAGTTGGTTGATGTTGTTCAGTTAAAGATGTATATAAGTTGGTTCATGTTGTTCAGTTAAAGATGTATATAAGTTGGTTCATGTTGTTCAGTTAAAGATGTATATAAGTTGGTTGATGTTGGTCAGTTAAAGATGTATATAAGTTGGTTCATGTTGGTCAGTTAAAGATGTATATAGTTGGTTCATGTTGTTCAGTTAAAGATGTATATAAGTTGGTTCAGGTTGTTCGTAAAGATGTATATAAGTTGGTTGATGTTGTTCAGTTATAGATGTATATAAGTTGGTTCATGTTGGTCAGTTAAAGATGTATATAAGTTGGTTCATGTTGTTCAGTTAAAGATGTATATAAGTTGGTTGATGTTGTTCAGTTAAAGATGTATATAAGTTGGTTCATGTTGGTCAGTTAAAGATGTATATAAGTTGGTTGATGTTGGTCAGTTAAAGATGGAAGTTCAATTGATGTATATAAGTTGGTTCAGGTTGTTCAGTTAAAGATGTATATAAGTTGGTTGATGTTGTTCAGTTAAAGATGTATATAAGTTGGTTCATGTTGGTCAATTAAAGATGTATATAAGTTGGTTCATGTTGTTCAGTTAAAGATGTATATAAGTTGGTTCATGTTGTTCAGTTAAAGATGTTTATAAGTTGGTTCAGGTTGTTCAGTTAAATATGTATATAAGTTGGTTCAGGTTGTTCAGTTAAAGATGTATATAAGTTGGTTGATGTTGGTCAGTTAAAGATGTATATAAGTTGGTTCATGTTGGTCAGTTAAAGATGTATATAAGTTGGTTCATGTTGGTCAGTTAAAGATGTATATAAGTTGGTTCATGTTGGTCAGTTAAAGATGTATATAAGTTGGTTCATGTTGGTCAGTTAAAGATGTATATAAGTTGGTTGATGTTGGTCAGTTAAAGATGTATATAAGTTGGTTCATGTTGGTCAGTTAAAGATGTATATAAGTTGGTTCATGTTGTTCAGTTAAAGATGTATATAAGTTGGTTCATGTTGTTCAGTTAAAGATGTATATAAGTTGGTTCATGTTGGTCAGTTAAAGATGTATATAAGTTGGTTCATGTTGGTCAGTTAAAGATGTATATAAGTTGGTTCATGTTGGTCAGTTAAAGATGTATATAAGTTGGTTCATGTTGGTCAGTTAAAGATGTATATAAGTTGGTTCATGTTGGTCAGTTAAAGATGTATATAAGTTGGTTCATGTTGGTCAGTTAAAGATGTATATAAGTTGGTTCATGTTGGTCAGTTAAAGATGTATATAAGTTGGTTCATGTTGGTCAATTAAAGATGTATATAAGTTGGTTGGTGTTGTTCAGTTAAAGATGTATATAAGTTGGTTGATGTTGTTCAGTTAAAGATGTATATAAGTTGGTTCAGGTTGTTCAGTTAAAGATGTATATAAGTTGGTTGATGTTGTTCAGTTAAAGATGTATATAAGTTGGTTCATGTTGGTCAGTTAAAGATGTATATAAGTTGGTTGATGTTGTTCAGTTAAAGATGTATATAAGTTGGTTCAGGTTGTTCAGTTAAAGATGTATATAAGTTGGTTCAGGTTGTTCAGTTAAAGATGTATATAAGTTGGTTCATGTTGTTCAGTTAAAGATGTATATAAGTTGGTTGATGTTGTTCAGTTAAAGATGTATATAAGTTGGTTCAGGTTGTTCAGTTAAAGATGTATATAAGTTGGTTGATGTTGGTCAGTTAAAGATGTATATAAGTTGGTTCATGTTGTTCAGTTAAAGATGTATATAAGTTGGTTCAGGTTGTTCAGTTAAAGATGTATATAAGTTGGTTCAGGTTGTTCAGTTAAAAATGTATATAAGTTGGTTCAGGTTGTTCAGTTAAAAATGTATATAAGTTGGTTCAGGTTGTTCAGTTAAAAATGTATATAAGTTGGTTCAGGTTGTTCAGTTAAAGATGTATATAAGTTGGTTCAGGTTGTTCAGTTAAAGATGTATATAAGTTGGTTCAGGTTGTTCAGTTAAAGATGTATATAAGTTGGTTCAGGTTGTTCAGTTAAAGATGTATATAAGTTGGTTCATGTTGTTCAGTTAAAGATGTATATAAGTTGGTTCATGTTGTTCAGTTAAAGATGTATATAAGTTGGTTGATGTTGTTCAGTTAAAGATGTATATAAGTTGGTTCATGTTGTTCAGTTAAAGATGTATATAAGTTGGTTGATGTTGTTCAGTTAAAGATGTATATAAGTTGGTTCATGTTGTTCAGTTAAAGATGTATTTAAGTTGGTTCATGTTGTTCAGTTAAAGATGTATATAAGTTGGTTCATGTTGTTCAGTTAAAGATGTATATAAGTTGGTTCAGGTTGTTCAGTTAAAGATGTATATAAGTTGGTTCATGTTGGTCAGTTAAAGATGTATATAAGTTGGTTGATGTTGTTCAGTTAAAGATGTATATAAGTTGGTTGATGTTGGTCAGTTAAAGATGTATATAAGTTGGTTCATGTTGTTCAGTTAAAGATGTATATAAGTTGGTTCATGTTGGTCAGGCATTATTTTTTCACGTTCTGCACTTTATTTTCAGATGTACAGTTACATCGAAAGTTATTTATTAATAAATGTTGTCTATTGTTGTTTTTGAATCGTACTGAATTCATTTGATTTGACGGTCAGCTATTGATTACACGCAGACGCTAATAGAACTACTATGTTACATCAACAAATATCACACTAATTCAGTTAGACATTATGATGTTCCGGACCTTTGCTTTAATAAATTATCTCTGACTGGACCTCTTTGAATTTTAGTTGCATACTCCTGATCTATTCTGTGGAATAAATCAGTGCATAAATATTCCTTCTTCAGACTCTAATTGCACCATCAACATCTGTGATCTCACCATCGATGACTGTGTCCTAGAAGGATTAGACGTTCCCTCTGGTTTCAACAACCATCTTGGCCACAGCGTCCAGCAGATCCCAGACCTGCTGGTTGTTGTTGACGACGTAGAATCTGTCTTCCATTCCATCGGGCAGGATCTCCTGAAGTTCGGTTTTGGTTCTATCCACAATCTCATCGTCTTCCTCCAACTGGTTGTCAGAGGTGAGGATTATGAAGGTGTACTCCCAGACGCCTTCTTCAAAGATCTCCTCCATCTGTCTCATGGCGTCTTCATCGATGGGGGTCCCCACCTTGTAGACCAGCAGGAAGGCGTGGGGCCCCAGGGCCAACATGTCGACGTATTCCAAGATCTCCGTGTTCACTTCAGGTGTTTCTGAGAGTCCAGGAGTGTTGACGATGGTCACCTCCCGGTTGAACACCTTCGCTGTCTGCGGGCGGCGCTGAACATTCCCTGAGGAGCAGAAACACAGTTTACATGCAGAGTTGAATCAAACTGCGTCTGAATTCTGGGCAGCTGTTTTCACTGCAGTATAAAGTCCTGCACCTCTGTGGGAACAGAACAACCATGAAGAACTCAGAAATGTCTTCTGTGCAGTGGTGATGTGTGGATCGATACTGAAATATCGGTACCTCCGATACCAGATCTTTATGCTCTAAAATCGATCCTCAGATCAAAACATCGATACTTTGATACTTCAGTCATTTGAGGTGACGTATATCATTAACAGGAACTCAGTGGAAAATAACTAAACTATTGAGATCTTGTCTAAATGACAGGCGGTTGGTGGGAACTACTTTTTCTTCCGCCTGCTCCATCAGTCAGTCTCTCAGTCTGTACTCTGTAGACGCCATGGCAGAGCGTAAACAGAGTCATCAGCTCCACAAACAGCCAAAACACAGTTTGTGATGTTTGTGTAAAAACGGTGAGGACTTGTGGAAACACAGCAAACCTTGTGAAACACTTCAGATCAGGTTAAACCACAACACAGAACACGATTCATTTATGACGAGGCGGACAGAAGAGGAGAGAACAGAGTCAGGGGCTGCCAGGACCAGACAGACGGACACACTGCAGACAGACAGACAGACTGTCCAGCTACAGAAGAGAACATGTGGAGCTTTAAGCTGCTGCTGTTGGAGTTGTTCAGATTAATAAATACAGTTATGAAATAAGTAATGAAGTAAATACAGGCTTCAACAAATACCTGCATGAGGTCAGCTTGGAGTAATAACATGTATCACTGAGATAATCTCACATCGGCAAAAAGCCTGGATTTATTCAGCTAAAGTTTCCTAAAAAACTGATCATTTAAAGTGGATTAAATGGACCAGAAGTCATTAAATTATACAGACCAACTGCAATAAAACAGCCATGGTGAACTTAGAAAAATATATCCTAGAAAAGATGAATAAAAATAACATTTTGTCTATAAAATATATCTATTATTACTTACAATCAGTCTAATTTGTTTTAACTGTTAAGTGAATATTTTAAAATGTAAGTATTGACAAACTTGTGCAACTATTGTGGAATTTATTTAATCAGAATCAGAATCATGTTTATTGCCAAGTAATTTTTTACATTACAAGGAATTTGTCTTGGTCTGTTGGTGCGAACAGTTAAAAAGTTTTTTTTATATGAAAAGCAGATGGCAAGAAATAAAATAACATTAAGAATATAAGACAGAAGAAGTAGAATAAAATATATACAGATAAATACACTAGCATATGTGCATAATTGATCAAATATTTTACTGCAATTTCATTTGAGTCACTCAGTATTATAAAACAATAAGTTTGTCTCCCCTCATTGTTGGCTGTTTGGAGAGACGACATAAACAGTTGAATCTAAATAAGATGAAGCATTCAGAGCAGAGTAGCTCCATCTGTGATAAAATAAATAAATAAATATATTACTGAGATGTCTTGTACTCTTCATGAAGCTATGATTTGAAATACACTATTTTTTTAGATTTACCAGACACATTAGGTGTATTTGCACCAAGTGTCGGTATCGAATCGATACCAGCCTGAATTTTACTCAGCAGAAAGGAAATCAGTGGTAACGAACGTCACGACTGTGCAGGTTGACACAGTCAGAATGACATAAATCAAAACTCATACAACTTAAAAACCTTGAATCAACAACCTTTTTCCAAGCACACAAAGGAGTGACCACTACTGGGAGAAGGTGTCTCCACTTGGTGTAATTACCAGTGTTACCAGCAGCAGCTCCAGTACTGAAGGCGTCTCTTCCCAGTATGAGGTTTCCAATGGAGCTCTTCCCTGATCCAGTCCTCCCAACAAGAACCAGTCTGAGATCTGGAACTGGAACACAGAGACACAAACATCAAATCTGGTGGTAGAAACTGAGATATTGCTGATCTTTTGTGCGGTTCATGCCAACTCGGTCAACTAGTTTGTTGTAGAGATTCAAGGAAACAAAGGAGGACCAACCTGGACCTCTAGGAAAGATTAAAATGTGCAAAATGACTCAAAGATTCGACCAAAATGATTCAAATATTTTTGCCAGAATACGCCAAAGCTTGTCCAACATGACTAAAAACTTCCCCCAAATCACTGAGAAGTGATCAAAAGATATTAAAAAGTATTTGTTTTTCCTGAAGTACCTTAAATTGAGTCGACAGTGATTCAAAGATTTTCCTAAATTGATCAAAAAGCTCCAAAATGACTTCAAACTTGTTCAAAATGACTGTAAATAAAGTAATAATAATAAAACAACTGTTCATGCAGTTGACCAACAGTGAATATAATTTCACTGAGTGTTTCAGCTTGTTGACGTCTACATCTCTGTTGTCATGGTTACTTGCTGTTGAGTAATGCTGATCCATCCTGACGCATTAAAAATTTAAAAATTTAAAAAGCTGCTCAGTTCAACTCAGTCAGTAGCTGCTGTGATACCTGTGAGGCGCTGCTCCAGTGAACACTCCTCTTCCAGTGGGGAGTCAGAGTCCGGCCACAAACGTTTAACCTGGTTTTCAGCGTCCTCAAAACTATGGAACGTCCCGATTGCTGGTATGCTTTTATTACAGAACTTGAGGCTCCGTCTCAGTTGATCAGAATCAAACTTCAGCACCTGGAAAAGAGCAAAACAAAACAAGTGACATTTTCCATGTTAATAAAATGCCTGAGGAGATACAGCTACTGAACCTTCTTCATTAAACCACTTCTTTATAGGATTGTTTTAATGTGATGTCGTCTGTTTTATCATCTAATTCATTTCCTTATTTTATTAATGTTATTCACTTTTACCTTTCATTTTCTTATTTACGCGTTTCTTTTATTTCCCACTATCAAATTTTAGCCTTGAGTTTATGGTTTTACCCTCTATTTTATTTTGTTCCACTTGTTCTTTCTCTTACTTGGATGTTTATTTTTGATTTTTTCATTATTTTATCTGATTCATTTTGAAAGTCTTTTACAATGTTTAATTCTATTTCTACACTTTTGCCTCTCTGGTCTTCTTCTGTTTGTACTGATCAACCTGTTTGTTGTTTTTGAGCTTCCTTTTCTTTATTTCTCTGTCTGTAAAGTTATTACAAAACATCAATCAGCAGAATAATCCACAACACAAATATTTCTTAGAAAGTACCAGCTCAGAAAACTACATTTTTATTCTTTAACACAAAAGATATTAGATGTCTACATAGAATTAGCAGTGAAGATACCTGTTTGTCCACATGCAGGACGATGGCGACGTTATTCCAGATATATGACACTTTCCTTAACCGTTCCTGAGCATCCATCTGGTTTCTTTCAGGTCTGGGGATCAGCTCATACCTGAAGAGAAAGACAAACAGCAGAGAGCAAGAGAAAACAGTTTCCATAAAGTGAGAACATTTTCACAGAGTCAGTAGATCCTCCTAGTACTGATGCTCTGGTTCTGTCTTTCAGTTGATCCCATCACATTTATCTGTTTGGAGGTCTCACCTGTGTGTCTCACTGATGGCGTACGGCCTCCAGATGAAGCGGCCATCTTGGTAAACACAGATGGCGTTTGGGTCGTCAGTCAGCAGAGGATACTTGGAGAAGAGCTTCTGATTGGCTGGACTGTGGACCAACACAGTATGTTGCACTTCCTGTTTGTACAGGACGGTTTCATACACCCGCATGACCGGACGATCCCCGGAGCAAAACTGAAACAACAGCAGAGGTTTAACCGAGGGAACTCAATGTACAAGAAGAACTCATACATCAGAGTCCCTGTAAAAGTACCAACAACACAGATTATCACCACTGATGGCAGATTATTCCTCATCTATAGTTCTGTTTAGTGTTTTTGTAGTTATTCTGTGTCTTTTTATAGTTGGTAAATAATGTCTACAACTGCCTGCAAAGAAACAGTCCTTGTACATTTTTACATATTTCCTTTATGGAGAATTGAACCTGTGGATGGAACAAAGCTTCCATATACTTGTAAAGACCACACATATGTTTCCAATGACTCCAATAACTTTGAATTTTCTATGTTTGCATCACAGGTTTTGTCAAGTGTTTACTTAATATTTAAACTACTAGAAATTAACCTTGAAAATAAGTAGAAAATACACATATTTTAAAGCACCCAAAATGAATCAAATACTTTTTAAAGTGCTGTATCATAATGATTTTACCTTTACATGTTTTAACAGCTTTTAACTTTACAAAATCATCTTTATCAAACCACTATTAATTTTAAAATGCACCACATTTTAACTGTATTTCCACTGACATCATATCAACTATAAGATATTTTAACTGGGATTTTAATCTTAACACTCTTAAATACATTTTCCCTAAATTCAGCACACGTGAGCTTTGATAAGTCGACATCCACAAGACCAAGGTGATTTGCAAACCCTCAGTAAAGAACTAAAAGCTCACTGGCTCCTTCTTCCTTTCTTTATCAAGCTTTAAGCATGCAGCCTCCTTCTCTTTGTCTTGACTCTCCACCAGGCTCTCACACACTGCTTTGTTCATATTCCTCCAGCTTCCTGATTACTGAATGATGCTCACCTGGTGCACATTTGTCTGCTGCCTGCAGCTGGAAGCCACACCCACACCTGTTGAACTCAGGCAGAGCGGGTGCGGCCTGCAGCTCAGCTGCACAGGTTTTGTTTTCCTTCATAGTTAGTCTGAAAGTGTTTTTCTGGGTGTTTTACGGACCGCCGCCTCCTTCTTTGTGTCTCACTTGTATGTTGTTGCTGCTTGTTGCTAGTAGTGTTGTTTATTTGTCCACTGGATCACTGCTGCTAGTTTGTGTTGTCGTGTTCATGTTTGTAATACATCGCATTTCTAACAAGACTAAAGACCAGCAGGTGGTAGAAGAGCGTCAGCTTGTCTACCAACCTCTGAGAGATGGAAACACGACTCTTTACCTCGTGTCGTTCAGGAGCATAGCTGCTTCTGTCTCTCTTTGTCCTTTTTGCTAACCCACACAGTCGTACAAACATTGCACACTAGAGGACACCTCCTTAGGAGGACACAGAGCCCTCATTATTCACACATTTGTCCTCCAGGTCGTCCTCCCAGACAGAACTTTGCTGTGCTCCAGCTTGTGTGCAGACCTCAGCCTCAAAATGTCCACCTGGTCTTTGTTGTCTACAAAAGGTTCAGAAAATGTCCTGTGAATAAGTGCTTTTGCCCATTTTTTCAGAAGATATAAACCTTTGACTATCTGGCAGGTATTTACAATTTACTGCATGTCATAAGAGTGAAGTGACAGTTTAAAAGGAGAAAACACACAAAAACAGAATTAGATTTTCATGTTTTAGTGGGAAAAGACGATGCAACTGAGCATAAATAACAGATTTGAATGTTAAAGTTGAAATTTTAAAGTATAAAACTATTTACAGTAAAATCTGTGAGTCTTTGGCTGTAAATGAGCAGAAACAGGCTATAAAATGTAAAATGTATAAAATGTTTGTCTTTATCACACAGGGAAGTTCTCCGCTCCACTGTTTTGTCTGTATTGCCTGGAAAAAGGAGCTGCTTCACTGCTTCCTGGAGAGGCACGAATGAAATGACTGCAATGACGCCTTATTGGCTGTAAAGCTCAGAAACTGTTGGATTTTATCCGATCGTGGAAACTGTGACATAATTACGGTATTTCAAAGTGCACTTGAGCAAATGTCAACTCAGTGTGAAATGGTTGGAACATCTGGATCCAGCGGTGCTGTAAAGATTGTCTTGTTTTTAAAACCTGCACAGTCACCTCCAGTTACTAGCATGTAGCCAGACACAGATCTGGCCTCCCTGGTTCTCTAAACACACACAGGGTTGCATTGTGTTGTTCTTCTGTCAATATTTAGCCATCATTATTACCTCTGTGAAAACCTTAGTGTTTGTTGTAGCAGATGTTTGTTGGCTCCAGTTCATGAGTTCACTGATGAAATAGATTTTTGTCTTAAACGTTTGGTCGATCTGATGAAGAGTATAGAGAATAACAGTCCTCTGTGGTTACTGGTGCTTGATTTATTGTGATATCAGCTGGTTGACATGGTCAGTGCTCAATTTCAGACCTTCGTTCCTCTTTAATTGTTAGATATTTTATAAATATTAACAAACTTCAGGTTCTTTATCCTTTTTCCTTTGAGACTGGTGGTGGTTTGATTATTGGTCCCTGGTTCGAGGGCGGTGCCCTGAAATTATCAATTAATATTAATTATTTTATTTTATTCATTACAGTTAGTAAATAATTAAATTGTCAATAATCAAATTTACTTGAAGTGAGCAGTGACTCCCTCATAGAAACTTCAGGTATATGCGTCATTGGAAATTCAACACTGTCATGACCAACATGGTCTTCACAGGTGTTTGGAAACTTTTACTCACAGGAAGGGATTTTACAGCGTTCCTACCTGCTGCTGGTAGGCGTCCAGCACCTTCTTCAGGTGGAAGGTGAAGCGGTACGAGCCCAGCCTGGACGTCTCTGAGAAGGCTGGAGAGGTGGTGAACTTGTAGAGGAAGCTGGGATGCATGGCGGCCTGGTCCTCCGTCAGGTCAGGGAAACTCTGCTGCAGGAGCCTCGTCTCAGCTGCCTTCACCTCCTCGGGGCCCACGGCCAGACTCCACCACAGCAGGGAGACGTCGTGTGGATCATCCGAGCCTTGGTGTGGGTCCCTGAAGCCTTTGTGTGGAACCCTGAAGCCTCCATCCTTCCTGATGCCTTCTAACCCCTTTGGTCCTGTGTCATGTTTCAGATGAGCAACATGGAACTCCGGCTTTGGTGACGTCGGGATGTTTTCCTTGATGAGGTACTGGTTTGTCAAATGTCGAGCTTCGTGTTTCAAATCATTCAGGTTTAAGTGCCGACGGCTGACATAATGTTCATTAACTCCTCTTCTGTTTTTGCGTGTCTCCATCGACATGTTCAGATGAGGGCGTCGATCGAAAAGACAAATAAAAAGTCTCTGCTGTCAGAAACAAGTAGTGAGGCTCTGCTGCTTCAGAGAGGAATGGCGCCTTATATCTGTCCGCTGGAAGTCCCACCCAGAATAATAACTTCAAACGCCTGCAGACACACCCAGTTGTTTCAAACGAATCCCCTCACCTGAAATCACCTTCCCTGACGCTGCAATTCATCCCTACAGACACTCCCACAAAGTTACACCACCTCCACCCAACAACCAGCAAAGTGCATCCAGAAAGTGTTCATGCCGCTTAGTTTTTCCACATTTTATGTGACAGCCTTGTTCCAAAATGTACTAAATTCATTTTTCCTTAAAATTCTACACACAATACTATATAACGACAAAGTGAAAATGTTTTTTTAGAAAATTTGGCAAATTTACTAAAAATGAAACACTCAAATATCGCATGTCCATAAGTATTCACACCCTTTACTCAATACTTTGCTGAAGCACACTTTGGCACACTTTGGTACACTTTTGCACACTTTGGCACCATCTGTGCCATCTGAATTTTCCTCTGTACCAAACTACTTATTTCACTTGTATGTCACTAATGGTGTTCAATACGTCCAAATACAGCAGTTTTTGGCTTTTTTTGAACCACACCACTATATATTTTCCTATTCAATAAATAAACATACAAAACAACTGTGCTATGTTTTGTTATGCTTTCTTTTTTACAGTTAAACTCTTTCAGATCTGTCAAATGTTTCAGTTCAGCAGGTAAGGTGCTCCAGATCTGTGGCCCTTTCACTGAGAACGCACTCCGTCCAAAAGCGGTTTTACACCGAGCTGTTCTGCAGTCTCCATTTGCTACTCCTCTTGTAGTCATACCACGAGCTTGACTTCTTTGGATCATACTGCGTACAGAGTCTGGAGCAAGACCAGTAACACATTTAAAAACTTAAAAAAGAATGGTTTAAGAAATTTTCAAAACTTAATAGATTGTGTAATACAATTTGGCTGCATTGATTATCAGATTAGGTCTTATTAAGCGAAAACACTTTAAATTAGTCCTAATTGTTTAAGATATTTTCTTTATATGAGCTTCAAATTTCAAATGAGAGTCTACGACTAGTCCCAGATATTTGACCTGATCTTCTTTTTGAATTATATTGTCATTTATCTGAATCTGGAAGTTGTCTAAGGACTCTGGCATCAAGGAGAAACACACAGAAATGTGGAAGAAAAACAAATATATGCATTCAGTGGTCTACTTCTGAAACTGTAATACATGTAAACAAAAAAGCAATAAACAAGATGAAATAAACACACACTGTGCTGGGGAAGTCAACACACACACACATTTTTTCATTGTGTTTGCTGTTCTTTGGGTTGTTTCTCGCTGATGCTTTGGTTTAAAGAGCCTTGATGGATATATTTGGAATCTGTGGACTGTCTGCTTTCGTTTGAGGGGTTGTTTGTGTGTTTTGCATAAAGTACCACAACGCTAGAGCCAGAAATGTAGCGAGTGGGTTGACTGGGTGGCGCTATATGGAATTACATGTTTCATAATTCATTTAGTTGGTGTTTGAGTCTACAAGGAAGTCAGTTGCAACCAGTTTACTCAGCTGTTAGTGGGAAGTTTAACCTGTTTCACCTGGAAATGACAGTTTGCTTGTTAAAAATGTGAGTCTGACTTTCAAATTTAACCCTAACATTAAAAATGATGGTGAAATTAGCCAGATGTACGTTTTACCTCACTGTTTCCTGTGTTAGTGTTGCAGAACATGAATGTAAATCCTGTTATACAGTTATACATCTGACTCCAGCTTCACAATGTACTGTTTGTGGTTTTACAGCTTCATGCCGTCGTCCTTTCATGGTGCCTCATGTCTTGATGCTGAACCTCATGTTAAATGTGCTACACAGTAAATATTGTAAAACGAAAACAAAAACTGAAGCTTGTGTAACCAGATCTATAAAAACCTGCAAAAAAAAAATTTCTCAAGGTCTGGGATCACCACAGTGAGGTGTCTGAAGTTTGGCAAGAGTTTCAGACTCTCCACTTAGGTATGCAAACCTAAAGCTCGCTACCGAACATGGAGAAGACGCAGCATAAATGTTTATATGCTCTCTCTGCTATGTACCATACATCCTGTCTTTGTTTTATGAAAACAACTTCCCTATATAAGCCAGTAGAAGTGTCTATCCTGGGTGTGGATTCTATTCGGCTGTGAATCTCACCCAGGCAGACCGTGGAGCCTGAAGATACTGTACTTGTTATTAATAAACCTTTACATATATATATATATATATATACACAAGAAGGTATCAGCGGAGAATTTCTTCATCAACTTCACGTCTTCACATCATGGTACGACAGAAATTTACTACAATTTGGCGTCACGAACAGGATCAGATGTGATCTGCTAGGATCGGATGTGGCCTATGCTCCTGTGGACAGCTCCATGTGCTGACTCCCGCTCTGCGTCGGCAAATGGGTGAGCATTTCTCACATTTTTGAGCGCTGGTCTGTTCGTTGGGACTGTCTGCTTGAAGTTGGGTCACACTGTTAAGGATGTGTGTGCCATGACTGTGTTGCTGGATGTTGTGATTCTCCGTTCTAAATTCAGTTTGTTGCTCTGTTAGAAGTGCAACAGAGAGAGTAGAGATTAAGAGTAAAGTTAAAAGAAAGAGAAAAGAGAAATGAAGAGTAATAAAGAAGTAAAGAGAATAAAGAGAATAAGGGAAAGCTGCTGATTTGGATAAAGCCGTCTGGGAGGCGGTTTAGTTACCGGCCATAAATCCTGAATTATCAATAGGAGAATTCCAGGTCAGTTTTTAGAAGAGAAAAACTGGAGGTTTAGGTTGGGAAGTTGTAGAAGGTTCCCACTCGAGCATAAGTTGACGAACTATGCCTGAAGCAGCCTGTCATTGGAACATCTAGACCTCAGGTAGCAGAAATTTAGGTCAAAGAGTAAAGAAGATAAAGGAAAAGAGATAGGAGGGGCTAAAGCATGCTTATAGGTTTGTATGAATGAGGTGACTGTGAAGATCTAGGCCTAAATGTTGTTTGTGGGTTTGGTATGATGTTGAATTTGCAGCGTGTGTTTAATTTCATGAAGTGAAGGATTGGTTTCTCTCTGTCTCTGTGTCAGTGTGGAGTGTGTTGTCAACAAGGTGGTACCATTCCTGTGTGTGTGTTTATATGTATATGTCTATTGTAGTTGAAATCAGGAGAGTTAGTGAGTTATGAGAAAAGATATTTGTTTTAATGGTAATGCATATGAGCCTCTGAGAAGACGTTTTGCTAAAAGTTGATGAGCCTCTTTTGAGGACTTTCTGATAAAGTTTGATGAGCTTCTGAGAGGACATTCTGGTGAAATTTATGAGCCTATACATGAGCCCAAGAAGGACTTTGTGGTTTTGAAGAGAGGTGGAGAGATCACTGAGGTTATTTTGTGTGCATAAGCACAGATAGAGTGATTTAATAAGCTTGCTCTGGGTTGTGTGTGTGAGCTCTTTGTTTCTGGTTGTGTGCCCTGTGGGGTGTGAAGTCTGTCTGGTTCTGGGTGCATGCGGAGCTCTGAGCTGGATGTTTGCTCTCTGATAGCTGGGAGAGACTGGAAGTTGTGTCTAATTTTAAGAGGTGGAGCAAGGAGGGATATTTTACACAGAACTCCAATAAGATTGTTCCTTCAGCTAAAGGGGAGTGGTCAGCCTTGTCCTTGTCAGAGAGAGAGAAGAAAAAAATGTAGAGCAGTATGATTGGGGTTGATAGTGTTAAAGATATTTGAATTAATGGGAAGAAACATATTAGCTAAAATAATTTGAAGATTTGAGATGTTATCAGAGTGAAACGACGTAAACTTTCTGCTTTAATAGGGTCGTGTATGCTAATGTAATAGTGTATCATCTTAACTACACTGCAAATTATTTGGTACTTGCCAAGATTTCAAATCTTATTTTCAGATAACAGATAATTAGACTCGTTTTAACAGTTAATTACTCATTTTTAGTTCTTGATTTTACAGTACGATCTTAGATTTGAGAAAAACAAAACTTATTTCAAGATTTCTTACCAAGTAAAATTTACTTGCTGCATGGACAGATAATTTCACTGCTTTTAAGTAATTTCTTCTCAAATTCAGTGTTTTTATCTTATATTTAGGCTACTCTTTTTTGCAGTGCAGGACTTAGTGTCCAATAATAAATATAGTAAGAATCGGCTGTTGTGGATGAGAATGAGTTAAATGTTGGCAGATTGTTTAACCTAAAGAGATCATAAAATGTTGAACTCTTGTTTGTTTTTTGTTTTTATCTGCTAATTGGGTACTAGTGCAGTTGAACTGAGATCTTCCGAGACCTGATGAGAGGACGGTGGAGGCCTGCTGGTGACAGTGTGCAGCTCCTGAAGCTCGTCTGACTAAGGCCAGTGTGATTTTATCCATAAACTCTTTTAAGAAAGACCTGCATTTACATATATGTGTGTATACTCATGTAGTATTGGTGCACATTCAATCTATCCTTACATATAGGTCATTATGAGAATATTTCTCAGTTAAGCGTTGTTGGAGCTGATTAGGTTGTTTATATTTGCACAGATGATACATGTGGTACACATTAAAGAGAGACTTGGCAACAGACTGACCAGTCAATGTTCTTTATAAGTCTTCTTATTAGGTTTAAACATCGCTGTGAGTTGTTGAGTGTGAGTCTCATTGCTGGTTCATTTTGATCTGAGCTGTATTGGGGATTGAACATTGAGACTGTTTGATGATTTTAAGATTTGTGAGTGTGATTTGGTGACAGTGGTCACTTGCAGGGTTGATTTTTGAGCTTTTACATAGGATTGGAGTTTCCACTTTCACACAACATTTGAGAAAATTTACTTGTGTTATACTCAAAGCTTAGATCAGATTTGCAAGCTCTTCCATTGTGTCAGCCAGATTTGGAATTTTGGACTGATGGGTCTTGTTATTGAATAGGAGACAAACTGAGTGCTGGCTATGCAGTCGTAAAAGCCCAAGGAACTGATTTTGTTGTTGTGAAGGCTGAAGTAATACCACAGCCTGCATCTGCACAGTTAGCTGAACTTGTGGGGTTGACGGAAGCCTGTTTGTTAGCGGAAGGTAAGCGTGTGATGATATACACAGACTCTGCGTATGCGCATAATGTGTGTCATTTGTTTGGTTCGGTATGCCAAACGCCTTGTCTGCGTACAAGTGGAAAGGGTCCAAGCCTGGCCCCTTTGGAAGATGAAATGCGAGCGTATGTTACATATATGGCTACTTTGCATAAAAGAATATCCACGTATGTTTCTGACAGGCAAAGGCAGGACGAGGTGCAAGAGAAACTCGATGAGCAAAAAAGGAGCACTGTACTACCTGGAGACAAGGTGTTCGTGAAGGTGTTTAGGAGGAAGTGGTATAACGAACGCCGTGAAGGACCATTTGAAGTTGTTTGCAGCACAGGAAACTGTTAAAGGGTCTCCAACGTGGTATCATTTATCACATTGTGTTAAAGCACCAAGAGAAGAGGTGCCACATTCACAAGACCAACATGTTGAAGGCTCAAGCGAGCCAGACGAAAATAGGTCAGAGCATGCAGAAGGAGAGATGCATGAAGACCTCCAGAATCAAAATCCAGAAGAGATTGTCCGTAACATGGACGATGTGGATGATCCTGTGGGCGATCTTAATGATGCCAAAGCTGACTCTTCAGTCAGTGGACAGGAAAGAGAGTCTGGACATATTGATTTCCAATATGTCCCAGAGAGATCAAGGTCTCTCTCAGTTGAGTCTGAACCGTCAGAGGTCAGAAAGGGCGGTGACTCCACTGCAGAGGGAGGTGGAGACTCGGTTAGACTCCAAAGAGTCTCGAAGGGGGGAAATATGTGGTGTCTGAAGGTCATCCTAAAGTTGGAGTTCAGACCCATGTCCTTTAAAGGTTTCAGGCTCAGGCCACCGGTATGCACGACTTAAAGCCTCTTGCTACTGAATATGGAGAAGACGCAGCATAAATGTTTATATGTTCTCTCCCTGCTATGTACCATGCATCCTATCCTCGTCTCATGTACACAACTTCCTATATAAGGTAGACAAAAGCGTTGCTCGGGGGTTGATTCTGTTTGACTTTGAATCTTCTCGCTGGCAACCAGCTGGTGCCAGAGATTCTGTACTTGTTTTAATAAACTTTTTATATGTGAACAAGACAGTATCGGCGGAGAATTTCTTCATCATCTACACATCATCTGCCACACCGATATTTGAAGACGAACAGCCTTCAAAACAGCACCTCCTCCAGGGGGAAGGTGAAGCGGTACGAGCCCAGCCTGGACGTCTCTAAGAAGGCTGGAGAGGTGGTGAACTTGTAGAGGAAGCTGGGATGCATGGCGGCCTGGTCCTCCGTCAGGTCGGAGAAACTGTGCTGCAGGAGCCTCGTCTCAGCTGACTTCACCTCGTCGGGGCCCACGGCCAGACTCCACCACAGCAGGGAGACGTCGTGTGGATCCCTGAAGCCTTTGTGTGGATCCCTGAAACCTTCTTCCTTCCTGATGCCTTCTAACCCGTCTGGTCCTGTGTCGTGTTTCAGATGAGCAACATGGAACTCCGGCTTTGGTGACGTCGGGATGTTTTCCTTGAAGAGGTACTGGTTTCTCAAATGTTGAGCTTCGTGTTTCAAATCATTCAGGTTTAAGTGCCGACTGCTGACATAATGCTCATAAAATCCTCTTCTGTTTTCCCGTCTCAGCATCGGCATGTTCAGATGAGGGTGTTGATCAAAAAGACAAATATAAAATCTCTGCTTTCATTTCTTTGAAGTCATTTGTGTCTATTTGTAATTATTTAGAGTTTCTTTGTGGTCACTTTGTTTCTATTTGTAGTCATTTTGTTTTTCCTTGCAGTTACTTTGTGTCTCGTTGTAGTTGTTTGTGTTTATTTGTACTCATTTTGTGTTTTTTGTTGTCATTTTGTTTCTATCTGTAGTCATTTTGTGTTTTTTTGTGATTATTTTGTCTCTTTGTTGTTTTTTGTAGTTATTTGTGTCTCTTTGTGGTCATTTTGTTTTTATTTTTTTTATCTTTATGTACTTATTTGTGTCTATTTATAATCATTTTGTGTCTTTTCGTGGTCATTTTGTTTGTATTAATGATGATTGTGTTTATCTTGTGGTCATTTTTTCTATTTGCGTCGTTTTGTAGTTCGTTTGTGTGTCCTTGTGGTTTGCTGTGTGTCTTTGTGATCAATATGTACTATAACCGACCGTATCCATGTGTTAGAGAATGACTGTAAATAAGTTTGTAACCCTCCCCCTCTGCCACCCGTGGCCTGCTGGTCCCCCCAGGAGTCTGCGTTGTGTTTTTAATTAGTGTTTGAGTGGTGTCTGTGGTTGAACCCCTTCTTGCACTTCAAATAACACTGCTGCACACTGTCAGACACCTTCAGGGTATATCAAAATACATTAAACAAACATGGCATCCTACGCCGACAGAGCTACGGGTCTACAGTGTCCCAGATGGGAGAAAAAACGAAAAAACTGCTCGTACCCCAGAGAGGCAGACAGTGCAACAGCACCACCTGGTGGGATAACCAACTACAAGTCCATGAGCAGCCATGTGTGTGAAATACATCCAGGTATCTGCACTTAAACACACCACAGGTAAACACACCCATGTACACTCTATGTACTGGGTTTGGATGTCTGTTTCTTTATGGGTTATTCCATCTCTAATCATCTGGGGCCTTCTGCTCCACCTCTGATATGCTTCAAACATTTTCCTTCATCAACTATAGATGTTTAAAATGGTAGCAGTGAAATTTTAACAACAAGATTTTAGGAACTAATAAAGATGAAACCCCAATGTTTTCACTGTTATGAATCTTCACTACGTAAAAAATATCGTATCCGAGTACAAGTTCGAATATATTTTCATTACCTCCGCCAATGAGGTTATGTGATTGATTGTTTATTTGTTTGATGGTTTGTTTGTTTGTGTGCAGAATAACTGGAAAACTCATGGACGGATTTGAATGAAATTTTCAGGAAATGTGTGAAATGGGACAAGGAACAAATGATGACATTTTGGGACTGATCCGGATCACCGTCTGGATCCAGGAATTTTTTTTAATGTAAGTGTAACCAGGTGGACAATTAAATGCGGTTTACTCTAAAAGCCACCAGAGGGCACTCTTGTTTTTGGGGTAACCCCCTCTGACCACATGACATGTTGGGTCTCCACGCGACAGACAGCGACAGTGACAGAGTTGTCTTTGCTTCCTGAGCGACATACGCATGGTTGGGCCGGCAATCTTATCTCTGGTTGTCTAAGAAGCTGGGAGGCTGTTAGGAGCTGCCGCGCTAGAGGCCGCGTTTGTTCATTAGGTCGGATGGGGTGAAGGCCGCATTGTAGGTAGGACATTTGAACTGTATGTAATTACATTTGTATCTGTAACGTTCCATACAAAATATGTGAACTGGGAGATTGTGTTGGGGGTGGACTGAAGCTCCTTGGTGGAGTTATGAGCTCTCTGAGAGCTTTTCTAGTTTTGTAATGTGAACATTAGATGTTAGACATTTCCCATTTTCTGACCCCAAGTATCTAGGAAACAGGTCACATGTTCTATTCCCTGTAGGATCTGATCCATGACTGCTTCAAAGATAGACGGAGCAACTTGAGACTCCGTATGACAGCCGGTGGTAAGTGTAGAGCCCTCGGTGTGTGTTCACTGTGAGGTACTTTTCTGAGTCCTTATCCAACTCCAACTGCTGATAAGCATGTGATAAGTCCAGTTTAGTAAACAACTTTCCTCCAGCCAATGTTGCAAAACGATCTTCAGTATTGGGAAATGGATAAGTTTCCTCTTCCACACTGATTTCTGTTCACTTTGTAATTTCCACAAATGCGTATTGATTTGTCTACCTTTGGCACAGTCACTATAGGTGCAGCCCATTCACTTTATCTGTTTTTGATATGATTCCCATAGTTCCCTCTTTTAGAGCATATGGCACTGGGTTTGCTTTCTTAAAGATTGCCAGTGCATCTGGCCTCATCTTGATCGAAGCCTTAAACTCACGGATGGTGCTGGGCCCTTCCTCAAACACCCCCTTGTGTCTCTGTAGAATTGCTGCCACATCTGGATCAGCGACATCTCCTGTTGCTTTGACTCGGAATATTTCTTTCCAATTCAATCTAAGGTTCTTTAACCAATTTCTCCCCAGTAGTGCTGGTCGGTCGCCTTTCACAATAACCAGTGGTAGTTTGGCTTCTTGTTGTTTATATTTCACATTTACAGTCACCTTTCCTAACACTGGGATTGATTCTCCAGAAAAAGCAGACAGCGGTATTTTACATGGCGACAGTGGCAAATGAGTGAATGATGTCTCGTAGATAATCTCTGACACAAGAGACACACATGCTCCTGTGTCCAACTGCATCTGTATGTTCTGACCTTCAGTGTTCATGTCAAGCACATAGCCATCCTCGCCATTTGAAGCAGTGTATATGGTGTACAGTCCAAACAAGGGAGATTTTCTTCTGAAATCGAAACCTCTCCATAATAACCAGTGACTTGGGCTTGTAATGGTCGCTGAGTGCTTTGGTGAGTTGGGCATAACTTTTCGTACTTGGCTAATCTGGCAGGAGTAAACTTTTCAAAGGTTTGTAGGCATCCGCTCCAATTAACGACAGGAAAACACTGACTTTCTTTTCATCCTCCACTGAATTCGCGTCCATCCACTGTTCCAGTCTCTCCAGGTAAGATTCAAAGTCTTCCTTACCCTCTTTTTATTCCGATATGCTGCCGATTAAGGCCATGCTATAGTCCGTCCTGTTGCTAATAACTAGCAGTCACGTTAGCTTGTTAGCTCCTTTGCTAGCCGCTCACGCTGGTGCCACAATTTTCTTTTCTGGTGATCTGCCGGTTATACTTTTATGTTTTTGTCTTCCAGGATGCTTTTCTTTCTTTAAGCAATCCCATCCTCGTCGCCAAACTGTAATATATTGATGTGGGTTCAATAAGGAAGATGGACACTGGACTCAGCGTGCAGACTGGGACTTTTACTGAACAGTCAACCACAGCTGTGTCTCAGTTCAGGGGCTGCATCCTTCAAGGCTTCATACGTCACAGCGGTGCGACTAAGGCTGTCCCATTTCATTAAAACTTCAAGACTCCTTCAAATGCGGCCGACGAATGCGTCCTGCTTTTTCACGGATTTGAAGGATGCATCGATGTATCCTTCATAGCCCCAAATATCCCAAGATGCATTGCGGGCCGGAGACAGTTCGATCAACAGCTGAAGTTTTAACTGCTCACAGCTGAAGAAGATGGATCCATCAGCGGTGGAGGATTCTAGTTTTAAATATTAGTATTGTGTTACAGTTCACTCTGATAGCTACGATACAAATGTTTACAACGTTAAAATTTGTTTTAAAAAAACGATTTAACAACGTTATTGATGTGAGCCGCTGCAGTTTAAAACGTTTACTTTCCAGTTGTTCAGCTTCAGTTTTAAGTTATATTTTACTGAGACTGTGGTGATTTTTTCTGACCGCGGCCACCACATAAACGACTTATTCATTCATAAATATTCACATATTTAATCCTTATTTAAATTATTACATGGAGGTGAAGTTAAATGGTGACTAAATCCTACTGGAGCTTCTATTGGTGGTGATTCTCTGTAGACCAGTGAAAACATGACTCTCCTCACTGTTCTTAGTTTAGCTCCACCAAGTTATCTGATCACATGTTTAACATACATTATATCTGGTTTCTGTTCAGACAGCAGGTATTTAGTGATCCTCATCAGAAACACTCAGCCCAGAGACTGTGGAGGTTTATAATATCTGAAGTTCATATCAGTGGATGTTAACAGATTTAAACCAGCTTCTTGTTTCTCAGACAGTTTAGTCCCGAACCACCGGACAGAACAAGACCCTCAAGTCTTCAAGGATACAAAACATTTTGAAAACAAAAATTACAATTTCGGGATCAAATTTAGTCAAAAATTACGTAAAATAACACCGTCTCATCCTGAACATCGGGACGAAAATTTGTTTGTCAGGGTTGCTAGGCAACAGGAGCGGCGCTACGAGACGTCATGACGCAAGCAGGAAGTTCGTCGTGGGCTAGAACCGTCTCATTTAACAAACGCTCATGTAGCCTTCTCATGCAGACTACCCGTCCTTAGAAGGACCCAGCCTTCGAAGGACGGTAGGCTGGGTTCTTTGAAGGATGCAGCCCCTGAACTGGGACACAGCTCAATATGTCAACAACACATGTACAAAGCAGGCAGTTCCTAACATGTCCACTAGAGGGCAGAGGACGACTGGTGTATCCTCAATACACTACAGATATGAACATCAGATATTATAAACCTCCACAGTCTCTGGGCTGAGTGTTTCTGATGAGGATCACTAAATACCTGCTGTCTGAACAGAAACCAGATATAATGTATGTTAAACATGTGATCAGATAACTTGGTGGAGCTAAACTAAGAACAGTGAGGAGAGTCATGTTTTCACTGGTCTACAGAGAATCACCACCAATAGAAGCTCCAGCAGGATTTAGTAACTGTTTTACTTCACCTCCATGTAATAATTTAAATAAGGATTAAATATGTGAATATTTAGGATTGAATAAGTCGTTTTTGTGGTGGCTGCAGTCAGAAAAAATCACATTCTCAGTAAAATATAACTTAAAACTGAAGCTGAACAACTGGACAGTAAACATTTTAAACTGCAGCGGCTCACATCAATAACGTCACTTTATCCAATCGATTTTTTAAAACAAATTTTAATGTTTTCAACTTTTGTATTGTTAGCTATCAGAGTGAGCTTTAACACAGTACTAATATTTAAAACTAGAATCCTCCACTGATGAATCCATCTTCTCCGTTAGTCCTCCAGCTGTTGATCCAACTGTCTCCAGCGCGCAATGAATCTTGGGATATTTGGGGCTACGAAGGATACATCGATGCATCCTTCAAATCCGTGGGAAAGTAGGACGCGTTCGTCGGCCGCATTTGAAGGAGTTTTAATGAAATGGGACGGCCTTAGTTGCGCTGCTGTGACGAATCAATTCAATCCATTCCTTCTGTTGTTACCTGGACGGCCGGACTCTTCTCCTCTGTGGTTCCCCGGTGGAAGAACAGAGTCCCTCCAAAGACCCAACTCTTTACTGAACACCTTTGCACTAAAATCCTGTTACCTCCCACGCTGCCTGTAGGTCCTGTCACACTTAACTTGTTTTGTGGCTCTTATCCAGGTTGTTTTCTCCTGACTTGATCCTTGCTTGTGTTGAATCTACTGTCAGATAAAAGCGTCTGCTGAAATCGTAGTTTGGAATCCTAAACTGGCCTCCCATGAACGTCTTTGGACTGTGGGAGGACGTCGGGGCTGCAGAAGGCTCAGTTCAAATCTCAGCGGAACCGGTTTTTGGCAGGACTCAACAAAACTTGTGCCTCCTGCAGGAAGTTCAACAATAAAAGCCCATAAAAGGGGCATCGTTTCTGTGCACCAGGCAGGAAACGTGTTTATTTCTGATGTGAGGTTGGACGTTTGAACATGGAGGTCTGTGAGGATTGACTCATTTTGGATCCAACCTCAGGTGGAGTTTCCTTAGTGAGCGTTTGTATAATTATTTCTTTATTCATTGATTATTCTCTGTGACTTCTCAAGAATTCAGGACAGGAAACTGCCACATATACATCACAAAAATAAGACGCAACTAAAAGAAGCAGCTGGATTGGATTAGATTAGGATGAACTTTATTGTCATTGCACAGAGCAGAAGACAACAAAATGCAGTTTGGCATCTAATCAGATTTAAACAAGAAGGAAGAGGTGCATCATAAGCAGAGCCGGCTGGCCCATTAGGCAATATAGGCAAATGCTGAGGCCGTTGTGGCCTCCAGGGGGCGCCACAAAACCAGGAAAACTTTCACCTTCAATATAATTATATTAAAACGAGTTATTACTCTTACAATGGAAAAACTCACATTGATTCAAATGTAAAGCAATGACCGATTAATATTACGACAAAACAATGATATTTAATTTCTTTTGTAAGTGGATGTAAATCGCCGACGGAGGGGCGCCATGTAAAATCTAGCCTGGGGCACCACATTGTGTCGGGCCGGCTCTGATCATATGCAATACAAGCACAAGCCCCTAGTTGTATATAGGATACACAGCATGAACAGAGTGGTATAAACTCCATGATAGTATAGAACAATGGTTCTCAACTGGTGGGTTGGGACCCAAAAGTGGGTCGCAAAGTCATTTTAAGAGAGTCGCAGAAGCATGTCCTCCAAAAAAGTAGTGGTATAAAGTCTTTTATTTGAAAGGACGCGTTTCTTATGACAGTTTGCTTTCAATAGCAGGATATTTAGTGGTGGTGACACCAGTAGTTGCCCACTATTAACCTCTAGATTTGGTTCTGCCAGCTTAATGGAGAAATTTATGCTAAAATGTGCCAAAAATTAACCAGAATGTGCTCAGAATCTGTCAAAATGAGCCAAAATATGCCCAAAAGTTGGCAAAACCATCCAAATAAACCAAAATTAGCAAAAAAATAAGCCAAAATTTTCCCAAGTTGTATCAAAATGCATTGAGACTCCACCCAAATAAACCATAATTTGTTAACAGGAACAGCAACAATTTGGGTCGCGACTGTTATTAATAGAGACATAGTGGGTCCTGACGCTGGACCAGTTGAGAACCACTGGAATAGACCAAACAGATATGAACATAAACAGAGATACGTACAGAACAGATGTACCAGTGTGATGATTATTCATGGAAAGTAATGAATCATAACCAACTCAGTTAACCCCAAATTTAAAATAAAATCTTTTTTCTTTTTACCTGTAATATGAATTTAGCTAAATATGTCCACTTCTATTACATAATAAGACAAAATAAAAACACTTAAATGCGTCTGCAGTGACTTCCATAGAGAGGGAATGCAGGAAGCTAAGGCTGAATGTACCCACCATGTTTATGTATTTATCAACACAAGCAGCTGACTGAAGCTGAGCAGTGAAATCTCTAAACTTATTGTACACATCACCCTGGAAATTGTTAGATTTTTATGTCTTGATTATTACATAATTTGTGTTTAGCATAAGAAGCACAGCATTTGTAATTTCATTCACAATCTTAAGATAAAGGTTGAGGTTAAAAGGGGGAAAAAATACAATAAAACCTCTGATTAAAAGAACACTCCATCCGTGGAGTCGTCTGCCGATACCTGCACCATCAACACCCGAGATCTTCCTTCTTCTGACCGAGCAGAACTTCCCTGTTTGCAACGACGATCATTTCCACTGTGTTCAGCAAATAAATGTTGTGCAGGAAGTCGCTGGAGTTGGGGTTGATGGTGGTAGTATCCATCTCCCACTCCTCAGGACAGGATCTATTCTGTGGAATAAATCAGTGCATAAATATTCCTTCTTCAGACTCTAATTGCACCATCAACATCTGTGATCTCACCATCGATGACTGTGTCCTTGAAGGAGTAGAGGTTCCTTCTGTTTTCAACAACCATCTTGGCCACAGCGTCCAGCAGATCCCCGACCTGCTGGTTGTTGTTGAGGACGTAGAATCTGTCTTCCACTCTATCACGCAGGATCTCCCGAAGTTCGGTTTTGGTTCTATCCACAATCTCGTCGTCTTCCTTCAGCTGGTTGTCGGAGGTGAGGACTACGAAGGTGTGCCTCCAGACTTTCTTTCCAAAGATCTCCTTCATCTGTGTCACGATGTCTTCACCGATGGGGGTCCCCACCTTGATGACCAGCAGGAAGGCGTGGGGCCTCGGGGCCAACATGTCGACGCATCTCCTGATCTTCAACCTCACTTTAAATGTTTCTGAGAGGCCAGGAGTGTCAACGATGGTCACCACCCGGTTGAACACCTTCGCCGTCTGCAGATGGCGCTGAACGTTCCCTGAGGATCAGAAACACAGTTTACATGCAGAGTTGAAGATCATCTTCTTTAACCGTCTGAATTCTGGTCAGTTCAGTGTTTTGTTTTTTTTCTTCTGTCTCATTTTTCACTGCAGTATAAAGTCCTGCACCTCTGTGGGAACAGAACAACCATGAAGAACTCAGAAATGTCTTCTGTGCAGTGGTGATGTGCGGATCGATATTGAAATATTTGTACCTCCGATACCAGATCTTTATGCTCTAAAATCGATCCTCAGATCAAAACATCGATATTTTGATACTTCAGTCATTTGAGGTGACGTATATCATTAACAGGAACTCAGTGGAAAGTAACTAAACTATTGAGATCTTGTCTAAATGACAGGCGGTTGGTGGGAACTACTTTTTCTTCCGCCTGCTCCATCAGTCAGTCTCTCAGTCTGTACTCTGTAGACGCCATGGCAGAGCGTAAACAGAGTCATCAGCTCCACAAACAGCCAAAACACAGTTTGTGATGTTTGTGTAAAAACAGTGAGGACTTGTGGAAACACAGCAAACCTTGTGAAACACTTCAGATCAGGTTAAACCACAACACAGAACACGATTCATTTATGACGAGGCGGACAGAAGAGGAGAGAACAGAGTCAGGGGCTGCCAGGACCAGACAGACGGACAGACTGCAGACAGACAGACAGACTGTCCAGCTACAGAAGAGAACATGTGGAGCTTTAAGCTGCTGCTGTTGGAGTTGTTCAGATTAATAAATACAGTTATGAAATAAGTAATGAAGTAAATACAGGCTTCAACAAATACCTGCATGAGGTCAGCTTGGAGTAATAACATGTATCACTGAGATAATCTCACATCGGCAAAAAGCCTGGATTTATTCAGGTAAAGTTTCTTAAAGAACTGTTCATTTAAAGTGGATTAAATGGACCAGATGTCATTAAATTATACAGACCAACTGCAATAAAACAGCCATGGTGAACGTAGAAAAATACATCCAAGAAAAGATGAATAAAAAAAAACATTTTGTCTATAAAATATATCTATTATTATTTACAATCAGTCTAATTTGCTTTAACTGTTAAATGAATAGTTTAAAATGTAGGTATTGACAAACTTGTGCAATTATTGTGGAATTTATTTAATCAGAATCAGAATCATGTTTATTGCCAAGTAATTTTTAACATTACAAGGAATTTGTCTTGGTCTGTTGGTGCAAACAGTTAAAAAAGGTTTTTTTTATATGAAAAGCAGATGGCAAGAAATAAAATACTATTAAGAATATAAGACAGAAGAAGTACAATAAAATATATACAGATAAATACACTAGCATATGTGCATAATTGATCAAATATTTTACTGGCAATTTCATTTGAGTCACTCAGTCTTACAAAACAGTGTTTGTCTCCCCTCATTGTTGGCTGTTTGGAGAGACGACATAAACAGTTGAATCTAAATAAGATGAAGCATTCAGAGCAGAGTAGCTCCATCTGTGATAAAATAAATAAATAAATATATTACTGAGATGTCTTGTACTCTTCATGAAGCTACGATTTGAAATACACTATTTTAGATGTACCAGACACATTAGGTGTATTTGCACCAAGTGTCGGTATCGGATCGATACCAGCCTGAATTTTACTGAGTGTCGGAGCAGAAAGGAAATCAGTGGTATCGAACTGTGCAGGTTGACACAGTCAGAATGACATAAATCAAAACTCATGAAACTTAAAAACCTTGAATCAACAACCTTTTTCCAAGCGCACAAAGGAGTGACCACTACTGGGAGAAGGTGTCTCCACTTGGTGTAATTACCAGTGTTACCAGCAGCAGCAGCTCCACCAGTACTGAAGGCGTCTCTTCCCAGTATGAGGTTTCCAATGGAGCTCTTCCCTGATCCAGTCTTCCCAACAAGAACCAGTGTGAGGTCTGGAACAGGAACACAGAGACACAAACATCAAATCTGGTGGTAGAAACTGAGATCTTTTGAGTCATTCATGCCAACTCGGTCAACTAGTTTGTTGTAGAGATTCAAGGAAACAAAGGAGGACTAACCTGGACCTCTAGGAAAGATTAAAATGTGCAAAATGACTCAAAGATTTAAATGATTTAAACATTTTTGCCAGAATACCCCAAAGCTTGTCCAACATGACTAAACACTTAGTAATTATTACTACTTTTCTTAATTGTATTGTGTTATTTGTGAAATTTTGTGATTTTTTACACAATTATATATTGTAAATTTTGTGAATGAAATATTTTAAAGGACCCCAGGAAGACTAGCGGCCATTAAATGGGCAGCCAATGGGGATCCTAATAAAACTAATAAAACTAACTAAAAACTTCCCCCAAATTATTCAGAAGTTATCAAAAGTTATTAAAAATGTGTCAGAAATGACTAAAACTTGTCCAACGTGACTCAAGTATTTATTTTTCCTGAAGTACCTTAAATTGAGTTGACAGTGATTCAAAGATTGTCCTAAATTTATCAAAAAGCTCCAAAATGACTTCAAACTTGTTCAAAATGACTGTAAATAAAGTAATAATAGTAAAACAACTGTTCATGCAATTGACCAACAGTGAATATAATTTGACAGAGTGTTTCAGCTTGTTGACGTCTACATCTCTGTTGTCATGGTTACTCACTGTTGAGTAATGCTGATCCATCGCGTTAAAAATTTTAATAAATTAAAAAGCTGCTCAGTTCAACTCAGTCAGTAGCTGCTGTGATACCTGTGAGGTGCTGCTTTAGTGAACACTCCTTTTCCAGTGGGGAGTCAGATTGCCACAAACGTTTAACCTGGTTTTCAGCGTCCTCAAAAGTACTGAAATTACAAATCACAAATGCTGGTTTGCCTTCATCGCAGAACTTGAGGTTCTGTCTCAGTTGATCAGAATCAAACTTCAGCACCTGGAAAAGAGCAAAACAAGTGACATTTTCCATGTTAATAAAATGTGACTAATTTTAATTGTTAGAACCAGCAGAGCAGAAACAGAGTCGATGTACAGAAAACTGAACACAGAGATACAGAACAGTTCATTATTCTGGCTTCTTAAATGAGTTTTTAATGATGGTCCTTCTTACTGTTCCAGAGTCGAGGCAGAAAATCTAAAGCTGACTGAGCTTTTGGTGCTTTGACTTTGGAACGACCTGCTGAGGAGATACAGCTACTGAACCTTCTTCATTAAATCACTTCTTCATAAGGTTGTTTTAATGTGATGTGTCTGTTTTATCATCTAATTCATTTCCTTATTTTATCAATGTTATTCACTTTTCCCTTTCATTTTCTTATTTACACGTTTCTTTTATTTCCCACTATCAAATTTTAGCCTTGAGTTTATGGTTTTACCCTCTATTTTCTTTTGTTCCACTTGTTCTTTCTCTTACTTGGATGTTTATTTTTGATATATTCATTATTTTATCTGATTAATTTTGAAAGTCTTTTACAATGTTTAATTCTATTTCTACACTTTTGCCTCTCTGGTCTTCTTCTGTTTGTGCTGATCAACCTGTTTGTTGTTTTTGAGCTTCCTTTTCTTTATTGCTCTGTCTGTAAAGTTATTACTAAACATCAATCAGCAGAATAATCCACAACACAAATATTTCTTAGAAAGTACCAGCTCCAAAAACTACATTTTTATTCTTTAACACAAAAGATATTAGATGTCTACATAGAATTAGCAGTGAAGATACCTGCTGGTCCACCTGCTGGTCCACCTGCTGGTCCACCTGGTTGTCCACCTGCTGGTCCACCTGGTTGTCCACCTGCTGGTCCACCTGCTGGTCCACCTGGTGGTCCACCTGGTTGTCCACATGCTGGTCCACCTGGTTGTCCACCTGCTGGTCCACCTGCTGGTCCACCTGGTTGTCTACCTGCTGGTCCACCTGCTGGTCCACCTGCTGGTCCACCTGGTTGTCCACCTGCTGGTCCACCTGCTGGTCCACCTGGTTGTCCACCTGCTGGTCCACATGCTGGTCCACCTGGTTGTCCACCTGCTGGTCCACCTGGTTGTCCACCTGCTGGTCCACCTGCTGGTCCACCTGGTTGTCCACCTGCTGGTCCACCTGGTTGTCCACCTGCTGGTCCACCTGCTTGTCCACCTGGTTGTCCACCTGCTGGTCCACCTGCTGGTCCACCTGGTTGTCCACCTGCTGGTCCACCTGCTGGTCCACCTGGTTGTCCACCTGCTGGTCCACCTGGTTGTCCACCTGCTGGTCCACCTGGTTGTCCACCTGCTGGTCCACCTGCTTGTCCACCTGGTGGTCCACCTGGTTGTCCACATGCTGGTCCACCTGGTTGTCCACCTGCTGGTCCACCTGCTGGTCCACCTGGTTGTCTACCTGCTGGTCCACCTGCTGGTCCACCTGCTGGTCCACCTGGTTGTCCACCTGCTGGTCCACCTGCTGGTCCACCTGCTGGTCCACCTGGTTGTCCACCTGCTGGTCCACCTGCTGGTCCACCTGGTTGTCCACCTGCTGGTCCACCTGCTGGTCCACCTGCTGGTCCACCTGGTTGTCCACCTGGTTGTCCACCTGCTGGTCCACCTGCTGGTCCACTTGCTGGTCCACCTGGTTGTCCACCTGCTGGTCCACCTGGTTGTCCACCTGGTTGTCCACCTGCTGGTCCACCTGCTGGTCCACCTGCTGGTCCACCTGGTTGTCCACCTGCTGGTCCACCTGCTGGTCCACCTGGTTGTCCACCTGCTGGTCCACCTGGTTGTCCACCTGCTGGTCCACCTGGTTGTCCACCTGCTGGTCCACCTGCTGGTCCACCTGGTTGTCCACCTGCTGGTCCACCTGCTGGTCCACCTGGTTGTCCACCTGCTGGTCCACCTGGTTGTCCACCTGCTGGTCCACCTGGTTGTCCACCTGCTGGTCCACCTGCTGGTCCACCTGGTGGTCCACCTGGTTGTCCACATGCTGGTCCACCTGGTTGTCCACCTGCTGGTCCACCTGCTGGTCCACCTGGTTGTCTACCTGCTGGTCCACCTGCTGGTCCACCTGCTGGTCCACCTGGTTGTCCACCTGCTGGTCCACCTGCTGGTCCACCTGCTGGTCCACCTGGTTGTCCACCTGCTGGTCCACCTGCTGGTCCACCTGGTTGTCCACCTGCTGGTCCACCTGCTGGTCCACCTGCTGGTCCACCTGGTTGTCCACCTGGTTGTCCACCTGCTGGTCCACCTGCTGGTCCACTTGCTGGTCCACCTGGTTGTCCACCTGCTGGTCCACCTGGTTGTCCACCTGGTTGTCCACCTGCTGGTCCACCTGCTGGTCCACCTGCTGGTCCACCTGGTTGTCCACCTGCTGGTCCACCTGCTGGTCCACCTGGTTGTCCACCTGCTGGTCCACCTGCTGGTCCACCTGCTGGTCCACCTGGTTGTCCACCTGCTGGTCCACCTGCTGGTCCACCTGGTTGTCCACCTGCTGGTCCACCTGGTTGTCCACCTGCTGGTCCACCTGGTTGTCCACCTGGTTGTCCACCTGCTGGTCCACCTGGTTGTCCACCTGGTTGTCCACCTGGTTGTCCACCTGCTGGTCCACCTGCTGGTCCACCTGGTTGTCCACCTGCTGGTCCACCTGCTGGTCCACCTGGTTGTCCACCTGCTGGTCCACCTGCTGGTCCACATGCAGGGCGATGGCGACGTTATCCCAGATATAATACTCTACATCTCTCCCATAAAGCTCCTGAACATCCATCTGCTTCTTTTCAGGTCTGGGGATCAGCTTATACCTGAAGAGAAAGACAAACAGCAGAGAGCAAGAGAAAACAGTTTCCATAAAGTGAGAACATTTTCACAGAGTCAGTAGATCCTCCTAGTACTGATGCTCTGGTTCTGTCTTTCAGTTGATCCCATCACATTTATCTGTTTGGAGGTCTTACCTGTGAGCGCCACTGATGGCGTACGGCCTCCAGATGAAGCGGCCATCTTGGTAAACACAGATGGCGTTTGGGTCGTCAGTCAGCAGAGGATACTTGGAGAAGAGGTCATCGTTGGCTGGACTGTGGACCAACACAGTATGTTGCACTTCCTGTTTGTACAGGACGGTTTCATACACCCGCATGACCGGACGATCCCCGGAGCAAAACTGAAACAACAGCAGAGGTTTAAACAAGGGAACCCACTGTCCAAGAAGAACTCATACATCAGAGTCCCTGTAAAAGTACCAACAACACAGATTATCACCACTGATGGCAGATTATTCCTCATCACAGTTGAAGTTTTATGTTTTTGTAGTTATTCTGTGTCTTTTTATAGTTGGTAAATAATGTCCACAACTGCCTGCAAAGAAACAGTCCTTGTACATTTTTACATATTTCCTTTATGGAGAATTGAACCTGTGGATGGAACAAAGCTTCCATATACTTGTAAAGACCACACATATGTTTCCAATGACTCCAATAACTTTGAATTTTCTATGTTTGCATCACAGGTTTTGTTTTCCTTCATAGTTAGTCTGAAAGTGTTTTTCTGGGTGTTTTACGGACCGCCGCCTCCTTCTTTGTGTCTCACTTGTATGTTGTTGCTGCTTGTTGCTAGTAGTGTTGTTTATTTGTCCACTGGATCATTGCTGCTAGTTTGTGTTGTCGTGTGCATGTTTGTAATACATCACATTTCTAACAAGACTAAAGACCAGCAGGTGGTAGAAGAGCGTCAGCTTGTCTACCAACCTCTGACAGATAGAAACACGACTCTTTACCTCGTGTCGTTCAGGAGCTCATAGCTGCTTCTGTCTCTCTTTGTCCTTTTTGCTAACCCACACACTGTCGTACCAACATTGCACACTAGAGGACACCTCCTTAGGACACAGAGCCCTCATTATTCACACATTTGTCCTCCAGGTCGTCCTCCCAGACAGAACTTTGCTGTGCTCCAGCTTGTGTGCAGACCTCAGAAATTTTAAAGTGTAAAACTATTTACAGTAAAATCTGTGAGTCTTTGGCTCTAAATGAGCAGAAACAGGCTATAAAATGGAAACTATGTCCAGGCGTTTGTCTTTATCACACAGGGAAGTTCTCCGCTCCACTGTTTTGTCTGTCTTGCCTGGAAAAAGGAGCTGCTCCACGAACTTCTTGGAGAGACACGAATGAAATGACTGTAATGACGCCTTATTGGCTGTAAAGCTCAGAAACCGTTGGATTTTATCTGATCGTGGAAACTGTGACATAATTACGGTATTTCAAAGTGCACTTGAGCAAATGTGACGACACAACTCAGTGTGAAATGATTGGAACATCTGGAGCCAGCGGTGCTGTAAAGATTGTCTTGTTTTTAAAACCTGCACAGTCACCTCCAGTTACTAGCATGTAGCCAGACACAGATCTGGCCTCCCTGGTTCTCTAAACACACACGGGGTTGCATTGTGTTGTTCTTCTGTCCTTATTTAGCCATCATTATTACCTCTGTGAAAACCTTAGTGTTCGTTGTAGCAGATGTTTGTTGGCTCCAGTTCATGAGTTCACTGATGAAATAGATTTTTGTGTTAAACGTTTGGTCGATCTGATGAAGAGTCTAGAGAATAACAGTCCTCTGTGGTTATTGGTGCTTGATTTATTGTGATATCAGCTGGTTGACATGGTCAGTGCTCAATATCAGTCCTTCGTTCCTATTTAATGGTTAGATATTTTATAAATATTAACAAACTTCAGGTTCTTTATCCTTTTTCCTTTGAGACTGGTGGTGGTTTGATTATTGGTCCCTGGTTCGAGGGCGGTGCCCTGAAATTATCAATTAATATTAATTATTTTATTTTATTCATTACAGTTAAAAAATAAATAAATTGTCAATAATCAAATTTACCTGAAGCGAGCAGTGACTCCCTCATAGAAACTTCAGGTATATGCGTCATTGGAAATTCAACACTGTCATGACCAACATGGTCTTCACAGGTGTTTGGAAACACTGGAAGGTATTTTACAGAGTTCCTACCTGCTGCTGGTAGGCCTTCAGCACCTCCTCCAGGGGGAAGGTGAAGCGGTACGAGCCCAGCCTGGACTTCTCTGAGAAGGCTGGAGAGGTGGTGAACTTGTAGAGGAAGCTGGGATGCATGGCGGCCTGGTCCTCCGTCAGGTCGGAGAAACTCTGCTGCAGGAGCCTCGTCTCAGCTGACTTCACCTCCTCGGGGCCCACGGCCAGACTCCACCACAGCAGGACGCCTTGGTGTGGATCATCCAAGCCTGGGTATGGATCCTTGAAGCCTTCATCCTCCCCGATGCCTTCTAACCCAAGTGGTCCTGTGTCGTGTTTCAGATGAGCAACGTGGAACTCCGGCTGGGGGGATTCAGGAATGTTTTCCTTGATGAGGTACCGGTTTCCCAAATGTTGAGCTTCGTGTTTCAAATCATTCAGGTTTAAGTGCCGACCGCTGACATAATGTTCCTCAAATCCTCTTTTGTTTTTGCGTGTCTCCATCGTCATGTTCAGATGAGGATGTTGATCGAAAAGACAAATAAAAAGTCTCTGCTGTCAGAAACAAGTAGTCAGGCTCTGCTGCTTCAGAAAGGAATGACGCCTTATATCTGTCCGCTGGAAGTCCCACCCAGAATAATAACTTAAAACGCCTCCCCTCAACCATGAATCACCAATCCTGACGGTGCACAAGACACACCCAGTTGTTTCGAACGAATCCCCTCACCTGAAATATTATATAATATAATATAAAAATTTGGCAAATTTATAAAACATGAAACACTCAAATATTGCATGTCCATAAGTATTAACACCCTTTACTCAATACTTTGCTGAAGCACCTTTAGCAGTGATTACAGCCTCCATCTTGTAACATTATCACCTAATCTGCTGAACATTTCCTTGATTAATCAATCACTTGTTTTGCAGTTTAGAAATTAGTATCAGAGTGTTACTTTTTTCTTTCAAAATACTGATTGAATGATGATCAAAATAGTTGGCAATAAATTTAATAAACAAAAAACTAAAGCTGATGCCAACTTGAACTACGGACAGGACAAATTAAAACACTTCAAATTTATCCCCAGTCTGTTTATGAAAGTTGTGAAAGGTTGTTTAAATTCTTCATGTAAAATGTCTTTCTTTCTCCTATTTTTCTTTTTTGAAACTTTCAGTTGTGCGATGAGGTTGATGCCATGCACCCCTCTGAAGCCAACATCTGCCGCCGCTTCAGTGAGAACTTCACATTTGTTCTTCCAAACATCCTTAAACCTGTCAAGGATTTGCCACTAAAGAAGGTCTACATGGAGGCAAGAGAAGATGCACTGGCTGAGGACGGTACAGGTGCTGGTTTGAGCAAATACAAATAGTCCATTCTGTGACATAATTGTGTCATTTGTGTGCAGTCCCTTCTAAAGAGAATGGGAACAGTTTCATGGACCTATAGTAGGATGTCTAATGCAACATGATCTTAATGTTTTTCAGTTTCTTTCTTACATGACCTGCAGTAACATAGTGACTCTAATGCAGTTGTCTGTGAGAATTTGCACGTTATTAATACCAGTTGAAATTTGATGAGGTGCTTTTGCACTTACAGTTGTACTATCTGTATGACCTAGGAATCTTGCCAGCAATCTTCAAGGAGAAAATTAAAGATCTCATCATCCTTGGAGAGGTAAATACCTGGTGCCATGCATAGCCACCGACCACATGTTACTGTTCTTTTGGATCAGATCCATCTCATTATGTATACTAACATTTCATTCCTCTTATGTAGAATAATCCTGTAACTCCATACCCAGCCATTCAAGTGAAAGACCAGGACTGGAAAACTGCCCTCTCCAGACACTGTCAGTGTTGTGAAAGTGGAAGGAACTGAGGTTTGTTCCTGCAGTTCACTGGATGAGGCCTACATCGCCCATACTTCAAAAAGACACTGATATTTCTCCAGAGTCGTGCCATGTATGTAGCCATGTACACACTGAAGCCATCCCTTTGTTCTTGAAAGTCAAATACATTCTGAACGTTGACACTTTTTGGGTGTTGTGTGGGAAACTGTTATCTCCTTGCTCTTACAACAGTCATTTCCATGTTTAGTGACAGTTGACAGTGACTGGATTCTGCTCAGTCAAGGAAATTAGATAAACTGTCAAGCTCTAGACGTATTTAGTTGATGATAGATTGCTTGTTTCCTTGAGATATCCTGAGTAAATATGCTGATGTGGTGGTTTAAGGCTTTGACATGTATTTATTTTATGTGACATTATATATCCACAATGAAATTTTTGTCTTCTTTTAATGAAAATAAAGAGTCACAAAGCAAATATTGTGGACAATTGAGGTACATTTTTGTCTCTTTAAAGTCCAGAATAGGTTGTCGCTGGGGGGGTACCCTTATAAGTACCCAGTTGTACCATTTTCAATGGGAACATTTCTGTACTGTAGTATAACGGTACATTTATGTCTTGCAGGTTACATAATTGTACTTGGTACACAAATGGACCAGGACTGAAGGGTACAAAAATGTCTTTCAAAAAGGTACACCCCCAGCGACAAGCATTTGTACCCTTTTAGGTACACGCTGGTACTTCTGTTTTTGAGTGTGTAGTTTGTTTGTTTGTTTGTTTGTTTGTTTGTTTGTTTGTTTGTGTTCAAAATAACTGGAAAACTCATGGACGGATTTGGATGAAATTTTCAGAAAATGTGTGAAATGGGACAAAGAAAAAATGATGACATTTTGGGACTGATCCGGATCACCGTCTGGATCCAGGATTTATTTAATGTAAGTGTAACCGGGTGGACAATTAAATGTGGTTTACTCTAAAAGCCACCAGAGGGCACTCTTGTTTTTGGGGTAACCCCCTCTGACCACATGACATTTTGGGTCTCCACGCGACAGACAGCGACAATGACGGAGTTCTCTTTCCTTCCTGAGCGACATACGCATGGTTGGGCCGGCATTCTTATCTCCGGTTGTCTAAGAAGCTGGGAGGCTGTTAGAGGCCGCGACTGTTCATTAGGTCGGATGGGGTGAAGGCCGCATTGTCGGTAGGACATTTGAACTGTCTGTAATTACATTTGTATCTGTAACGTTCCATAGAAAATATGTGAACTGGGAGATTGTGTTTGGGTGGACTGAAGCTGCTTGGTGGAGGTATGAGCTCTCTGAGGGCTTTTCTAGTTTTGTAATGTGAACATCAGATGTTAGACATTTCCCATTTTTTGACCCCAAGTCCCGGAGAAACGTGATTGCAGGTCTATCTACAGTTACCTTGTTATGTTATTTTATGATTTGTTATATTATTCCTTGATTCTACCATGATTGGATTTGCTATATTATCTACTCTGTTTGATCATCATTCGTCTAACCTTATGTGGCCTTGGGGTCGTAGACAGTCTGCACCCATTATCTTTTATGCTGTGAGAATGGGAATAGCTGCACTCCCAGTTTCCGTCTTATCCAGTTCCCATGGACAGTTCGCCATTGTTACAAATTAATTAAATGAAAAAGGGAGTAGGGTGCTCGCAGTTCCTGTCTTATCTGTACTCAGTAGTTTCTGTGTTCAGCTAAGTTCTGCATGAGAGTGGCAAAATAGATGCACGTCTTAAAGACAAAACTCACAGACACTTGTTTTAGCACATTTCAGTTAATCCACGTGAACAGTGGTTGGCGTGTTCATGTCAGAGATAACTAAGTCTAAGTCCAACCTGTGAACGGGGCTCACTCTGATGAAGTTCCTGCGAGAGTTTTGTCATTTTGAGACCAGCGCTGCCATACTTTACCTGTGACCTAAATAAATTCTACATCTGTGAATTGAAAATTCCTCTGGTTTGTTCTTGAGCTTCCAACAAAAGAACCGGGTTTAACAACCTGTAAAGGAGTTAAACTGGTATCAAACCCATAACATCACTGAGCCACAGCAACCACGACAAGCTCAGCATGTTTAAATCAACAGAAGACACTCGAAGACCGTGAATGTCTGCCAAAGCAGTATTTAATGCGTTAAGGAACCATCACAAAATAAGATGACAAGTCAAACAAATTAAAAACAGCATTTAACTGCCTTTGAGAAAAGCTGATATTCGTGTAGACAAATATTAAGTTTTAAAAGACAAAAATCAGTAAAAACTTTATTATTCTGAATGAAATAGTATGACGTCAACACTGTAAAGGCACTATATTAAACACAGCCTTGGTAAGGTGCCATTTAAACAGCACTTTTGTCCGTGTTCGAAATCGAACTACAGTAAGTCCAGTTACTGAGCTATAACCAGACAGGCTGCAGATGAGGACAACTTCATACTGTGTTTACATCAATAATACATTTACAAATCTCTAAAACTCAACATTTCCAGCCAGTGGAAAGTCACACATTAAAATATCAGAGCATTGGGAGTATTTCAAGCCTTTAATGGAGTCTGCATGTCGGAGCAGTAAGCTGTCCGAGTTTGTTCCATAAAAGCTGAACTTGTTCTCCCATTCATTTTAAAATTCATAAAAAATAATAATAATATAAAATCAACAATATATATCAATACATAACAGCAGAAGAAGTCATAGCACACATTTCCTGGTGCCGTGTTTCCGTACGAATTACGTCCGGTAACCAGTTGAATGCCAACTGAGCCACAGTCGCTGCAAACCGTAGAAAAAGTTGTAAATGGTCATTAGCATTAGCTTCTAGCATCAGCTGACCTGAGCATGCTAACATTAGCTAGCCTACAAGGAAGTCAGTTGCAACCAGTTTACTCAGCTGTTAGTGAGAAGTTTCACCTGTTTCACCTGGAAATGACAGTTTGCTTGTTAAAAATGTGAATCTGACTTTCAAATTTAACCCCAACCCTAACCCTAACATTAAAAAAGATGGTGAAATTAGCCTGATAATGTACGACCACATGTCTTGATGCTATGGCCCATGTTAAATGTACAATACAGTAAATATTGTAAAACGAAGAAAACAAAAACTGAAGCTTGACTTTAAAATGTTGCAATAATCATATGAGTAGATAACAGAACACAGATATAAACATGAACGTAGACAAATAGGAGAACAGATGCATCAGTGCGTCGATGATTAATCATGACAGTTACGTTTTCCAGAACCATGGACTTAGTTTGATTATGTGAATACACTTGTTGGAAGTGACAGTAGAACAATAACTTGACTGAACGCCTGAGAAGTACCAGATGACCTCCGGGATATGAAATGACTGCCGAAGAGCACAGATGTGGGTCTGTAAACCAGGGCTGAGTTTTAGCTCTTCTCACTCTTAGTGGTGCGACAGCGTCCAGGATACGTCCACAGGTCGAGCTAAAGTCACAGATTGTTCAACGTTTAATTGAAGGGGCTGTGGTTCGGGACAAGTCTCCAGGTATCTACGAAGTATGTGGGTAGCTGAAGGCTGTGTATAGCAGGAGTGGTGGAACAAGTGGTAGCGGAGTGGTCTGATGATCCGGATGCAAAAGTGATCCGAGAGCCTCTACTTCCAAATCAATGGTTGTCAGGCCTGATGTAAAAATCCATACTGTGGCTATGGTTGTAAGCAGGGCCGGTGACGTGCTGCGTGGAGTCTAAAGGTTCCACAGCGCTAAAAAATTCAGCAGCAACGGCTTTGCTGTTAGCTTCAGCCTAGCCTGTTGTTTGCTGATCTGCTAGTCTTTTAGCTTCAGTCTAGCCTTTTGCTTGCTAGTATGTTAGCTTCAGCCTAGCCTTTTGTTTGCTGGTCTGCTAGTATGTTAGCTTCAGCCTAGCCTTTTGTTTGCTGATCTGCTAGTCTGTTAGCTTCAGCCTAACCTTTTGTTTGCGGATCTGCTAGTCGGTTAGCTTCAGCCTAGCCTTTTGTTTGCTGATCTGCTAGTATGTTAGCTTCAGCCTAGCCTTTTGTTTGCTGATCTGTTAGCTTCAGCCTAGCCTTTTGTTTGCTGGTCTGCTAGTATGTTAGCTTCAGCCTAGCCTTTTGTTTGCTGATCTGCTAGTCTGTTAGCTTCAGCCTAACCTTTTGTTTGCTGATCTGCTAGTCGGTTAGCTTCAGCCTAGCCTTTTGTTTGCTGATCTGCTAGTATGTTAGCTTCAGCCTAGCCTTTTGTTTGCTGATCTGCTAGTATGTTAGCTTCAGCCTAGCCTTTTGTTTGCTGATCTGCTAGTCGGTTAGCTTCAGCCTAGCCTTTTGTTTGCTGGTCTGCTAGTATGTTAGCTTCAGCATAGCCTTTTGTTTGCTGGTATGCTAGTATGTTAGCTTCAGCCTAGCCTTTTGTTTGCTGGTCTGCTAGTCGGTTAGCTTCAGCCTAGCCTTTTGTTTGCTGATCTGCTAGTATGTTAGCTTCAGCCTAGCCTTTTGTTTGCTGATCTGCTAGTCGGTTAGCTTCAGCCTAGCCTTTTGTTTGCTGGTCTGCTAGTATGTTAGCTTCAGCATAGCCTTTTGTTTGCTGGTCTGCTAGTATGTTAGCTTCAGCCTAGCCTTTTGTTTGCTGGTCTGCTAGTATGTTAGCTTCAGCATAGCCTTTTGTTTGCTGGTCTGCTAGTCGGTTAGCTTCAGCCTAGCCTTTTGTTTGCTGGTCTGCTAGTATGTTAGCTTCAGCCTAGCCTTTTGTTTGCTGATCTGCTAGTCGGTTAGCTTCAGCCTAGCCTTTTGTTTGCTGGTCTGCTAGTATGTTAGCTTCAGCATAGCCTTTTGTTTGCTGGTCTGCTAGTATGTTAGCTTCAGCATAGCCTTTTGCTTGCTAGTCTGCTAGTCTGTTAGCTTTGGCCTGCTACCTTCCTAGCCTGGTGTTGCCTGGTTTGGGTTGTGTTTATGCTTGTTTGTAATTGTCCTCTATTCACTTGTGCATATTAAACTCTTAACACTGATTCAGTCCGCTGTGTGTTTGTTGCCTGCGTCTGAGTTCTGTAACCGCCCACAACATAACAAGTCGAGTGCAGTGGTGGAGATATGATTATTAAATCTTAGTAACGCAGACTAGACTGTACCGCGCGCTGTATGTTAGCACTTAGCTCGTCTGAGCCACGTGCGTTTAGATGGAATCCGTTTGCAGCAAAGAGATACCGGCGATTCCAGAACAGATCGAAGTTGTTGATGTATCCCAAACCCTCCGCCCTGCAGGCCGACTGGAGCCAGTTGTGGAGGCTGAGGGCTCTGGAGAACCGATCATCATTCCATGTGGGAATGGGACCCGAGATAAAAACAGCTTTGTCGCATTGTTGTAAAAAATCAAAAAGGAAGCTGAAGTCGTCTTTGGTCACCTCCGACTGTTGACAGATGACGTCAATTCCTCCCACGTGAATGATGACTCTCTGGATGGATGATGGGAGGGAAGGCAACAGATCCTGGAGTTTTCGCTGTACAGCGGCGACTGTGGCTCCAGGCAAACTAAGTATTTTTGCTTTGAAGAAACGAACATCCCTAATGATTGAGTCGCCGAGAATCAGGGTGGTGGGGGAGGAAAGGCGACGGTAGGGGGACCACCTGCCTCGTCGTCTGGCCTGCTGCTTCAAGCTGTACCGGTCACCTGCGTCTCTCAGGGCCTGCACTCTGTTAGCAACAACCATCTTGGCCACAGCGTCCAGCAGATCCCAGACCTGCTGGTAGTTGTTGACGACGTAGTATCTGTCTTCCACTCTATCGGGCAGGATCTCCTGCAGGTCGGGTTTGGTTCTGTTCAGAATCTGGACACCCGTCCCCAGTTGGTTCGCGTAGGTGAGGACTACGAAGGTGCGCCCCCAGACGTTCCTTCCGAAGATCTCCTCCATCTGCCTGACGGTGCTTTGTTGTTCAGCGATGGGGGTCCCCACCTTGATGACCAGCAGGAAGGCGGGGGACCCTGGGGCCAACAAGTTGATGGACCTGGAGATCTCCTTCTTCACTCTTGGTCTTCTTGAGAGTCCAGGAGTGTCGACGATGGTCACCTCCCAGTCAAACACCTTCTCGTTCTGCAGACGGCACAGAGCGTTCCCTGAGGAGACACAAAAGACAGTTTTCAGGCACAGTTTAAATCTTGTTTAACCCTCTGAGCTCCAAGCAGTTCCTGCTTGTTCTTTTATTTGCTCCTGTCATATTTTTATCACTGTGGGCTCATTTTGTACCACAATATAAAGTCCTGCACCTCCATGAAAACAGAACAACCATGAAGACCGTAAATATAAACCTTAAATATCCAGTGTTACCTGCAGCAGCAGCATCAGTACTGAAGGCGTCTCTTCCCAGTATGATGTTTCCAATGGAGCTCTTCCCTGAACCAGTCCTCCCAACAAGAACCAGTCTGAGGTCTGGAACAGGAACGCAGAGACACAACAAACATTAAAGATACTGTTAAAAGAAAAAACTGGAGATGTTAAAGAATCATTTCATTTCCGTCTGCTGTGTTTCCTGTTAGTGTCTCTGTTGTTTCTCTGTGCCAACTTTGTACTCATTGCCTCAGTTATAGAGATTGAAGGAAGTAGCTACAAAACGAGGGTATTCCAAGCAGGGATGGGTACTTAGCCCTGGTGTTAGGCCTCTGGGCAAATTACCAAATACCAGAGAATCGATAAGCAGTTGGTGATCGCCTGTCTGGTTGTATCATCACGTCTCGGACAGTCCGGTGAAGAGACTCAGAGTCAACTGATAACCATCTAGTGGTGAGTTGGATCTAATTATGAGAAGGCTGGTTAAACCATAGACATATATACGTAGACGCCGCATTGACTGTGGAGGGACGTGCCTAAAGCTCCGCCATCTTGGTACAGGGCTAACAGAGGGGGGAGTGAATGTAAGTCTATGGAGGTAAGAGGTACTACACAATCTTAAAGTAGAATTGTTCACTGAATTTTCGACCGATTTCTAAACAGTTTGATTTGTAAAAAACGTCACACATGTAGCTTTGACACAGGATGCTTGGATGCTTTTGTTCTATTTATGTCTGCCTGTCCGTCCTCCATGTCTGACGTTTGTAACAAACAATATATGTTGACAACTGATGGATTTATGATCACTTTTATAGTGCAGACATGTCATTCCTCTATAGACGTAATGCACTGTAGGGGCGAGTGGCACTGTACCAAGATGGCCGCCGCGTAGGCACGTCGGCTCCAATCGGCAGCAGCAGTCAACGTGGCGTCTACATATATATGTCTATGGGTTAAACATGTGGTAAGGTTGAACTGGGAATGTCTGGCGGAGACCCCCGTCTGTGGTCTCCAACCACCGGTGTGAATAAAGCCGGTGAAATAAGGGCAACACAGTGAGCTGCAGCTGTGATACCTGTGAAACGCTGCTCTAGCCAACACTCCTCCTCCAGTGGGGAGTCACAGTCGGGCCACAAGAGCTGAACTTGGTTTGCAGCATCTTTGAAAGTAGAGAAAGTCCCGATAGGTGGAACACCTTGGTGGCAGAACTTGAGGTTCTCTCTCAGTTTATCTGCATCGAACTGAAGCACCTGAAACAGAAATAAAGCAGAACAACAACACGAAATTTAGAAAATCCTGAATTTTGTTGATGCATCTGATGATATGATGTCATAAGTAGCAGTATCCCTCTTCAACAGGCCTGAGATGTCTACATAGAATTAGCAGTGAAGATACCTGCTGGTCCACATGCAGGGCGATGGCGACGTTATCCCAGATATAAAACACTTCCTTACGCTGCACAGCCCCCATCTGCTTCGTTTCAGGTCTGCAGAACAGCTCATACCTGAAGAGAAAGTCAAACAGCAACAAACACAGCATTATAATCAACGACACAACAGTTTCCATAAAGTGAGAACATTTTCACAGAGTCAGTAGATCCTCCTAGTACTGATGCTCTGGTTCTGTCTTCCAGTTGATCCCATCACATTTATCTGTTTGGAGGTCTTACCTGTGCTTGTCACTGATGGCGTACGGCCTCCAGATGAAGCGGCCATCTTGGTAAACACAGATGGCGTTTGGGTCGTCAGTCAGCAGAGGATACTTGGAGAAGAGCTCATCGTTGGCTGGACTGTGGACCAAAACAACGTGCTGGACTTCCTGTCTGTGCAGGACGGTTTCATACACCCGCATGACCGGACGATCCCCGGAGCAAAACTGAAACAACAGCAGAGGTTTTAATGAGGGATGAACCACGAAGAGAGATTAGCGAGGTTTGTTGAGCCGAAAGTCACCGAGGTTAGATCTCCATGGTAACTGATGCTGTGGAGCTCAGCCAGTCAGGAGCCGTTATGTTGAGGAAGCATCTCCCTTTAACTAAATCATTTCCTGACGTTTATTTATGAGCGATACAAATGCTCAGCTGAGGGAAAGGTGTTATCTGGAGACACGTTAAGCTGGATGTTACTGAAACCACTGAATGGAGCCGTTTAGCTTCAGCATCGCACGCTGTATGCATCACGTTGCTATGGTAGCTAAATGCACTTCAGTACAGCATCTTGTTTAAATATATTAACAGCTTTATTGTGCAGCTGTCAGCTAGAAATAATACTAACTTTCCCAACGACATTTCTATTTTCCAACCGTCAGCATTTTCTCTTCATTAGCTTCTTTTGTAGCATAGCCCCAGCGATCTAAAACACTCATGTAGCAATGAATTTAAGTTTTAGGGAAGCAGTCATGGATCATTAAGTTGTACCAAAGTGGAATTTATGTGTGTGTAAATGTTCTGTGTATGCAGCTGCACCTTCTCTCGTCTGACCTGCTAACGACCCTCATGCTATCAGGTCCTCAAGGCCAAAGCCTGGAACCTGAATCCTCCTTTCTTTTCCCAACAGATCGGCTCAACTCATGCACTGGTTTCACATTAGATGGCATTAATTTCATAGTATACATATATGTGTGTGTGTGCGTCCTGTTTTCCTAGTACATGTCCTGGTTGTTTTTTATAAAGTGATGAAAATGTCCTGATTTTCATTGTTTTGAAGGAGGATGGAGAAGAAAACTAAAGATACAGATGGACGTTTCTTTTAGTTTTGTAAGTTTGTCAGAGCTATTTTTGTTAAAGCTGGATCGCTAATATAGCAGAGGTATTTTTATTTATTTGTTTATTTATTTCTAATACAGAAGAGACATTATTTTTTTCATTATTTCATTCATTATTTTTGAATTTTGTCATCGTAAAACATGTTGAGTAACCTCTGAGAAGCTGATCTAAATGTGTGTCTGGTTATAGATAGTATTTAGTCCAGACAGAGGAGGAACACTTTAAATGTATTAAAATTTGAGTGGGCTTTCCCACCGAGCTGGTTCCAGGTCTAGTTCGGAGCCAGAGCCTGACTTAGCTCCACTGCTTTGTGTTTCCACCACCTAAGCACCGACTCCAGGTTCTATAAACTGGAGCTCAGCAAGCACCAACTCTTTGCTGGTCCAGAGCTAAGCACCGAGTACGTCAGGGGCTGGGGGCGGGGTTATGGTGACCAACCATCAACGGTGGAAAGGGACACACAAGCGCTAATTAGTGTCCTTGTTCTCCAGGACGTCCCTGGTCCCATCACACATGTATTGGAATGACTCCTGGAAGTTTACCACAAACTGTTGACCTGAAATCCGCTACAGTTGTGTCCCACCAGTAGCGTGATCACGGATGTGTCCAGGCAACAGGAGGACCTCCGCCTCACAATCAGCCTTAAGACCATCTATAGAGATAAACATAGATATTATCATCAACTTACTGCGTTTGTTTAACTGCTATGTAATGGATGCTAGCGTAGTGGTTTTATGGTGACCCAATGGCTCCAACTGGACTCCAAACAGGTTCTTAGGAGGAACCAGATTAGAACCAACTAAGAACCAGAACTAGGACCTGGTTCTTCTTGGTGGAAAAGCCCTCTGAGTAAGCTTGAAGTATCATTTGAGTATCTCATTGCCGCGTCGAGTGTCCTGGTTTTCAGTAATCAGAATATGGGACTTTCATGTGTTAATTTTGATTAATTAATTACAGAAAAAACAACACATTTAATCTCAGTTCCCTCATTTCTGGCACACCGGTAACACTGACGCTACACTCCAGCACTGTCGGCGCCGGTAATGCACCTAAAGTTCATTTGCCAGCCGTGAAGAAGATGCACTTAATTCAGAAGAGAAGGGCAACCTCAAGCTCTGAAAACATAAACGGGCTAGTTTGTTTCAGTAACTGGTGTAGCCCTTTAGTACCGCCGGGAACGCCCGCGATTTTCAATGCTGTAGAAATGTGTTCAGGGATATTATTTTTATAGCCAGGCTGCTAGCTTGAACGCTAACGTTAACCCCATGTGTGCACATATATGTAGCATAGCACCATATTATAACACTACGGAGGGGTTAACAAAAGCAAAATGCAGACTGTTAGAAAACAGGAAGTAACGGTGAAGAGGGGTTATTTTTACTGAGAATGAAGGTTGCAGCTGGCAGGAAGGCGAGGAGGATCGTGCACGGAGAGATATGAGCAATATCTGCACAGCAACAAGGAAGCCCTGAAGTCCAAACCGGGTCCCTCCCCAACTGATGTCTAAAATGTCTGTGTAATAGTGAAACTTCATCCTTTTCTGGGAGGGTTTTTCCAAACAGAGGAGGTCCTTGTTCAAGCTTTTTGAAACACTCATATAGAAAATGAAACAGGCCTAACTGGAGAGAAGCTGTTTGTCAGAGTGTTTTCAACAGCGGCAACCAAATAAGATTAAAGCAGTGATTCTTTTTGCATGTAAAACCCGAGGAGTCACACTTCCATGTCATCCAACGTGTCCCAGAGCGCAGTTTCCTTCTATTAATGTGTTTGAAGAGATCCAGTTTAAAGCGCACACAATAAAAACCTTATAATCCAGACCGCCGGTGTTCAAAGCGCCAAGTTCCTACGTTTCAACCGTCTTTGTTTTGTTGTTTATCATATTCAATGGAAGAAATGTCAGTTTTTCTTAATCTGTTGTTGCGTTTACTTTGCTAAAGATGCTTTTTTTACCGTTTTTAGTGCTCAGGGTTGGAGTGGACTTGAAATATGTTTTCTTTCTTTCTGCTTAAGTTTACAGAAAGTCTTAAAATGTTGAATATAACAGCTGTAATCGTACTTTGAGTTGTACGACTCAGTGAATGTAGTAAACAGATGAAAAATGATCGTTTTTGTACTTTAAGTTCACGTATATGTCTACTCATTGATTCAGTCGTCAACCAGGATTTATTAGAACTGAAAAACTTTGCATATATTGTCAAATATTACTGTTTGATTAAAAATGTGATTAATCCACATTAATTAATTACAAAGCCTCGAATTAATTAGATTTAGTTTTTAATCTAAGCCAGCAGAGCTCTTGTTAGAATTAATATACCTGAACATTATTTTGTGTCATTGTTGTTATTTTAATTCATTTTGTTTGATTTTAATTCATTTTGCTTTATTTTAATTAATTTGTTTTCATTTAATTAATTTGGCTTTGTTTTAATTCATTTTGTTTTAATTTAATTCATTTTTGTTTAAATTTAATTCATTTTATTTTATTTTAATTAATTTTGTTTAAATTTAAGTCATTTTGTTTTAGTTTAATTCATTTTGTTTTAATTTAATTCATTTTATTTTTTTTTAATTCATTTTGTTTTAATTTAATTCATTTTATTTTTTTTTAATTCATTTTGTTTTAATTTAATTCATTTTGTTTTAATTTAATTCATTTTATTTTAATTTAATTCATTTTGTTTCTGATTTTGTTTTCTTGTCTTTGGTGTCATTTTATTATTTTGTCTCTCAGCTATAACTCTTTATCTTTATGTTGTTATTTTATCTTGTTGTTTTGTTGTTTTGTAGTGACTTTGTTTGTATTGTGTGTCTTTTGTTGTTATCTTATGTGTTCTTGTTACTTTGTTTCTTGTTTTTATTTCTTAGTTTCTGTCTATTTTGTGTTATTTGTTGCTATTTTGTATCTTTTGTTGCTATTTTGTATCTTTTGTTGCTATTTTGTATCTTTTGTTGCTATTTTGTATCTTTTGTTGTTTTCTTTGATGCCTTTTTTTGCTATTTTGTGTCTTTTTATGTCCCTTTTGTGTTTCTTCGTAGTGTTTTAATGTCTTGTGGTTTCTTGTCTCTCTGTGACATGAAATAACACTGAAAATGTAAAGTAACTGGTCAGACTGCTGTGTCACCTTTACTGGAAATGTGTGCAGGGCGACTCGTTCGGGCATGAAGCCGACGTTTCAGACGCTGCCACATTAACCAAACACGCCTGAGGCAGACTCTGTGGTCGTTTCCTGTCTGTTTACCGTCGAAGAGTTTGTGAATACGAGCTTTTGCCGTCACGTGTTATGATTCAATGAGCGTCACAGAAAGTAACACTGACGTATGCTGATGGCAAAAAACATGTTCATAACTCATGCCATTTACTTTTTCAGATCTTTGCTGAGCTCCTGTAGCGTTTTTGAATGAGTATAATGAGTGTGTTTAAATTGGAGGAGTCACCAGCTGTAGTCAACTGTAATCACTCACAAGTTGCTGTATCTACGTTTTTGATCCAGCAGATTTTGTCGTGCTTCCAGAAAACCTTCAATAAATCTATGAAACAACCAGGATGCATTTTGTGACGCGTGTGTTTCAATGATGCCGTCACAGAAACTTCAGGTACATGCGTCATTGGAAATTCAACATTGACAGCGTTCCTACCTGCTGCTGGTAGGCGTCCAGCACCTCCTCCAGGGGGAAGGTGAAGCGGTACGAGCCCAGCCTGGACGTCTCTAAGAAGGCTGGAGAGGTGGTGAACTTGTAGAGGAAGCTGGGATGCATGGCGGCCTGGTCCTCCGTCAGGTCGGAGAAACTCTGCTGCAGGAGCCTCGTCTCAGCTGACTTCACCTCCTCGGGGCCCACGGCCAGACTCCACCACAGCAGGGAGACGTCGTGTGGATCATCCGAGCCTTGGTGTGGATCTCTGAAGCCTTCGTCCTCCCTGATGCCTTCTAACCCGTCTGGTCCTGTGTCGTGTTTCAGAAGAGCGACATGGAACTCCGGCTGGGGGGATTCAGGGACGCTCTTGGTGTCGAGGTACCGGTTTCCCAAATGTCGAGCCTCTTGTTTCAAATCATTCAGGTCCAAGTGCCGACCGCTGACATAATACTCAGGACGTCCTCTCCTGTTTTTGCGTCTCAGCATCGGCATGTTCAGATGAGGGTGTTGATCGAAAAGACAAATAAAAAATCTCTGCTGTCAGGAACAAGTAGCGAGTCTCTGCTGCTTCAGAGAGGAATGGCGTCTTATCTCTGCCAGCTGAAAGTCCCGCCCAGAATAATAACTTCAAACGCCTCCCCTCAACCATGAATCACCAATCCTGACGGTGCACGCCATCTGCAGAAAAAAAAACACCTTCTAAACCACAGCACCAAGAACAGAGAGAAAACCACCTCAGAGGAAAGACGTCTTTTATTTGCCAGCGTGGGCAATTTATCTGGTAACGGAAGTGAAACTTCGCACAACAGGTTGTGTTAAATCTGTGGGCAAAGTGTGTTTCATCTCAGCCAGTCGGCCTTATGACAGGTTTTTACAGCTGTTTACACAATAAAATGAAAATTCTCACACAATTAACTGATTTTACACTCAAGAAAGTAAAACACCTGTCCAGAGCTGCACAACAACAATCACAGACTCAGCTTCACACTTCTTGCAACACATTTTCACATCTTAGACACAGGTAAGGACTGTGAGGTCACTTCCTTGTCGTTACAAAGCCCCGGCTTGCCAGTGACCACACTCATGAACAAACAGGATGAACTGTCTGAGATGAAACACACTTTGCCCACAGATTTAACACAACCTGTTGTGCGAAGTTTCACTTCCGTTTCCGGAAAAATTGCCCACGCTGGCAATGATGGCCATGATGGCTTTTTTGCCATCAGCAGACGTCAGTTTGGTTAATGTGGCAGCTTCTGAGCCGTCGGCTTCAGGCACGAACGAGCCGCCTTGCGCTTGTTTCCAGTAAAGGTGACACAACAGTCTGACCAGTTACTTTACATTTTCAGTGTTATTTGATGTCACAGAGAGACAAGAAACCACAAGACATTAAAACACTACAAAGAGACGCAAAAGGGACATAAAAAGACACAAAACAGCAACAAAAAGGCATCAGAGAAAACAACAAAAGATACAAAATAACAACAAAAGACACACAAAATAACAAAAAACACAAAATAGACAGAAACTAATAAATAAAAACAAGAAACAAAATAACAAGAACACATAAGATAACAACAAAAGACACGATATACCAACAAAATCACTACAAAGCAACAAAACAAAAAGATAAAATAACAACAAAATGATATAAAGTAAGAATATGACGGATTGAAAATAACTACAGAGACAAAACAACAAAAGACAAAATAACAACATAATGATACAAAGTTAGAGCTGAGAGAAAATAATAAAATGACACCAAAAACAAGAAAACAAATCAGAAACAAAATGAATTAAATTAAAATAAACTAATTAATAAACTGACGGTTTGAAAAAGAGTAATGTTCTTGGAAGAGTTCTTATTATTTCTAGCTGACAGCTGCACAATAAAGCTGTTAATATATTTAAACAAGATACTGTACTGAAGTGCATTTTGTTCCCATAGCAACGTGATGCATACAGCGTGCGATGCTGTAGCTAAACGGCTCCATTCAGTGGTTTCAGTAACATCCAGCTTAACGTGTCTCCAGATAACACCTTTCCCTCAGCTGAGCATTTGTATCGCTCATAAATAAACGTCAGGAAATGATTTAGTTAAAGGGAGATGCTTCCTCAACATAACGGCTCCTGACTGGCTGAGCGCCACAGCATCAGTTACCATGGAGATCTAACCTCGGTGACTTTCGGCTCAACAAACCTCGCTAATCTTGCTTCGTGGTTCGTCCCTCATTAAAACCTCTGCTGTTGTTTCAGTTTTGCTCCGGGGATCGTCCGGTCATGCGGGTGTATGAAACCGTCCTGCACAGACAGGAAGTCCAGCACGTTGTTTTGGTCCACAGTCCAGCCAACGATGAGCTCTTCTCCAAGTATCCTCTGCTGACTGACGACCCAAACGCCATCTGTGTTTACCAAGATGGCCGCTTCATCTGGAGGCCGTACGCCATCAGTGACAAGCGCAGGTAAGACCTCCAAACAGATAAATGTGATGGGATCAGCTGAAAGACAGAACCAGAGCATCAGTAGTAGGAGGATCTACTGACTCTGTGAAAATGTTCTCACTTTATGGAAACTGTTTTCTCTTCGGTTGTGTCGTTGATTATAATGCTGTGTTTGTTGCTGTTTAACTTTCTCTTCAGGTATGAGCTGTTCTGCAGACCTGAAACGAAGCAGATGGGGGCTGTGCAGCGTAACGTGGAAGTGTTTTATATCTGGGATAACGTCGCCATCGCCCTGCATGTGGACCAGCAGGTATCTTCACTGCTAATTCTATGTAGACATCTCAGGCCTGTTGAAGAGGGATACTGCTACTTATGACATCATATCATCAGATGCATCAACAAAATTCAGGATTTGCTAAATTTCGTGTTGTTGTTCTGCTTTATTTCTCTTTCAGGTGCTTCAGTTCGATGCAGACAAACTGAGAGAGAACCTCAAGTTCTGCCACCAAGGTGTTCCACCTATCGGGACTTTCTGTACTTTGAAAAGATGCTGCAAACCAAGTTAAGCTCTTGTGGCCCGACTGCGACTCCCCACTGGAGGAGGAGTGTTGGCTAGAGCAGCGTTTCACAGGTATCACAGCTGCAGCTCACTGTGTTGCCCTTATTTCACCGGCTTTATTCACACCGGTGGTTGGAGACCACAGACGGGGGCCTCCGCCGGACATTCCCAGTTCAACCTTACCACATGTTTAACCCATAGACATATATACGTAGACGCCGCGTTGACTGCTGCTGCCGATTGGAGCCGACGTGCCTACACGGCGGCCATCTTGGTACAGTGCCACTCGCCCCTACAGTGCATTACGTCTATAGAGGAATGACATGTCTGCACTATAAAAGTGATCATAAATCCATCAGTTGTCAACATATATTGTTTGTTACAAACGTCCGACATGGAGGACGGACAGGCAGACATAAATAGAACAAAAGCATCCAAGCATCCTGTGTCAAAGCTACATGTGTGACGTTTTTAACAAACCAAACCGTTTGGAAATCGGTCGAAAATTCAGTGAATAATTCTACTTTAAGATTGTGGAGTACCTCTTACCTCCATAGACTTACATTCACTCCCCCCTCTGCTAGCCCTGTACCAAGATGGCGGAGCTTTAGGCACGTCCCTCCACAGTCAATGTGGCATCTACGTATATATGTCTATGGTTTAACCAGCCTTCTCATAATTAGATCCAACTCACCACTAGATGGTGATCAGGTGACTCTGAGTCTCTTCAACGGACTGTCCGAGACGTGATGATACAACCAGACAGGCGATCACCAACCGCTTATCGATTCTCTGGTATTTAGAAATTTGCCCAGAGGACTTCCGGTCGAGGTACGAGGCAAGATGGCAGCGAGGCGCTGAGCTCCGAACAAACCCCCCACTCGTTTGCATTCTTAGTAATTCCTACCAACGTTTTTAGTTGATTGGAGGTGCGCCTTTACTTATTTCTTTAACAATGTCATCGAGGAGAGACCCAGGTTCGGTGAAAAAGCCAGATGCGAGCAGCAGCAAACAACCACGTCTAACTGAGGTACCGGAGGAGCTAGCTGTGCTAATCAAGCAAACACTGGCCGGCGAGATGACAACTTTTAACAAAAATGTCACCAAACTGATTAAAGAGTCCATCAAGGAGTCTCTGGCGCCCATTGAGAAGACTCTGATTGAAAATAGTGGCATTTTACGGTCACTAAATGAACAAATGGATTCTCATGCTAAGAAGTTGACGGCCGTTTTTGGTAAAGTAGATAGCATACAAGGTAACCTAAAAAAGAATGAGACCAACATAGCCTACTGCAAGACGGAAATTGCAAAGCTGCGTGAGGAGCTGGCCACACAGGAAGATCGAAGTAGGAGGAATAATCTGCGGCTGATTAATTTGCCAGCCGGGGCTGAAGGTGATGACCCCCGGGGACACATTCAGAAGATGTTACCCACCTGGATTCCTTCACTTGGTGGTACCCGCGGCTCACCGGTGGAAATCGACATAGCTCATCGGATGTACTCAAACAACACTTTGAAGCCCCAGACCATGATTCTCCGTCTCCTGCGCTACACGGCTGTACTGGACGGAGCCAGAAAAGCCAGACCAGATCTCCCCGACGGCATCCCACTGTGGTTCTATCCAGACTACAGCACAGCAACGAGTCGGAAGCGGCGAGCATTCAACGACATTCGAGCCAAACTTCGCTGGAGAGGAGTGGAGTCGTTCTTGATTTACCCAGCCATTCTGAAGGTAAAACACAACGGCAAGAAGATGTCCTTTGAAATGCCCAAACAAGCTGAGGATGCTCCAGCTGCGCTGCTACCGGAGGACGAGGAGGGCGAGGAGGTGCAGCAAGGTGACTCTGACTCTGGGTGAAACGATCTACTGCCAGGACTCAGGTTTGGAAGTGCTCGTCAGAGATAACGATGTGAAGTGGAGGATTTAAATGTTGGGACTATTTTTGTTGTTATTAACCCTTAAGCTCACATAGCTCTTATGTCAAAATTTTACTTTATTAGTGCTACTACTATTATTATTATTCTAATTAAGGAGCGTTCTTATTTTATAGTACTTGTTGTTACGGCCACTGGGATCAGTGGGCCGTATTTCTTTTGGTGGTGGCCTTTTAAATCTATCTGTGCAAGCCCAGCTGAAGCCGAGTTGGAAGATTGCGCCAGAGCCCAGCTGAACACCATCTCAGCTGATTAGCTGAGCTGAAGACCTGCTCTGAAGCAGCCAGTTTCCCCGCCTCCAGACCCGCTGGATTGGATCACCACCTGGCACCCTCCACCTCCAACCAATCCACCATCGCCACTCCGCACCTGAACACTTGAAAAGCTCCAACCAACCCTCAGTCATGGCGCGGCAGGGATTTGGTGTGAACTGTCCGCCCTGGTGCCTCTTGTCTGTGTTTTGTGTATAACTTGCTTCGTGAGTAGTTTCGGCAGCTCGCTAACTTTTAGGGAGGCATTCGTGCATGTCTTAGTGAAGACCATTTGTGGCCTCAAGTTAGCGACTGCAATTCGATTAGTGCATATTAGCATTTTGCTGTGTGACCAAAATGCTAATGCTAGTGTATGTGTAGTAGCCACTGAGAGGCACCAGTTTTGGTTTAGTTTTGGGCACTGGGCACTTTTGTACTTTCTCTTTGGTGTGGTGTTGCTATTGTGTTTGTTTGGCTAGGGAGTTTTAGTTGCGTTTTGTTACAGTAAGACTTTGTAAACTATTTTATTCAGTTCGTTGATTTTAGCAACACCCACCAGGTTCTGTTACTTTCTGTATCACCTGTTCTGTTAATTTCGTCACTAAGCAATAAATTGCCTTACCTCACCATTTACATCTGGTTTTATTTTGTTGCACCCAGCTACCCCTAGAGGCTGGGTCGTAACACTTGTAAAGGAACAACTGAATTATATAAATTGATAATATAGAACAATTCTAATTTTATCCTATACAATTACACACATCTTTTCTATATTTGCGGTTTTGAAGGTGCAACTATATTGCAAGGTTTTGGCACTGTTTCCGCAGTTACCTGTTATGTTGGGGGTTCTATTGTATGTTGTTAATAAGAAGAGGGGGGGGTCGGAGGGTGGCGTGTTGACCTTGCCAAGTGACACTCGCGGATGCAACAGGAAAGGGAGGGGAGGGCCAGGGGGGGAAGAAATGGGTGCTGGTAATGGAAGGGTGGGTCGGGGTGCCATCATCAGTGAAGAGAAGAATAATATTGATACTTTTAAACCGAAATGTTTCAACATAATGTCCTTTAATGTTAAAGGCTTAAATTCCCCTTATAAAAGATTTTAGATTTTCTCAATAGAAAGAGAGTTGATATAGCAATGTTTCAGGAAACTCATTTCAGACCAAGTGATGTCGTTAGAATGCAAAACCGAATGTACAAACCAGTGGCTTGGTCAGCCGATGGCACGCGTACAAAAGGAGTGTTGATAATTATGAGGCGAAATTTGAATGTGTTAACTGAGAAAACTGGTTCAGATGAAGTAGGTAGAATGGCATATTGTTGTATATCTGCCCAGGGCAAAAAGGCTGCGTTTGTTAGTTTGTATGCACCAAATACTTTTGAAAGTGACTTTTTCTCATCAATAACAAAAAAACTGTTGACACTCTCTGACTACCAGCTGTATATAGGATCGGATATGAATGCTCAAGTAAATATGGATCTTGATAAATCATCTGCAGTTTCCTCTAGCTCTCAAGACGCTGCCTCCAGGGCACTTAATCTCTTTATGAGGGATTTAAATTTAAAGGATGTATGGAGAATACACAATCCATCAGCAAGGGATTATACTTTTTACTCAGCAAGGCATAAAACATTTTCCCGCATCGACTATATATTGGTGTCCACTAGCCTTCTCCCCTTAGTTAGTAATATAGATATTCTTCCAAGATACATATCTGACCATAACCCAATATTATCGACCTTTAATTACACTATGGTGAAGAACAAAAATAGTCGATGGAGGTTCAACACTACTCTTTTAAACTCTGAGGACCTTTTGAAGCAAATACGGACCCAGTTAACTGAGTTTATTGACATAAACAAGGAGTCCATAGCAAATAAGACATTAATATGGGCAGCGGTTAAGGGATGTATTTGTAATGTGGCAATACAGTTTGGTTCAAATCTTCACAGACGTAGATTACAAAAAATTTCAGATCTGGAAAATGAATGCAGAAATTTGGAAAAGGACTTTAAAAAAGACCATACGGGAGCCATAGCAAATATACTTAAATCTAAACAAGCAGAGTTAAATGATTTATTAAGAACCAGAGTTGAATATATGATGCGGGTAACAAGGTCAAAATACTATTCAGAGGGCAGTAAACCGAGCCATCTCCTTGCCTTAACTTTAAAACAGCAGGAGGCTAAGAGAGCCATCCCAGCTATTAGATCTACCCAACAAGAAATGTTAACCTCCACGGAAGACATAAACAAAGCATTACAGGAATACTTTAAAAATCTGTACACCAGTGATGGGACCGCTTCGGAGAATGACTTGGATGAATTTTTTGCAGACCTGAATCTCCCAACACTAACCCCAGACGAAAATTTAGACCGTCCCATAACTCTGGAAGAACTTTTAAAAGCAGTCAAGAGCTCCAAGAAGGGCCGTACACCAGGAATTGATGGGATCCCGGTTGAATTATATTGGAAACTATGGGACCTCCTTGGGCCTATTTGGCTTGAAGCGATAAATTATGCAATTAATACTGGTTCATTTCATCGAGACCTTAACACCGCCCTAATAACTGTTATACCAAAACCCGGAAAAGACCACCTTGAATGTGCAAATTATCGTCCAATTTCATTGATCAATGCTGACTTAAAAATCTTCTCTAAAGTTTTAACTTGCAGGATGGAACAAGTAATAGGCAACATAATCAATCCTGACCAAACTGGTTTTTTGAAAGGCCGACTCTCTTCGGATAATATTCGTCGCCTGCTCCATGTACTCAGTTCATCAGACAAGATACCTCCAGCCTGTGGGTTGTTATTTTTAGATGCTGAAAAGGCATTTGATCGCCTGGAATGGACATATCTGTGGAGAGTGCTCAAAGAATTTAAATTTGGGGAAAAATTCATCAGGATGATTCAAACTCTATATTCAAACCCATCAGCAAGGGTAAGTGTTGGAGTCTGAACTATTTCAAATTGAAAGAGGAAGTAGACAGGGCGACCCATTATCACCTTTGATATTCAATTTGTGCATCGAACCATTGGCACAACTAATTAGAAACTGTCCACGGATATCTCCTATCACCATTGGTACATCCTCACACTCTGTGTCACTTTATGCTGATGACACATTGATTTATATGGCTAATGTTCAACAATCTCTGCCTATTGTTTTGGAAAAGCTCAAACATTTTGGCTATCTCTCGGGATATAAAGTCAATTATTCTAAATCAGCCTTAATGTTAGTGAATATTGACAAACAGACTGTGTCCCTTCCTCCGGAGGTAATAACCGTCACAGAAACTGTTTACTTGGGTATTCGGATCTGCCCTAATGTAACACGGACTGCAAAAAATAACTACCTTCTTGTTCTAAAAAAAATTGAAGAGGATATTAGTAGGTGGACACACCTGCCGGCTTCGGTCCCAGCCAGAATAGCTACTATCAAAATGAACATATTGCCTAGAATTAACTTTGTAAGCTCCATGATTCCACTACCTCCCCCAACAGGTTACTGGCAGAAACTTGACTCCTTACTTCGGAAATACATCTGGAATGGGAAACGTCCTGCGATTAAATGGTCACTGTTGCAAATGAAAAGGGCTGATGGTGGATGTGCATGTCCCAACCTTAAACTTTATCATTGGGCTTTTGTGCTGAGAGGTCTTTCTTACTGGTTAAATGATAACAAAAAAACAGCATGGAAGTCCATTGAAAGTAATATTATTGCACCATTAAGACTGAAGGATTTTCCTTTCCTAGGACTGTCAACAAAAAAATGTAATTTGCAATATGGTCCAATCTTGTCATATATGTTGGTAGTGTTCAGAGCAGTGGAAAGGTATTTTAAGTGCAAGCCAAATTGGTACAAATCATCACCATTGTGGAACAACAGTAACTTTTTGTCAGGAGGAAAACCATTTATAAACAAAGAATGGAATAACAAAGGTGTTAAGGTATTACAGGACCTTAATGGGGAACAGTCAATCCTTTGCTTTCAAGATATGTTATCAAAATATAACATTGAACGGCACTCTTTATTTTTCTACCTCAGGATAAGATCTGCATGTAAAGCCTATGGAGTTCCCTGGGGATCAGAGCTGAAGGATCACCCCATTTCTAAGTTGTTACTAGATGCCCCCAAAAGGATAGTGTCATTTTTATATGATCAACTACTGAAACAAACTGTGGTGCCCTCAGTGGGGATGAGAAAATGGGAAGAAAATATTTCAACAGACACATTTAAACTGGATTGGCAATTAATTTGGCGTAATATTGAAAGAGCTTCCAAAAATCCTAATCACCGTTATATACATCTGAAGTATTGCCATAGAGCATATCTAACTCCATTAGTGAGGCATAGAATGGGGGCGGCATCTGACCCTTACTGCCCTTACTGTCTCCCGGGAACTATAGGCAACTTTATCCATGTTGTATGGGAATGCCCAGCAGTTCATGAACTCTGGGTGAAGGTAGTGAACTGCCTTAGTGCATTAACAGGAATCTCTTTACCAATGGATCCTGCTGTACATATTTTGGATGATGACTCTCAAATATTGCTTCAAGGGAAGAAGCGTAAAATCTGGCTGGCTGGTCTCACTGGGGCCAAAAAGATTATTGCTCAAAGATGGAAAACTAACGATGTATCATTCACTCATTGGTGTCATTGTTTTCTCGACATTGCTTATATGGAATTATCCTCTGCAAGGATTAACAATGCAGCATCTACTACAACTGAACTGTGGTTACAACTGATAGAAGAGCTTGGAAAAATAACCTCAGAAGGAAGTACGCTGTAACGGTTACTCATAGGTTTTGTGGTTAGACATTTGCATGACATGTATATGTACTTTGCTGGTTGATGGCAGGGTGGGTGGGGTGGGGTGGGGGGACAGGGGTGTAGAGGGAGGGAGGATTAGGAGTGGGATAGAATCAGAGAGAAGGGACGGGTAGATTAGAAAGTTTGAGGTTAAAATTACAGAAAATCATCAGTTACCGTTATAATGTTTAATGTTTTGATATACTATGTGATTTTCTCAATAAAAAATTGATGATAAAAAAAAAAAAAGAACTGATTCTCTGGCCGGAATCATTTGTCCATAGTTGTCCTACCCAAACCAGTGTGTTCCCGAGGTCCCCATCCTCACAATACGTATTTATATGTTACACCCGCTCGGGGACCAGCTACACAACAAATGATCACAAGGGGTAATTAGTGTATGATATTTATTTCAAAGGTCATTCTCTAAAAAAACACAGACCCCCACCGTACCGGACTCCCAGCTGAACTCCCAGGTCTGCTCCAGGATGGGAAAATTCCCATAACACCACTACACCGCAATCAGCAAGCCTACTCTGCAAAACTTAATAAACTGTGCAAACGTGACCATCTTCACTGCACTGCAAACTGTAAAAACAACGATTTCTCTGGCAGAGTTTACACACGTGAATGTTTCCACTGCACACGTCCCCTTAGGCCCTCCTGACTGCCTGGCTGGGAGCACACCTGGTGCCGGTGATGAGGGGGGAAGCAAATTAACAAAGAAAAAAACTCCAAACAAACAAACATGAATAAAGAAAAGAAAAAGAACTAGTCCGCCCCACGGGCAATACCCAGGTCTTTTGTTGTCCTCTACCGGACTAGACAAAGAAAACAAACAAAACAAATCAAACAAATTGTCCCCGGCAAGAGCAGCGCATGGACCACCGATGCTGCAGGGAAACAAACATTGACAATCATAAAAACACTTTATTACAAAAATATTAAAACACACGCCAGTTAAAATATAAGAACTACAACAAACTCGATACCTGCCTAACGAATAGAGGCTCCTCCCTCACCCCAGGAGGAGAGCAGGTCTGCAATTAACACAAGCAATCAATATGTGTGCACTAAACATAACATCAACCGCATTTACACACAAAGTTTGCCTCCCCGTTTTTCTTGTACCCTGCGCGTCCTACATACACATGTGGAACGAGGTGTGCACCCGCCTCATCCCACCGGGCTCAAACCAAGAACAGAACCTGTGTTCCTCCTATAGGTATTTACCTGATTGGTGCACCTACCACATATATATACATTTATTGGTGTCAAATTTTCAATCTATCTAGTGCTAGCAAAATTCTGTCATGGTTACATGGTCTGATTGTATACTTAACTGTATTCAAAATGTTTCTTCATGCACTCAAAATGTGTGCAGTGACACTATTCTGAGAACACAACTGGACATTTGAGTGCTGAAAAAAATATTTTGAGCACACAATGAAAAAATGTATGTGTGTGTTGACCTCTCCAGCACAGTGTGTGTTTATTTCATCTTGTTTATTGCTTTTTTGTTTACATGTGTTACAGTTTCAGAACTAGACCACTGAATGCATATATTTGTTTTTCTTCCACATTTGGGTTTACAGTGATGAGGATTACAAGTCACCCTCTACCAGTGTCCCAGGATCTTCAAAGGCCCCCCAGCCAGGACTTTTACAGCCCCAGTCATTAACGTCTCAGTCAGGCCCAGCAGCACCTCCTCCCACCAAGAAGAGTGGAGGCTTCTCTCTGGAAACTCAGCTCCTGTGATTTGCACTTCATTTGTCATGCAAACGAGGCGTCAGGCTTCGCTCTCTGCCTGAGCTCAAAACAGAGCTGCTCTCAGCTGTGACACAATGGACAGTGACTTGGATGTGTGTAAATAATTGGACAATGGTGTAAATAGTTGTTTTGATTTTATGTGTGTACAGTTTGTATTTTTATAGGAATATTTAGTTAGCTTTTTTTTTTTACAGATTGTTAAAAATAAATCTGCTCCATATGGATTCAACATTCAGTTGTTTTGTATGTTTATTTATTGAATAGGTAAATATATAGTGGTGTGGTTGAATTTTCAAAAAAAGCCAAAAACTGCTGTATTTGGACGTATTGAACACCATTAGTGACATACAAGTGAAATAAATAGTTTGGTACAGAGGAAAATTCAGATGGCACAGATGGTGCCAAAGTGTGCCAAAGTGTACCAAAGTGTGCCAAAGTGTGCCAAAGTGTACCAAAGTGTGCCAAAGTGTGCCAGAGTGTACCAAAGTGTGCCAGAGTGTACCAAAGTGTGCCAAAGTGTACCAAAGTGTGCCAAAGTGTGCCAAAGTGTACCAAAGTGTGCCAAAGTGTGCCAGAGTGTACCAAAGTGTGCCAGAGTGTACCAAAGTGTGCCAAAGTGTACCAAAGTGTGCCAAAGTGTGCCAAAGTGTACCAAAGTGTACCAAAGTGTGCCAAAGTGTGCCAAAGTGTACCAAAGTGTGCCAAAGTGTGCCAGAGTGTACCAAGGACTGCCCTCGCCTGAACTGTCTGCACTAAAAACTCTAATTTTGTTCTGCTTCACTTAATCAGAGTCAACCTTTGCAGGGAGCTTGTTCACATATTGGGGTATGATTTAGTAGAGGTTTAGAGCTGCAGCAGGATCAGTCCAAAGAGATAATTATTCTGAAAGTGCTTTTTTTTCTGACAAACCTGAAAATCTTTCATTTGTTCTGTGTGCCATCTTCATTTACTCTTAACCAGTAACATTAATACTGATATTTACACATCTGAACAAATCTTACAAGTGTTACCTTCATTATGGCACAAGAATTATTCAAACAGACCTTGTGGTTGCAGAGATATACTCTTTTTACAGTTTTTATCAGTTGTTTACACACAACTCCTTGAGACACAACGAGCACAACATGTAACTGATGCATCGACCCCCTGAACCAGTTCTGCTAAACTACAAGCACAATTCCTGCTTTACTCACATTTCAGTTCTAAAACACACTTTTTTTCAAAACACTACACACAATTCTCTGCATTTGGCAAAATTTTCATGAAGAAAATCTCCTGTTTTCTCAATGAACACTCTGTCATTCAAAATCATAAAGTTAATTGTCCTGCTATTCACACTGACTCATCACATGGACAAACATCTGTCACACAGTTTTACAATCAGCAGTCAGAGCTTTAGCATATTCTCCATTCCTCAGTCCTACTGAGGATATATTTTTTCCATCTAATTGTGTTCTGAGTAAAAAAAAACAAACAATATCCTAAAATATTTTACAACATACTTATTTATGTACTGTCTGTAGTGAGTGTAACACTGAACAAAAAAGCCATTATAATGAATGGAGAAGAAAGAAATGACATAGTTTTGAAAGTAAAGTTTCATTTTGCAGGAGAATTGAGGGGTTTTGCCCATCGTGTGTGTTTGTTTTTTAACATGTGTGTAGAGTTCTGAGGCATGCTTTCAGAAAATGTGTGTAAACAATTGAGAACAACTGTAAAAGCAGAGAGATGGATGTGCAGAATCCAAAACGTGATCAAAAATGCTGAGTTTCATGTGGTTACTGTGGTTCAGTTTGTGTCCCCAAGAAAAAAGGTGTCAGGTTTGATACCAGCTTCCTCCTTTACAAGTATTTAAAATAATGTCCATATAAGGTCCCACAGTTGACAGTCAGAGCACAAACCAGTCATGAAGTCAAGGGAACTGTCTGTAGACCTCCGAGACAGGGTTGTATGGAGGCACAGATCTGAGGAAGGGTACGGAAACATTTCTGCAGCATTGAAGGTCCCAAAGAGCCCCGTGGTCTCCATCATTCATAAATGGAAGAAGTTTGGAACCACCAGGACTCTTCCTAGAGCCGCCGCCCAGCCAAAATGAGCAATCAGGTGAGAAGGGCCTTGATCAGGGAGGTGACCGAGACCCCGATGGTCACTCTGACAGAGCTCCAGCATTCCTCTGAGGAGACGGGAGAACCTTCCAGAAGGACAACTATCTCTGCAGCACTCCACCAACCAGACCTTTATGGTAGAGTGACCAGATGGAACTCACTCCTCAGTACAAAGCACATGACACCCCACTTGGAGTTTGCCAATAGACACCTAAAGGACTCTCAAACATGAGAAACAAATTGACTGGTCTGATGAAACCAAGCTTGAACTCTTTGGCCTGAATGTCAAGCGTCATGTCTGGAGGAAACCAGGCACCAGCTCATCACCTGGACAATGCCATCCCTACAGTGGAGCACGGTGGTGGCAGCATCATGCTGTGAGGGTGTTTTTCAGTGGCAGGAACTGGGAGACTAGTCAGGATTGAGGGAAAGATGAATGCAGCTAAGTCTCTGAATGTCCTTGAACCTGATTGAACATCTCGATTTCAGGTGAGGGGATTTGTTTGAACTTGTGAAAGTTTAAACAACTGGGTGTGTCTTGGATGATGTTAGGGTTGGAAGAGACATCATTCCTCTGAGAGCCTTATATGTTTTGACTGTCATCTGCATACAGTGAGGCATAGCGCATGCGTTGTACTTCCTACAGGAACAATGCATACACTATGCCTGTAGGAAGTACAACACATAAGGACATATCACCACAGTGATCAGCAGGTGCTTCTGAGGACGACTGCAGATGACAGTGGATGATGTGCACCATCAAGATTGGTGATTTATGATAAGGGGAGGCGTTTGAAGTTGTTATTCTGGGTGGGACTTCCAGTGGACAGAGACGAGGCGCCATTCCTTTCTGACAGCAGAGACTTTTTATTTGTCTTTTCGATCAACATCCTCATCCGAACATGACGATGCTGAGACGCAAAAACAGAAGAAGACATTTTGAGTATTATGTCAGCCGTCTGCACTTAAACCTGAATGATTTGAAACAGGAGGCTCAACATTTGAGAAACAGGTACCTCATCAAGGAAAACATCCCGACGTCACCAAAGCCGGAGTTCCATGTTGCTCTTCTGAAACACGACACAGGACCAGACGGGTTAAGTGGCATCAGGAAGGATGAAGGCTTCAGGGTTCCACACAAAGGCTTCAGGGATCCACACCAAGGCGTCCTGCTGTGGTGGAGTCTGGCCGTGGGCCCCAAGGAGGTGAAGGCAGCTGAGACGAGGCTCCTGCAGCAGAAATGGTCCAACCCGACGGAGGACCAGGCCGCCATGCGTCCCAGCTTCCTCTACAAGTTCACCACCTCTCCAGCCTTCTTAGAGACGTCCAGGCTGGGCTCGTACCGCTTCACCTTCCCCCTGAAGGAGGTGCTGGAGGCCTACCAGCAGCAGGTAGGAACGCTGTAAAATCCCTTCCAGTGTGCGGCTGTGAGCAAAAGTTTCCAAACACCTGTGAAGACCATGTTGGTCATGACAGTGTTGAATTTCCAATGACGCATATACCTGAAGTTTCTATGAGGGAGTCACTGCTTGCTTCAGGTAAATTTGATTATTGACAATTTAATTATTTACTAACTGTAATGAATAAAATAAAATAATTAATATTAATTGATAATTTCAGGGCACCGCCCTCGAACCAGGGACCAATAATCAAACCACCACCAGTCTCAAAGGAAAAAGGATAAAGAACCTGAAGTTTGTTAATATTTATAAAATATCTAACAATTAAAGAGGAACGAAGGTCTGAAATTGAGCACTGACCATGTCAACCAGCTGATATCACAATAAATCAAGCACCAATAACCACAGAGGACTGTAATTCTCTATACTCTTCATCAGATCGACCAAATGTTTAAGATAAAAATCTATTTCATCAGTGAACTCATGAACTGGAGCCAACAAACATCTGCTACAACAAAAACTAAGGTTTTCACAGAGGTAATAATGATGGCTAAATATTGACAGAAGAACAACACAATGCAGCCCTGTATGTGTTTAGAGAACCAGGGAGGCCAGATCTGTGTCTGGCTACATGCTAGTAACTGGAGGTGACTGTGCAGGTTTTAAAAACAAGACAATCTTTACAGCACCGCTGGCTCCAGATGTTTCAACCCTTTCACACTGAGTTGTGTCATCAGCGACACATTTGCTCAAGTGCACTTTGAAATACCGTAATTATGTCACAGTTTCCACGATCGGATGAAAGTTCTGTATGGGAGGACGACCTGGAGGACAAATGTGTGAATAATGAGGGCTCTGTGTCCTCCTAAGGAGGTGTCCTCTAGTGTGCAATGTTTGTACGACAGTGTGTGGGTTAGCAAAAAGGACAAAGAGAGACAGAAGCAGCTATGCTCCTGAACGACACGAGGTAAAGAGTCGTGTTTCCATCTCTCAGAGGTTGGTAGACAAGCTGACGCTCTTCTACCACCTGCTGGTCTTTAGTCTTGTTAGAAATGCGATGTATTACAAACATGCACACGACAACTCAAACTAGCAGCAGTGATCCAGTGGACAAATAAACAACACTACTAGCAACAAGCAGCACCAACATACAAGTGAGACACAAAGAAGGAGGCGGTGGTCACCTGACTGGCTGAGCTCCACAGCATCAGTTACCATGGAGATCTAACCTTGGCGACTTTCGGCTCAACAAACCTTGGCTAATCTTGCTTCATGGTTCAGCTCCCATTAAAACCTCTGCTGTTGTTTCAGTTTTGCTCCGGGGATCGTCCGGTCATGCGGGTGTATGAAACCGTCCTGCACAAACAGGAAGTGCAACATACTGTGTTGGTCCACAGTCCAGCCAATCAGAAGCTCTTCTCCAAGTATCCTCTGCTGACTGACGACCCAAACGCCATCTGTGTTTACCAAGATGGCCGCTTCATCTGGAGGCCGTACGCCATCAGTGAGACACACTGGTAAGACCTCCAAACAGATAAATGTGATGGGATCAACTGAAAGACAGAACCAGAGCATCAGTACTAGGAGGATCTACTGACTCTGTGAAAATGTTCTCACTTTATGGAAACTGTTTTCTCTTGCTCTCTACTGTTTGTCTTTCTCTTCAGGTATAAGATGATCCCCAGACCTGAAATAAACCAGATGGATGCTCAGGAACTGTCTGGGACAGATGTAGAGTTTTATATCTGGGATACTGTCACCATCGCCCTGCATGTGGACAAACAGGTGTCTTCACTGCTAATTCTATGTAGACATCTAATATCTTTTGTGTTAAAGAATAAAAATGTAGTTTTTGGAGCTGGTACTTTCTAAGAAATATTTGTGTTGTGGATTATTCTGCTGATTGATGTTTTATAATAACTTTACAGACAGAACAATAAAGAAAAGGAAGCTAAAAAACAACAAACAGGTTGATCAGTACAAACAGAAGAAGACCAGAGAGGCAAAAGTGTAGAAGTAGAATTAAACATTGTAAAAGACTTTCAAAATTAATGAGATAAAATAATGAAAGAACCAAAAATACCACATCCAAGCAAGAGAAAGAACAAGTGGAACAAAAGAAAATAGAGGGTAAAACCATAAACATCCATCCATCCATCCATCCATTATCTTCCGCTTATCCGGGGTCGGGTCCATGAGGCAGCAGTCTAATCAGAAAGGCCCAGACTTCCCTCGCCCCAGACACCTCCTCCAGTTCTTCTGGTGGGACCCCGAGGCGTTCCCAGGCCAGCCGAGAGACGTAGTCCCTCCAGTGTGTCCTAGGTCTACCCCGAGGCCTCCTCCTAGTGGGACATGCCCGGAACACCTCCCCAGGGAGGCGTCCAGGAGGCATCCAGAACAGATGTCCAAGCCACCTCAACTGACTCCTCTCGATGTGGAGAAGTAGTGGCTCTACTCCGAGCTCCTCCCTGGTGACTGAGCTCCTCACCTGATCTCTAAGGGTGCACCCAGCCACCCTGTAGAGGAAACTCATTTCAGCCGCTTGTATCCGGGACCTCGTTCTTTCGGTCATGACCCAAAGCTCATGACCATAGGTGAGAGTAGGCACGTAGATTGACCGGTAAATACAGAGCCTCGCCTTTTGGCTTAGCTCCTTCTTCATCACGACGGACCGGTACAGTGACCGCATGACTGCAGATGCTGCGCCGATCCGCCTGTCAATCTCGTGCTCCATCCTCCCCTCACTCGTGTACTCGGACAAGATCGCGCAGTCCCCAAACCGAACCCCCTCCAGCCCCTGGCTGCGCCTAGAAATTCTGTCCATAAAAGTTATGAACAGAACCGGTGACAAAGGGCAGCCCTGCCGGAGTCCAACGTGCACCGGGAACAGGTCCGACTCGCTGTTGGAAATGCGAACCAGACTCCTGCTCCGGTCGTACAGGGACTGAACTGCCCTTAGCAAAGGGCCCCAGACCCCATACTGCTGGAGCACCCCCCACAGGACACCACGAGGGACACGGTCGAATGCCTTCTCCAAATCCACAAAGCACATGTGGACTGGTTGGGCAAACTCCCATGAACCCTCGAGCACCCGATGGAGAGTGTAGAGCTGGTCCAGTGTTCCACGACCGGGACGAAAACTGCATTGTTCCTCCTGGATCCGAGGTTCGACTATCGGCCGGATCCTCCTGTCAAGTACCCTGGAATAAACTTTCCTGGGGAGGCTGAGGAGTGTGATCCCCCTGTAGTTGGAGCACACCCTCCGGTCCCCCTTCTTGAAAAGAGGGACCACCACCCCGGTCTGCCAGTCCAGAGGCCCTGTCCCCATCCGCCACGCGATGTTACAGACACGTGTCAGCCGTGACAGTCCCTGCACATCCACGGACTTGAGGTACTCAGGGCAAATTTCATCCACCCCCGTAGCCCTGCCACCGAGAAGCTTGTCAACCACCTCGGTGACTTCAGCCCGGGTGATTGGCGAGTCCGCCTCTGAGCACTCAGCCTCTGCCTCGTCTATGGCAGACTTGACGGCGGGATTGAGGAGATCCTCGAAGTATTCCTTCCACCGCCTGACAACATCCCCAGTCGAAGTCAACAGCTCCCCACCTCCACTGTAAACAGTGTTGATGAAGCACTGCTTCCCCCTCCTGAGGCGCCGGATGGTTTGCCAGAATTTCCTCGGGGCCGACCGATAGTCCTTCTCCATGGCCTCCCCGAACTCCTCCCAGACTCGAGTTTTTGCCTCCACAACGGCCCGGGCTGCGGCACGCCTGGCCTGCCGGTACCCATCAGCTGCCTCAGGAGTCCTATGAGCTAACAACACCCGTTAGGACTCCTTCTTCAGCTTGGCGGCATCCCTTACTTCCGGTGTCCACCGCCGGGTTCAGGGGTTGCCACCACGACAGGCACCAGAGACCCTACAACCACAGCTCCGAGCAGCAGCTTCGACAATGGAAGTGGAGAACATGGTCCACTCGGACTCAATGTCTCCAGCGTCCCCCGGGATCTGAGAGAAGCTCTCCCGGAGGTGGGAGTTGAAGACCGCACTGACAGAGGGCTCCGTCAGACGTTCCCAACAGACCCTCACAACACGTTTGGGTCTGCCGAGTCTGTCCGGCTTCTTCCCCCGCCAGCGCATCGAACTCACCAGCAGGTGGTGATCAGTTGACAGCTCTGCCCCTCTCTTCGCCCGAGTCCAAGACACGAGGCCGGAGATCAGATGACACAACTACAAAGTCGGCCATCGACCTCCGACCTAGGGTGTCCTGGTGCCACGTGCACTTGTGGACACCCCTGTGCTCGAACATGGTGTTCGTTATGGACAAACTGTAACTAGCACAGAAGTCCAATAACAGAACACCGCTCGGGTTCAGATCAGGGAGGCCGTTCCTCCCAATCACCCCCCTCCAGGTCTCACTGTCATTGCCCACGTGAGCGTTGAAGTCTCCCAGTAGAACAATGGAGTCCCCAGTCGGAGCACTGTCCAGCACCCCTCCCAGGGACTCCAAGAAGGCCGGGTACTCTGCACTGCTGTTCGACCCGTAGGCCAATACAACAGTCAGAGGCCTGTCCCCAGCCCGAAGGCGCAGGGACGCGACCCTCTCGTTCACCGGGGTGAACTCCAACACGTGGCGGCTGAGCTGTGGAGACGTGAGCAAGCCCACGCCAGCCCGCCGCCTCTCACCATGGGCAACTCCAGAAAAATGGAGAGTCCAGCCCCTTTCGAGGAGCTGGGTTCCAGAGCCCAAGCTGTGCATGGAGGTGAGCCCGACTATTTCTAGACGGTATCTCTCAACCTCCCGCACAAGCTCAGGCTCCTTCCCCCCAGTGAGGTGACGTTCCAAGTCCCAACGGTTAGAGTCTGTGTCCGGGGATCGGGTCGCCGAGGCCCCCGCCATCGTCTAGCACCTGGCCCCTACGAGTCCCTCTGCGGGTGGTGGGTCCGCAGGAGGGCGGGCCCACGTCGTCCATTTGGGCTAGGTCCGGCTGAGCCCCGTGGGCAAAGGCTCGGCCACCAGGTGCTCCCTTGCGAGCCCCGACCCCAGGCCTGGCTCCAGGGTGGGGCCCCGGCTGCGCCATGCTGGGCAACGTCATGGTCCTGGTCTTTAAACTTCTCATGAGGGCTTCTTGAACTGCTTTTAGTCTGACCCATCACCTGAGACCTGTTTGCCTTGGGTGACCCTACCAGGGGCATAAAGCCCCCGACAACATAGCTCCCAGGGTCATTCGGGCACTCAAACTCCCCCACCACGATAAGGTAGCAGTTCCAGGGGGAGGTCACATTTTATCATCATGAAAAATGTCACTTGTTTTGTTTTGCTCTTTTTACAGGTGCTGAAGTTTGATTCTGATCAACTGAGACGGAGCCTCAAGTTCTGTAATAAAGGCAAACCAGCAATCGGGACGTTCCATAGTTTTGAGCGCGCTGAAAACCAGGTTAAACATTTGTGGCCGGACTCTGACTCCCCACTGGAAAAGGAGTGCTCACTGGAGCAGCACCTCACAGGTATCACAGCAGCAACTGACTGAGTTGAACTGAGCAGCTTTTTAATTTTTAAAAATTTGAATGCGCTGGATCAGCATTACTCAACAGCGAGTAACCATGACAACAGAGATGTAGACGTCAACAAGCTGAAACACTCAGTGAAATTATATTCACTGTTGGTCAACTGCGTGAACAGTTGTTTTATTATTATTACATTATTTACAGTCATTTTGAACAAGTTTGAAGTCATTTTGGAGCTTTTTGATAAATTTAGGACAATCTTTGAATCACTGTCGACTCAATTTAAGGTACTTCAGGAAAAACTAATACTTGAGTCACGTTGGACAAGTTTTAGTCATTTCTGACACATTTTTAATATCTTTTGATAACTTCTGAGTAATTTGGGGGAAGTTTTTAGTCATGCTGGACAAGGTTTGGCGTATTCTGACAAAAATATTTGAATCATTTTGGTCGAATCTTTGAGTCATTTTGCACATTTTAATCTTTCCTAGAGGTCCAGGTTAGTCTCCTTTGTTTACTTGAATCTCTACAACAAAGTAGTCGACCAAGTTGGCATGAATGACTCAAAAGATCTCAGTTTCTACCACCAGATTTGATGTTCTGTGTCTCTGTGTTCCTGTTCCAGACCTCAGACTGGTTCTTGTTGGGAGGACTGGATCAGGGAAGAGCTCCATTGGAAACCTCATACTGGGAAGAGACACCTTCAGTACTGGAGCTGCTGCAGGTAACACTGGATATTTACACCAAGTGGAGACACCTTCTCCCAGTAGTGGTCACTCCTTTGTGCGCTTGGAAAAAGGTTGTTGATTCAAGGTTTTTAAGTTTTATGAGTTTTGATTTATGTCATTCTGACTGTGTCAACCTGCACAGTCGTGACGTTCGATACCACTGATTTCCTTTCTGCTCCGACACTCAGTAAAATTCAGGCTGGTATCGATCCGATACCGACACTTGGTGCAAATACACCTAATGTGTCTGGTAAATCTCAAAAAATAGTGTATTTCAAATCATAGCTTCATGAAGAGTACAAGACATCAGCGTAATATATTTATTTATTTATTTTATCACAGATGGAGCTACTCTGCTCTGAATTCTTCATCTTGTTTCGATTCAACCATGTATGTCGTCTCTCCAAACAGCCAACAATGAGGGGAGACAAACTTATTGTTTTATAATACTGAGTGACTCAAATGAAATTGCCAGTAAAATATTTGATCAATTAAATAAATTCCACAATAATTGCACAAGTTTGTCAATACTTACATTTTAAAATATTCATTTTACAGTTAAAGCAAATTAGACTGATTGTAAATAATAATAGATATATTTTATAGACAAAATGTTATTTTTATTCATCTTTTCTAGGATATATTTTTCTATGTTCACCATGGCTGTTTTATTGCAGTTGGTCTGTATAATTTAATGACATCTGGTCCATTTAATCCACTTTAAATGATCAGTTCTTTGGGAAACTTTCTCTGAATAAATCCAGGCTTTTTGTCGATGTGAGATTATCTCAGTGATACATGTTATTACTCCAAGCTGACCTCATGCAGGTATTTGTTGAAGCCTGTATTTACTTCATTACTTATTTCATAACTGTATTTATTAATCTGAACAACTCCAACAGCAGCAGCTTAAAGCTCTACATGTTCTCTTCTGTAGCTGGACAGTCTGTCCGTCTGTCTGGTCCTGGCAGCCCCTGACTCTGTTCTCTCCTCTTCTGTCCGCCTCGTCATAAATGAATCGTGTTCTGTGTTGTGGTTTAACCTGATCTGAAGTGTTTCACAAGGTTTGCTGTGTTTCCACAAGTCCTCACCGTTTTTACACAAACATCACAAACTGTGTTTTGGCTGTTTGTGGAGCTGATGACTCTGTTTACGCTCTGAGTACAGACTGAGAGACTGACTGACGGAGCAGGCGGAAGAAAAAGTAGTTCCCACCAACCGCCTGTCATTTAGACAAGATCTCAATAGTTTAGTTACTTTCCACTGAGTTCCTGTTAATGATATACGTCACCTCAAATGACTGAAGTATCAAAGTATCGATGTTTTGATCTGAGGATCGATTTTAGAGCATAAAGATCTGGTATCGGAGGTACCGATATTTCAGTATCAATCCGCACATCACCACTGCACAGAAGACATTTCTGAGTTCTTCATGGTTGTTCTGTTCCCACAGAGGTGCAGGACTTTATACTGCAGTGAAAACAGCTGCCCAGAATTCAGACGCAGTTTGATTCAACTCTGCATGTAAACTGTGTTTCTGCTCCTCAGGGAACGCTCAGCGCCGTCTGCAGACGGCGAAGGTGTTCAGCCGGGTGGTGACCATCGTTGACACTCCTGACCTCTCAGAAACACCTGAAGTGAAGATGGAGATCAGGAGATTCGTCAACTTGTCGGCCCACGCCTTCCTGCTAGTCATCAAGGTGGGGACCCCCATCAATGAAGACATCGTGAGACAGATGAAGATCTTTGGAAGGAACGTCTGGGAGCAAACCTTCGTAGTCCTGACCTTCAACAACCAGTTGAAGGAAGACGACGAGATTGTGGATAGAACCAAAACCAAACTTCAGGAGATCCTACCCGATGGAATGGAAGACAGATTCTACGTCGTCAACAACAACCAGCAGGTCAGGGATCTGCTGGACGCTGTGGCCAAGATGGTTGTTGAAACCAGAGGGAACGTCTACTCCTTCAAGGACACAGTCGTCGATGGTGAGATCACAGATGTTGATGGTGCAATTAGAGTCTGAAGAAGGAATATTTATGCACTGATTTATTCCACAGAATAGATCCTGTCCTGAGGAGTGGGAGATAGATGCTACCACCATCAACCCCAACTCCAGCGGCTGCTGAACACGGTGGAAATGATCCTCGTTGCAAACAGGGAAGTTCTGCTCGGTCAGAAGAAGGAAGATCTCAGGTGTTGATGGTGCAGGTATCGGCGGACGACTCCACGGATGGAGTGTTTTTTTAATCAGAGGTTTTGTTGTATTTTTTCCCCCTTTTAACCTCAACCTTTATGGTAAGAAACCATATCAGGAGACAGCCAACCCAAATCACCCCCTTTTTGGAGACGACGGGATGTCTCCCTCCTGCACCAGAATCTGATAAGGGTGAGGAAAACCACACCTCGGGAGAAGACGAGATGGCATTCCTTCTAACACAGAGAACTCTTTCATGATTTGAACTAAACACTTCTAAATAATAAAATCAAAGAATTCAACGTCTCTGGAGTGATGATCCCAACATCTGGACTCTGTGATACCAGGTTGATCAGGACCAGCATGGAAGGAGAACACATTTTTGCACCAGAGTCTCTCACAGTGTACTTATTTAATTGTATTTTATTATTGTTATTTTATTTTATTTTATTTTTTAATGCTCTTTTGGCTTGTTCTGTTGAATTTTATATACGTAATGTCTTTTTACCTGATGTTTACTGTCCACACCGAGGGTTTGGAGAGTACAGCAATTTCAATGCTCTTTATGTCCTGTACATATTGCAGTATCGACAATAAAAAGACTTTGACTTTTGACTTTGAATCTGAAGTGTTTATTGAGACGCATACACAAGACACCAACACCCAATCCTCTCTGTCACAGACCACCACCATAAAGGCACACAGTGAGAGAGAGAGAGACCTTTCATCCTCAGCATGTATACTTATAAGTTGTACTTTTCTTATAATTGAATGTATATGCTTGCATTTGTAGTTACATTAATAGTTTACTCTCATGTAGCCTAGAAGTCTACTATTTGTAAGCTTATTCTTGTGTTATATCTTCTATTATTATTATTATCTCAGGAACCATGTGAGATAAACATTCACACAATATGTGAATTGGGAGATTGTGTTGGGGGTGGACTGAAGCTCCTTGGCGGAGAAATACGCTCTCTGAGTGCTTCTCTAGTTAGAACTAGCTTCTGTTGTTGCTGGCATTAGCTAACATGAGCATGCTAACATCAGTTAGCAACGTAACAGAAGTTGTCTATTTTTTAATCCTGCAGACTTTTGTACAACATAGACACCCACATGGTATGTTTTTTCGATGTACAGACAACTCTTAGTATGGGTTGTCGTGGCCGAGTGGTTAAGGCGATGGACTAGAAATCCATTGGGGTTTCCCCGCGCAGGTTCGAATCCTGCCGACAACGTGGGACTGTTTTGAAATTAGATCACTGAGTTTTTTCTTCCTTCAGTCCAGGGAAACTCGTAAAAGCCCAATGATGACTGTTAACCTTCATTTAAACGCAGTCTATCTCTGCTGCAACTCAAAACAGTCCCACGTTGTCGGCAGGATTCCAACCTGCGCGGGGAGACCCCAATGGATTTCTATTCCATCGCCTTAACCACTCGGCCACGACAACCCACACACAGGCTGCTCTTCACAGGACTGAAGTGGACCGTCCATCTTCATTTCGCTCTTCACATACGGACCTGAGTTCCAGGTAGTGACCAACATGTCTTTTGTGGTTGAGTGCTGGAAGTTTAGAGAACCTTTTAGTAGCTGCCAATGAGACCTTTTCAAAACAGTCCAACGTTGTCAGCAGGATTCAAACCTGCGCAGGGAGACTCCAGTGGATTTCTAGTCCATCGTCTCAAGTAAATGAGAGGGAATGCAGCTAATTTTCTGTATAAAAATCACAACAATTTGACCAACCTTGTTCTTCACCAGAAACGCTTCTTAAAACTCTCCAAGTTGAGAAAAGTTGTGAGTATTTGTCAGAACTAGCACCTGTTAACTTCTATTTTACCTGAAAATGTCAGTGTTGCTTGCTGAAAATATGAGTCAGACTTTAGAAATGTCCAGTTCTGTAACAGCAGCAGTTTTAAAACGCAAAAATTACGTCATGTTAATATGTCACACGTTTGTGCTATGTCCCTGAACGCACCATCACCACGCATCAGTTTCCGTAGTGTAGTGGTTATCACGTTCGCCTAACACGCGAAAGGTCCCCGGTTCGAGACCGGGCGGAAACAAAGCTTTAGTTCAAAATTCTTGTTTTTGAAAGGGAAATTCGCCCTGACAGCGTGGACATTACCTCAATGCCTTCCGTTTTTGATTATCAGAACATGAAATATAACTGTGGTGATTATTGTTATTATTTCCTCCTTTACATTTTTGTAACTGCAGCTACAAGTTTTGACAAACTTACAGAACTGAATCACAAAAGACATATGGTTGGTGATGAGTTTAGAATCATAAACGAGCGTCCAATTAATGTCTTTGGACTGTTTGAGGAGAAAACAGAAACTCACTTTGAATCCAGTGATCCCAGTTCAAATCTCAGTGGGACCAGTTCATGGCAGAACTTAGCAAAACTTGTTTCTTCTGCAGGAAGTTCAACAATCAGGACAAACAAAGTGAGGGAAAGAAGTCAGTCATGAAAATCCAGAGGCCTTGTTTCACAGAAATAAAGTTTCAGGATAGGGCTGGCTGTACACCTGTTATTACCTCCACCAAAGAGGTTATGTTTTTGCCAGCGTTGGTTTGTTTGTTTGTTTGTGTGCAAAATAACTTGAAAAGTAATGGATGGATTTGGATGAAATTTTCAGAAAATGTGTGAAATGGGACAAAGAAGAAATGATGACATTTTAGGACTGATCCGGATCACCGTCTGGATCCAGGATTTTTTAAAATGTAAGTGTAACTGGGTGGACAACTAAATGCAGTTTACTCTAAAAGCCACCAGAGGGCACTCTTGTTTTTGGGGTAACCCCCTGTGACCACATGACATTTTGGGTCTCCACGCGACAGACAGCGACAGTGACAGAGTTCTCTTTCCTTCCTGAGCGACATACGCACGGTTGGGCCGGCATTCTTATCTCCTGTTGTCTAAGAAGCTGGGAGGCTGTTAGGAGCTGCCGCGCTAGAGGCCGCGCCTGTTCATTAGGTCGGATGGGGTGAAGGCCGCATTGTCGGTAGGACATTTGAACTGTCTGTAATTACATTTGTATCTGTAACGTTCCATAGAAAACATGTGAATTGGGAGATTGTGTTGGGGGTGGACTGAAGGTCCTTGGCGGAGGTATGAGCTCTCCCGCCTTCCTTTGACACAAAGTTGCAGCGACTCTCCTCACCAGATCTCTGACGTTGAACCCGTTGAACTGATTTCGGCCACTTGTATCTGCAGTTTCATTGTTTTGGTCATTATCCGGAACTCACGACCATATGTGAAGGTCGAAACGAAGATGGATGGTCCAGCACAGTCCTGCACCAGGCCGTCTGTCCCTCTCAAACTCAGCCCATCTGAAATGTGAAAATCAAGAAGTGTGTGGGTTGTCGTGGCCGAGTGGTTAAGGCGATGGACTAGAAATCCATTGGGGTCTCCCCGCGCAGGTTGGAATCCTGCCGACAACGTGGGACTGTTTTGAACTTGGATCGCTGAGTTTTTTCCAGGTGTTCAGACGTGTTCCCTCAGTCCAACGACAATCATGAAAGGTTAATAATCACTGGAAACTTTAAGCCTTGTGTTAAACACAATCAAATGTGCTTTGAGATTCAGTGCTGGAAGTTTCATTGCTGCCAGTGAGATCTCTGCTGTACTTTAAAACAATCCCACGTTGTCGGCAGAATTCGAACCTGCGCAGGGAGACCCCAATGGATTTCTAGTCCATCGTCTTAAGTAAATGAGAGGGAACGCAGCTAATTTTCTGTATAAAAATCACAACAATTTGACCAACCTTGTTCTTTAACATAAACGCTTCTTAAAACTCTCCAAGTTGAGAAAAGTTGTGAGTATTTGTCAGAACCAGCACCTGTTAACTTCTGTTTTACCTGAAAATGTCAGTGTTGCTTGCTGAAAATATGAGTCAGACTTTAGAAATGTCCAGTTCTGGAACAGCAGCAGTGTTGAAACGCTAAAATTACGTCATGTTAATATGTCACACGTTTGTCGTATGTCCCTGAACGCACCATCACTATCCATCAGTTTCCGTAGTGTAGTGGTTATCACGTTCGCCTAACACGCGAAAGGTCCCCGGTTCGAGACCGGGCGGAAACACAGCTTTACTAAATTGTTGTTTTTGAAAGGGAAATTAGCCCTGACAGCGTGGATATTACCTCAATGCCTCCCGTTTTTGATTTTAAGAACATGAAATATAACTGTGGTGATTATTGTTATTATTTCATCCTTTACACTTTTGTAACTGCAGCTACAAGTTTTGACAAACTTACAGAACTGAATCACAAAAGACATATGGTTGGTGATGAGTTTAGAATCATAAACGAGCCTCCAACTAATGTCTTTGGACTGTTTGAGGAGAAAACAGAAACTCACTTTGAATCCAGTGACCCCAGTTCAAATCTCAGTGGGACCAGTACATAACAGAACTTAGCAAAACTTGTTTCTTCTGCAGGAAGTTCAACAATCAGGACAAACAAAGTGAGGGAAAGAAGTCAGTCATGAAAATCCAGAGGCCTTGTTTCACAGAAATGAAATCTCAGCATAGGGCTGGCTGTACACCTGTTATTACATCCACCAAGGAAGTTATGTTTTTGCCAGCGTTGCTTTGTTTGTTTGTTTGTTTGCAAAATAACTTGAAAACTCATGGACGGATTTGGATGAAATTTTCAGGAAATGTGTGAAATGGGACAAGGAACAAATGATGACATTTTGGGACTTATCCGGATCACCGTCTCCATCCAGGATTTTTTTAAATGTAAGTGTAACCAGGTGGACAACTAACTGCGGTTTACTCTAAAAGCCACCAGAAGGCACTCTTGTTTTTGGGGTAACCCCCTCTGACCACATGAGAATTTGGGTCTCCACGTGACAGACAGCAACAGTGACGGAGTTCTCTTTCCTTCCTGAGCGACATACGCACGGTTGGGCCGGCATTCTTATCTCCGGTTGTCTAAGAAGCTGGGAGGCTGTTAGGAGCTGCCGCGCTAGAGGCTGCGCCTGTTCATTAGGTCAGATGGGGTGAAGGCCGCATTGTCGGTAGGACATTTGAACTGTCTGTAATTACATTTGTATCTGTAACGTTCCATACAAAATATGTGAATTGGGAGATTGTGTTGGGGGTGGACTGAAGGTCCTTGGTGGAGGTATGAGCTCTCTCGCCTTCCTTCGACACAAAGTTGCAGCGACTCTCCTCACCTGGTCTCTGAAGTTGAACCCATTCAACTGATTTCGGCCACTTGAATCTGCATTTTCATTCTTTTGGTCACTATCCGGAACTCACGACCATATGTGAAGGTCGAAACGAAGATGGATGGTCCAGCACAGTCCTGCACCAGGCCGTCTGTCCCTCTCAAACTCAAGCCATCTGAAATGTGAAAATCAACCAGTGTGTGGGTTGTCGTGGCCGAGTGGTTAAGGCGATCGACTAGAAATCCATTGGGGTCTCCCCGCGCAGGTTCGAATCCTGCCGACAACGAGGGATTGTTTTGAACTTGGATCACTGAGTTTTTTCCAGGTGCTCAGACGTCTTCCCTCAGTCCAACGACAATCATGAAAGGTTCATAATCACCGTAAACTTTAAGCCTTGTGTTATACACAATCAAATGTGCTTTGAGATTCAGTGCTGGAAGTTTAGTTGCTGCCAGTGAGATCTCTGCTGTACTTTAAAACAATCCCACGTTGTCGGCAGGATTCAAACCTGCGCAGGGAGACCCCAATGGATTTCTAGTCCATCCTCTTAAGTAAATGAGAGGGAATGCAGCTAATTTTCTGTATAAAAATCACAACAATTTGACCAACCTTGTTCTTCACCAGAAACGCTTCTTAAAACTCTCCAAGTTGAGAAAAGTTGTGAGTATTTGTCAGAACCAGCACCTGTTAACTTCTGTTTTACCTGGAAATGTCAGTGTTGCTTGCTGAAAATATGAGTCAGACTTTAGAAATGTCCAGTTCTGTAACAGCAGCAGTGTTAAAACGCTAAAATTACGTCATGTTAATATGTCACACGTTTGTCGTATGTCCCTGAACGCACCATCACCACACATCGGTTTCCGTAGTGTAGTGGTTATCACGTTCGCCTAACACGCGAATGGTCCCCGGTTCGAGACCGGGCGGAAACACGGTTTTAGTTCAAAATTGTTGTTTTTGAAAGGGAAATTAGCCCTGACAGCGTGGATATTACCTCAATGCCTCCCGTTTTTGATTATCAGAACATGAAATATAAATGTGTCTCATGTGGTGATTATTATTATTATTTCATCCTTTACACTTTTGTAAATGCAGCTACAAGTTTTGACAAACTTACAGAACTGAATCACAAAAGACATATGGTTGGTGATGAGTTTAGAATCATAAACGAGCGTCCAATTAATGTCTTTGGACTGTTTGAGGAGAAAACAGAAACTCACTTTGAATCCAGTGACCCCAGTTCAAATCTCAGTGGGACCAGTTCATAACAGAACTTAGCAAAACTTTTTTCTTCTGCAGGAAGTTCAACAATCAGGACAAACAAAGTGAGGGAAAGAAGTCAGTCATGAAAATCCAGAGGCCTTGTTTCACAGAAATAAAATCTCAGGATAGGGGCTGGCTGTACACCTGTTATTACCTCCACCAAAGAGGTTATGTTTTTGCCAGTGTTGCTTTGTTTGTTTGTTTGTTTGCAAAATAACTTGAAAACTCATGGACGGATTTGGATGAAATTTTCAGGAAATGTGTCAAATGGGACAAGGAACACATGATGACATTTTGGGACTGATCCGGATCACCGTCTCCATCCAGGATTTTTTTAAATGTAAGTGTAACCAGGTGGACTGGTTCACTCTAAAAGCCACCAGAGGGCACTCTTGTTTTTGGGGTAACCCCCTGTGACCACATGACATTTTGGGTCTCCATGCGACAGACAGCAACAGTGACGGAGTTCTCTTTCCTTCCTGAGCGACATACGCACGGTTGGGCCGGCATTCTTATCTCCGGTTGTCTAAGAAGCTGGGAGGCTGTTAGGAGCTGCCGCGCTAGAGGCCGCGCCTGTTCATTAGGTCGGATGGGGTAAAGGCCGCATTGTCGGTAGGACATTTGAACTGTATGTAATTACATTTGTATCTGTAACGTTCCATAGAAAATATGTGAATTGGGAGATTGTGTTGGGGGTGGACTGAAGCTCCTTGGTGGAGGTATGAGCTCTCTCGCCTTCCTTCGACACAAAGTTGCAGCGACTCTCCTCACCAGATCTCTGAAGTTTAACCCATTGAACTGATTTCGGCCACTTGCATCTGCAGTTTCATTGTTTTGGTTGCTACCTGGAACTCACGACCATTTGTGAAGGTCGAAACGAAGATGGATGGTCCAGTGCCAACCTATATGTGGGTTGTCGTGGCCGAGTGGTTAAGGCAATGGACTAGAAATCCATTGGGGTCTCCCCGCGCAGGTTGGAATCCTGCCGACAACGTGGGTCTGTTTTGAACTTGGATCGCTGAGTTTTTTTCAGGTGCTCAGACGTCTTCCCTCAGTCCAACAACAATCATGGAAGGTTCATAATCACTGTAAACTTTAAGGTTTGTCTTAAACACAATCAAATGTGTTTTGAGATTCAGTGCTGGAAGTTTAGTTGCTGCTAGTGAGATCTCTGCTGTACTTTAAAATAATCCCACGTTGTCGGCAGGATTCGAACCTGCGCGGGGAGACCCCAATGGATTTCTAGTCCATCGCCTTAACCACTCGGCCACGACAACCCACACAGGAGGTTGTCTGTAAATAATAACTTCTACTTCTATTATTTCTACTAACTATCAACACTTTAAAACAACTTCAAGATAAAATTTATATAAGTAAATGCATAAATAAAGCCATAAATAAATACAGTGCAGTAAATAAACACGTAGTTGTATAAATAAAATAAAAGTATTTATTGTAATGAACAGAAAACTAAAAATGAATTACAGGAATGCATACGTAAATAAAAATAATAATAAAAAATATTTTTTGTAATAAATACAAAAACTACAAAATGAATTGTGAGAGCATCCAGACACAGATATATAGAAAATAAAGATAAAAACATGAATACATAACATGCACAAATAAAGGTAGAAATAAATACAGGACGACATAAACGAATAAAATGATATCTGAATAATTTACTGTAATGAATAGAGAAATAAAGAAAATGTTATGCTCATACATACAGACACAGATGTATGGAAATAAATATTAAAAAATGTTATTTTATTGTTATCTATCTATCTGGTCCGTGAAGGCGTCACACAGCGACATTAACCTAAGGTCCGTGAACGCAGCGCGAACGACGCGCCCGACGTCGTGATCACGTGATTGCGTGAACAGAAACAAACATGGCGCCGCGAAAGTGAGGAGATCCGAGCTGTGAGTGTTTCCAAACTGAGAATTGTTTCGTTAACTGTCCTTTTCGGTCGCTGTTGAGGAAACAAACACGAGAACAGTTTAAATACTTTTAAACTTTGCGGTTAATTAAACGGAAAAGCGACGACAGGAACTTCTGTCGTGTCCTGAGTGCTCAGTTTGTTTCCATGTCAACCGACTGCATATGCTAACATTAACTTTAACAGGCAGTAAACTTGGGTTGTAATATATTTATTTATCTGCTCGGGTCGTTTCTGGATTCTCACTCTGCTCCGCTTCACTTCAGATTCCAGTTAAGTCAGTTCGGGTCCACACGTCGTGCCGCCGGACAGATGAGAGGAAGAAGAGGAGCGTCTTCATCGTCAGGTGAACCAGGTAACTCTGTGACTGCGGTGCTGTCATCCACTGAGCCCAGTTTAAGGTTTAAGAAGGAAGCTCCTGAACGCACCAGCTGTGATTTGGGCTGCAATTCCTTCTTATTTATGCTCAGCAGCAAAGGATTTGTCTGTAATTTTGTCAGCTGTGAGAGGCTTATGGTAATAAATAATAAAAACTAATGACAAAACAGCTGAACAGCGACCATCCAGACCTACAAAACCTTAAAATCACCATAATGCAGAGAGTCACCTGACAATTAAAGCCACCAAATGAGATTTTAAAGCCACTGAAACATGTCGTTTTAATTAAATGTTTAAATAATAAAGGAGTGATATAACATCCTTAGTTTTTTTTATATGTTTTCAATGGATATGAAGACATTCCCTTCAAAAAGTGTCAAAGAAAATCTAAACGATCCTTCCTGGGGGAAAAGAAATCCTCTTAAAATGTCTTAAAAAGAGGATTTTCCAGCTCCGAAGCTAATTTTAGGAAGACCTGTGGCTGTCAGGTTTTAATGTAGCACCAAACGACATTTAGACATGACAGAACTGAGTTATTTCTACCAACAACACAGATTCGTTTAGAACTGAGTGATTATTAGTGGAGATGTGGGTTTTTGAAAAGTTTTGGAGTTTTATTATTTTAATTTCTGTTAAAAAAAATCTCCATAAGCTGTTGACATGATGACAAGTTCCAACTTCGTCTTGAGGTTTCTGGATATTCAGTAAAACAGATTCTGTGAAAGATAATCAACCGGTGAAGCTTTAAAGATGCTTTGAAGTTATCAGATTCAACACAGAGGGCCTATTTTCAAACATGCATCGCTAAAAAAGCATTTGGAGCAGAGCAGCGGGATTTAACAAGGTTCCATGGTTGAGGTAGAAGTTGTTTTTTTATGCATGATTTTTTCCAAGAAAATCCACGACCTCGACTGGGAGGCCCTGGGAGTGGAGTGGCTCACATTCTTCCTTCCTCTTGATGCTCCACATTATCTCTGTTGCATGAAATATGTGAAATCTGCTCCTAATATTCAGCAAGAGGAGTCGGTGGCACCCAGGATCGCTTCATGGGCACAGTAAAGTGTATAGTAGGCAGCCCCTTCAGGATCTCTTGGGCGTTTTTCCAGATCGTTGCTCGTAAAATGTCTCAATTCGCAGCAGCTTTTCTAAAAAATTGCGATGTTTTAAGCGTATTTGTTGCGGGAGATGGTAAAAAATTGCTAAAAAATTGCATTTTTTTCTTTGTTTCGTATAATTAACTAAAAATTTTAAAAGTTTAAAGAGTTAATTCCACATCCTGGCACACGCGTGTTCACACACACACGCTCACAGCTCGTCACCTCAGTTAATGAATCTAACTGACCTTCATTGTTTCAGTGCTGCCACAGATCTGGATGCAACAGCTTCATCACGGTGGTTTGTCTGGTCTGTGGTCCGCTGGTTTCACCCATTCTCCTGATATGTTTACGGTAGAAAAGTGTTTGTCAGTGGATGGTTTTGGTTTGTGTTCCACCTCAATATTCCACGGGGTGAAAACAGTTTAGCTCCGCTTTGGTGAAGAACATCAGGGAATTGTTCTGCAGTAGTTTTTGTTGCATCTGTATCTTCAAACCATAAACAAGGAAGTGAATCCGGTGACGTACGTGCATTACTGGGGACTGCTGTGATTGGTGGAACTCACGGGAGGCGGGACAAAATTGGGAAAAGTGGCGGTGATTGGACAAAATTGCAAGGTGGAGCAGGATTCACGGAGATTGGTTGAATTTGCATTAATTGTTGCAATCGAGGCATCGAGAATTCCTGGAGGGACTGAGTAGGGACGTGGTGTCATACACTTAATCTAAAGTAGCCCCTCACCATATCGCGGTCTCACTGTATTGTGGATGTTTAAATTGCATATAAAATACGTAGCGTGCAGCAGATGAGTAGACACATGTATGGAAAACACAGATTCCACTTGAGCTAGTCGGTCGCTGATTGATCAGTGGTGATGAAAGCAAGTGTTTATAAGAGTGTGGGGAGGGTTTATAAAGCCTTAAATTGTATCTAAATAATAAAATAATATAAGGTCGCTACTTCCATCTATCGCGGGGGGGTTCTGGAACCTAACCCCCGCCATGGACGAGGGACTACTGTATAATCTAACCTGTATTGATCACCTTGAGGAAACTCCTTTTCTCCCAAACCACTAGACCAACACCTCCCCCTACGTAGTACAGACGGATCCATCGACAGGTTCATGAAAGGACATAACGTCTTAGTTCTTTCACTTACGTTTGACAGCTGAATGTTGGGCGCTAAATGACTCCCTCTACCTCACAGTTCCATCTATGTTGGTATAAACCTGCTCAAATTGAAGCACTTTAACGCGGCATCAGTTATTTTGTTGTCTGAACGCTTTGAAACCCAGAGCCTGAGCCGCTGACGCCAGCAGAAGGTTTTCTCCTCGTTTGCCCTCAAATGTTATTGAAATGCCAGAAAATAACAATACAATTAATATTTTTAAATGTTGTTAAATGGTCAAAATCATAAAAAAAATGTTAGAAGATATTAATAAAAAGTCAGAAACTCTCAATAATATGCCTGGAAATCATAAAATGTCTGAAAAAATATTTTAAAAATAGGAAAATTGCGTTAAAATGTCTGAACATATTTGAAATATTAATCAACTATCTGGGAAGTGTTAATGTGTCCGAAATGATTATTAAAATGCCAGAAAACAAATGTTAAAGTGTCTGAAAGTTGATAATCTCTGAATATATTAATAATATCCCCGGAAAATTTTTATGAAATATTTCTAAAACAGCAACAACAAACTGTTCAAGTGTCCAAAAATAATAAGACAATGTCAGAAGCTGTTAATAAAATCCTTACAAATATTATTAACATGTCAGAAATTATTATTAAAATTTAGGTAAATTATAAAATGCCAGAAAAAATTCTTAAAATCACAATTATTATTTTAGAAAATATTAAGAAAATGTCATTGAAACCCAGAGCCTGAGCCGCTGCCTCCTGCTCCATAAATCCTCCGTTGAACTGGAAATCCATCAACCGCGACGAGGAAGAGTGCGTTTTAAAATGCGTTCGAAAAGCAGCAGGGATCTGAGTGTTGGTGTTGAGCTGGATCTGATGTCTTGTTTGGGTGTTTTTTTTGTGTCTCTGCTGGTGAAAGGTGTTCGTCAGCTGAGCAGGATGTCTCTGAGGAAGCAGACGGTGAAAGACGTCCACCCTGAGAGCCAGCAGCCGGACGAAAACACACAGGAGGACGAAGCTGCCGCCGACAGAGACGACAAGGTGAAGAAGACGTCCTGAAGTCGCCGCCCAGCGTGTTTTTAACATTAGGATTCGTCATGACTCCATTCGTTGTAAAATCTGTGTGTTGACTTCCTTTTTTGGTTTAATAAAAAGGCACTCAAACCTTTTACCTGTCTTTGTTCTTCCAGGACGAGTTCTCAGCGTCACTTCTGCCGGCGTCGTCGGCTCGAGAGCAACGTATGAGAGGGAGGGAGAACAAACCTAAACCCAAAGGTACGTGAACGGAAACACAAAGCAGAATCAAGAACAGACACTGGGACCGTTTCAATGCACATGGTTCTGTGTTCAGATCTAAACCTGAGACCTGGTTTTTAACAGGCTGCTTGATCCAGCTAGTAAAACATGTGGTTCAACTTCACTCAGGTTAAAAATAGAGTCTAAAACAGAAACACGAGAGCCATGAACGCAAAACTAACCAACGCCGAATCTCAAAAGCTGCTGACGGGTTTGAAGAACATGCTAGCTTTATTGAAATTCCAAAATTACTCCCTTTATTAGATCCGGAGGCTCTAAAAACAGAAAGAATCGTGGTTTTCCAGCTTACCGGCGGCCCTTGAAAGTGTCTTGGGCGACGTGATTGGAAAAAAAAATCACCAAATCGCAGCTTTAAACTGTGATAATTCACTGAAATCACTTCATTCTGCATGTAAAAAGTCGCCAAAGTGAATCCATTTGCACCAGATCTTGTAGAAAACCAGAAGCCGTGACTAACTCAGCTGTGATGAGGGTTTTTTTTTATCGGTTGAACTGCAGGCAGTGTTTCCACAGAGCAGAGAGAAACCGAATAAACCAGACTGGATCAATAAAACAGACGGTGAAACATCTTTCTGGAGAGAGAGGAGACAAGTATGGCAACAATACATGATATCTTTAAAACATAAATACCAAAATTACACCATCTACCAGAGCGAGAAGCTGCGAATACAGAAAAAAAGATCTGAATATTTTCAACTTTTTGACGATCATAAATAAGTAAACCATTAGCGCAAAAAAACTTCTGTAAAAAACAAAAAAATTTTAGCCCCTCGGTGCAACTAAAGGCTGGGACTCATCACAGGATTCTTCAAACCTCCACAGATTTAGAGACCACATACTTGATGATAACAAAAGACAGATTGCACTCCTCTGATCTTATAGCGTGGTGTTAGCTAACCACACGCTAACCGATCTTTCAGCAGACTATCAGGTTCTTCACGCTCAGTATTCCAAATCTCACGTAGTCAAACGTGACTTTAGTGTAAACAAACGAAGGGAATAACGACACTATAAATAACGGCGTTCCTTTATTCAGTAACCACTAATCAAATTGATTACTCTTCCCATCATTATAACATCGTTCTTTAGGGCTGTCAAAATTGACGCATTAGTGAGGATTAATCCATCATCATGATCAATCTGATTACATTTTTAGCGACGGTAACTCTACTTGTTTGTTTTTACTTCCTGTTCCGTCAGTCAGCTGACTCAGCTGGCGTTTTGATTGGCTTAAATCCGGTACACGTGACATCACACACTGAAGGACGGTACACACTACAGGATAATCAGCTGATGTTTGTCCCGATCTTCTTACGATCAAAACCAGCAAAGGCCTGATTGTCGGATGTTTACAAACGACATGGTGTCTGATGTTCCTGTGCTGTGTTAGGAGTGATTTTGTCCGGAGAGATCGTAGATAATGAGCATGTTTAATATTTGCCACTAGACATCCTGTAGTGTGATGTCACGTGTACCGGATTTAAGCCAATCAAAACGCCAGCTGACTCAGCTGACTGACGGAACAGGAAGTAAAAACAAACAGGTAGAGTTACCGTCGCTAAAAATTTAATTAGATTAATCATGATGGTGGATTAATCCGCACTAAGAAATGAGTGTTCTCAGCTGCTCTTTGAGGACCCCACACACTACAGGATTTCTAGTCGCAAATATTAAACATGTTCATTATTTACGATCTCTCCTTCTGAGCGGATCGGAACAGACAAAATCACTCTTAACACACCACGGGAAGATCAGACAGCATGTCGTCTGCAAACATCCGACAGTCGGGCCTTTGCTGGCTTTGATCGTAAGAAGAGATCGGGACAAACATCAGCTGATTATTCTGTAGCGTGAACCGGCCTTTAGAGTCCATTAGTGACCCGACTGTGACCAGCTGAGTCTTCAGGTTGAACTGCAGGCGGTGTTTAAACAGAGCAGACAGCAGATGAGTACGGAAGCAAATTAGAGAGACAGAGTCAAAGAAGCACGGCTCAAAAACACGTTGTTGGACGATACATTCCGCCTGGTGAAACACCTTCGCCGTTTAATTTCAAAGCTCTGCTTGTGTCGTTTTCAGAGATGACGGAGGAGGAGATGATGGACTTGGCGCTGCGTCTGAGCGAACAGGAAGCCAGCGTCACGGCGCTGCGACGGCGGCAGGAGGAGGAGGCCGTGATGAAAGCCATCGAAGAGAGCGTGAGTTGTTGAAGGAAAACTACAGTTTGTTTCAGCGTGCGGATCAACGTGCGGCAGATCTTTCTGTTTCCTCTCAGTCAGACTGAAATGTTCAACGTGATTCGTGTAAAAGATGTTTTTGAAAGCAGCAGGAGCTCAGTGCACAAGGTTTTCTCCTCGTTTGCCCTCAAATGTTATTGAAATGCCAGAAAATAATAATAAAATTCTGGAAAACAATACAATTAATATTTTTAAATGTTGTTAAAAGGTCAAAATCATTAAAAAAATGTTAGAAGATGTTAATAAAAAGTCAGAAACTCTCAATAATAAGCCTGGAAATCATAAAATGTTTGAAAATATCGATAAAATGTCTGAAAAAATATTTTGAAAATAGGAAAACTGTGTTAAAATGTCTGAACATATTTGAAATATTAATCAAATATCTGAAAAGTGTTAATATGTCCGAAATGATTATTAAAATGCCAGAAAACAAATGTTAAAGTGTCTGAAAGTTGATAATCTCTGAATACATTAATAATATCCCCGGAAAGTTTTTATGAAATATTTCTAAAACAGCAACAACAAATTGTTAAAGTGTCCAAAAATAATAAGACAATGTGAGAATCTATTAATAAAATTCTTGCAAATATTATTAAAATGTCAGAAATTATTATTAAAATTTAGGTAAATTATAAGATGCCAGAAAATGTTTTTAGAATATCAATTATTATTTAAAAAAATGTCTAAATATTTTAAAGAAAGTGTCTAAAAAAATATTAACATGTCTAAAAAATATTTTAAAAAATGTCAGAAGCTGTTAATAGAAGGCCTGAAAATATTAATAAAATATAGGAAAATATTCTTAAAATGCTTATTTTAGCATGTAAGAAAATATTAATGAAATATTTTTTTAAAAATTCTTAGATGTCTAAAAAAATATTATTAAAATGTCAGAAATTATCAATAAAATAATAAAAAGCGTTTAAACATCAGAAAGTATTATTGAAATAATAAAATGTCAGTAAATATTCTTGAAATGTCAGTTATCAATATGTACGAAAATATAAACTGAATTTGTCAAAAAAATTAATTAAAATGTCAGAAATTATCAACAGATGTTCAAAACTAAACAAAAATATTTTTAAAAAAGTAGAAAAAAATTGCCAGAAAATGTCCTTAAAATCTAAATTGTTAATAGGCGAGGAGAATTATTGATATAAACGCTGTGAAAATGTCAGAAAATATTTTATAAAATGTCAGAAGCTGTTAATAAAATACCTGTAGTTATTATTTAATTGTGCAAAAATATTAGTTAAATCCAGGAAATCAATAAAATACCAGAAAATAATGAAATGCCAGTAAATAATCTGCATGAAAATATTAATAAAATGTCAGAAAATTATGTTAAAATGTTGGAAAATATTCAGAACGTGTCCCCAAATCTCAGATGGTCGACCAGTCCCAGCCAGACCAGGCCTCCCAGAGTCAAACGCTGCTCGCCGACGCTTCGCTCCGGTTCTGCCCCCGACGGAAACTCTCCTACTCCAACGGGAAGAAGTCGGCCGCCGTCGACCCGGAGACGGACCTGAGCTCAGGTGAGTCAGACGTGCTGTTAAATGAAAAAACAAAACTAAATCCTTTCAGCGTCCGGTTGGGTTTAAAAGCACACTCTGGTTTTCCAGGAGCTGGAAATGACAAAAGCGACAGGGATAAAAAGCGGACGAGGAAAGCCGGGAGTCCTCTGCTGGAGATGCCCGACTTGTCTCAGAAAACCTGCTCTCAGGCTTCACCCTGCAGCTCCGAGCGTCTCTCAGCGCATCCAGACTCTCCACAGGTTCACTGATTCACTGTTTGATGATGTTTTTGTCGGTTATAGATGATAAAATATGTGTGTGTTTGTATGTTTACATTTTTAGGTCGTACTTTTCAAGCTGGGTGTCGATTCAGATTCGGTTAAGGATGTTTCAGTCTCAGAACCAACTTTACTTGAATATAAAAGAGATTCTCAGAGAACCAATGCTGTAACTTGGTGCATTATTTAGGATATTAATGTTTAATTAGTGTGAAGCGACTGGGATGAGGATCAGCACCTCAGCACCAGTGTTTATCTCTATATTTTTATTTCTGACTTTAAACGTGAGCAGCTGCCACTTCAGCGTTTCCCCTCGGGGGTTTCAGCGAAGTATTTCTGATTCGTTTGCTCCAGAGCTCCGACTCGACGCAGATCGACGACTGCCTGCTCCGTAAATCCCCCGTCTTCCCTTCGACCGGCAGCAGAGCCGAGGTCCACGTCAGCCGGCTGACCCAGGACCTGCTGGACACCTGCAGGAACTCAGGCTTTGTGTTGTGCTCTCAGGACAGCTGGGCGTCCACTCAGATCCCCGCCAAGCCCGGGAGCCCGACGTTCCCCGACAGCAACCTCAGAAGCTTCCCCGAGGCCGACCAGAGCCCCGTCTTCGGCAGAAACACTCAGCGGGAGACGTCTCCAAGTGCCTGCGAACCCCAAGCCTCCGTCTGTAGCCCCACATGTGAAAACTCAGGGTTCACGCTCTCTTCTCAGGACAGTTTAACTTCCCCCGTGGGGCCCAAGAGCCCAGTGTTCAACCGCTCAGAACGGCTCCCCAGCAAACCCAACCGAGGAGCGACCGAGCAGCGCCGAGGCCGATCTGGAAGCCCGGCGTTCGGCCGGACAGGAAGACATCAGGAGGGTCTCGGTGACGTCCAGGACAGGTCTGGGATTCCTTCAGTCGGCAGCAGCAGGGAGGTGAGTTCAGGACGAAGCCACGGCTTTTACTCACATCACAAACAAACATGATGCTGCTCAACGTAAATAAACATCGACTTCACCTCTGTTCGTCTTCAGTCCATCTGCGGCGCACATTTTTTAAAATTAAAAACAGTCTCAATTAAATAAATATGTACAAATATTTAAAAAGCTTTGTCGAGTATTTCCACATATAAGGACAGAGTTTATCAGCGGATAGCAGCATCTCCTCCTGCTGGTCTGTTTAACATATTTTAAAATATTATTAAATCATCGCAGCCTGTTGGTATAATTTCCAAAAATCGTAATAAAATGTTTTAAATAATCAGAACTTTATAAAACATTAAATTTAAATTTAGGGAAATTTTATTAATCTGTCAAAATTATGAATAAAATGTCTGAAAATGTTATTAAAATAATAATAAACAGTCCTAAAATATTAATAAAATCAAGAGAAATTTATTAAAATGGAAGATAAAAATAAAATGTTTCAAAGTATTAAAGTGTCCGTTAAACATATTTCAAGTATTATTAAATTGTCTGCAAATATCATTAAAAATAATGATAATAAAATGCTTTAAAATATTAAACATCCAAAAATATTATTAAATCATCAGAACCCATTTATAAAATTTATCCTGTAAATAAAGCATTTTATTAAAATGTAGGGAAATCTTATTAATCTGTTGGAAGATAAGAAAAAAAATGTGAAAAAATAATGAAAATGTCCAAAAATATTAATAAAATGTCAAGATGTAGGAAAACATTAAGATTCTGTCAGAAAATATGAATACAACGTCTGAGATTACTAAAATGTACAAAAATATTAATAAAAATATTTTTTATAATTTAAAAAATGTCCAAACATTTTGATTAGCTGTTGGAAGACAAGAATAAATTGTTAAAATATTATTAAAATGCCCAAAAATATTAATGAAGTGTCAGAAATAAACACATTCAATTACTAAAATGTACAAAACTATTTTTAAAAAATGTTTTATAATATAAAAATGCCCAAACATGTTATTAATCTGTTAGAGGATAAGAATAAAATTTAAAAATATTATGTAGTCAAAATAGTCCGTCAGGAAATACCGTCCCCCAGAAACAAAGCCTGTTCTTCCGACTGCTTCCGTTGTGGCTTTTGCAGTTGCGTTGACCCTTCTGGGCACCTTAAATCCTGACAAACAAACCTTTAATCTTTGAATCAAATAAATAAATGCATTTTGGCAGAACTGAGAGACTAAAATAGATGCACAGGACTTCATTTAACAGGGAAGATAAAACATTTCAAATACAAATGCAGCCTTTTTCCTCTTAAATAATTCCTTAAGTTGAAGGTAAAAGAGGAAAAAACCTTAAATCCACACAAATAGTTTAATTGAACCCAACATCCACCACTTTTTATGGTATTTCAGCAACAACAACCTTCATGTATGTTTTATATTTCAAAATTAAAGTTGTAAAGTTCTTTGAAACAACAAAACACCTTAACTTTTCCCTTAAATGTGACACTAGAGGCAGTTTCTTCTTATTAGAGGAGCCTTTTGCTCTTTTCGGACACCAACCCTCCACCTGCTGATTTATTCTCCTTTTAAACAAGATAAAACATTTTAAATACTGTTCCGACGCCTCGTTCTGCACCGTGGTTCCTCAGCTCCGGCCTTTTTCCTTCCATCGCAGCTGAAAAACATTGAGACAGTCAGTTTAGAAGTGCAACAACCATCAGAAGTAGACAAAGCTAAAACTAATTTAATATAAAAACCAAAAAAAAATGAGTATTAGTCGGCAAAAAGGCTCACGCTGAACGACTAAAAGCTGCTCATGTAATAAAAATAGGCCTTAAATAATCCCTTAAGTCCAAGATAAGGGAAAATAAACCCTTAAAAAAGTTAAGTTCTTTGAAACAACAAAACACCTTAACTTTTTCCTTAAATGTGACACTAGAGGCAGTTTCTTCTTATTAGAGGAGCTTTTTTCTCTTTTCAGGCACCAACCCTCCACCTGCTGATGGTGTATTCTCATTTTAAAAGACATAAAACATTTTAAATACTGTTCCGACGCCTCGTTCTGCACCGTTGTTACTCAGCTCCGGCCTTTTTCCTTCCATCGCAGCTGAAAAACATTGAGACAGTCAGTTCAGAAGTGCACCGACCACGAGAATAAGACAAAGCTAATGCTAATTAATGCTAACAGAACAATTCCAGCTGGTTTCCAAACAAATGTGGACACATAGAAGTACATTCAGTAGAAACTAAGAGCTAAAACGAAGGTGAGAGCGAACCACTTCTACTGCATGATGAAGAGTGACAACCCCGTACCTGAAACGTGCAGCAGAGAGGGCGAGCCGAACAAAGGACCTGCATATATAGGCTCCGCCCACACACCTGCGCAGGTGCTGGTCAATCAGCCGATCAGCCTGCAGAGAAACAGGATGGATATCTGAGGGATCTGCTGCCCTCTTCCTCCAGGTTTCTTCCCAAACACGTTGAAACTCGAGGCCGTTTGAACATCTCAGGAACTGTTAGAGATAAAAACCTGAAATTTCCACCGTTGCTTCTCATCATGTCGTCGATTAAACATCTGCGATATCGGACAAGTAGATCGAACAATCTCTGATAGCAGCTGAGGTGAAATCTAAAAGCACTGAAGCGAAAAATCCCACCTGTACACTCAAATTAACAGAAGAATTAATGGTGTTTTCTGAGCCGCGTGTCGCTGCAGGTCACAGTAATACAAAACAGAACATGTAAAATACTTTATAATGTGAAATAAATGTTAAAAATATAATTGTTTCTGCTGAACTGATCGAGCAGGGATGTCACAAACACAAACATTGGTAGACGGACGGAGCTTGTTTTACCATCTGCTGGTTTTACAAATGAATTTCCCCCCTTGAAATTAATTGAAATGTAATTAATCCGTCCCAAAAACCACCCAAAAGTAATTATTTATGGGTTTTAAAAGAGAGAAAGGTGTACCTAGAAGACAAATGACCATTATAAAAACATAATACAATCGAAGAGATGCAAAAGAAATCATGTAAACTGGTTTTATTCATTTAATTACCTTAACGATGAAGACGAAGGAGCGAGGAAGAGGAGGATTGTTAGTGTCTGGAAGGAGAAGCTCCGCCCCTCACTTCGCTTCATCTATCTCCATTGTAGAAAAATAAAATAACCAGCTCGAGAAACTTCACCTGAACTTCATCGCTTTACTCTCTTCCTCTCCTCATTCACTGCAACCGCCTGTGCATCACCTTCTCAGCGGTTCCCTCTGGTGGGAGCTTGTTGTAACTGCACCTCAGCGGCAGCCACGATTGTCTGGAGTACGAACCTCGCTCTAGTGTGGATTTCCACTCGTAAAACAAGACAAACACTCGCCGAACAAATTCCTCGTTAACTCGTAACGTGAGGTTCCACCAGTCTAACAAACAGTGATAGTAACAGACAGTAATAAACCTGCTGAAAGCTACGGAGCCCCTAAAGGGACAAAAGCAGAAAAAAAATAAAATGTAGATGAGATAATTCCCTGTTTGTACGCTGCAGGCGCACAATAGAGCAGCAGTTCATCTTGTTGCTCGTCTGAAAATGATAATACAGGAAAGATGTTCACAGATTGGGACAAAAAAAATGCAAAAAATGACCCGTTTGAAACCTGAGAGAACGTCGATTTAACAAAGGCTATGATTTAACGCACGTGGAATTTAACGCTCCGAATCATAAAGCCGGCGGCAGGTTTTAAGGGCGTGTTGTCGGCGAGGATCGACGGGTTTTCAGCTTTCCGACGGTCCTTGAACTGAACATTCAGCCTGATTTCATAAAAATCACTTCACTCTATGTGTTGTAGTTAAAAATATGCCAAAAATGACGCTTGAAGTAGATTCTGTAAGAAACTAAAAAGTCTGTGTTAATCGGTTAAACCATGAAGCAACGTCTGACTCGACTGCAAATCCCAGGGAGTCAGAATAATAAATTTAATAAATATAAATAAAGTACTGAGAGAGAACGTCTCAGATCATCACGTTTTGAAGTGATTTCTTCTCGACCGTCTCTGATTTGCCTGAAATTATTACATCGCAAAATCTGGACATTTATAAAGATGCTTGTGAAATGTTTAACTGAATACATAAAATACGTTTCAAGATAACTTTCTACGGAGCCCCTGAAGGCCTTCTTCAGAACGTCTTCCAGATGTCGGGGATGACCGGCCTCATCAGCTGATGTTACTGAGGCGTGGTCGACCCATCAAACCCGACAGGTGGACCACGCCTCCTGCTGTCAGATCACCTTACCCCCCTCCAAGACGACACTCCAGCTGTGGGACGGGTTGTTCTCTGGATGGCTGGGAATGTGATGTTTGTGGATAATGGAGGCGGTGGAAATTAGAAAACGTGCCCCCAGGACGATGAACGGGGACGAGGGAGCCTACAACCTGTCCCACACCTGGAGTATCGTCTTGGAGGGGGGGCGATCTGACAGCAGGAGGCCTCAGTAACATCAGCTGATGAGGCTGGTCATCCCCAACATCTGGATGATGCTCTGAAGAAGATGGAAGCGATCCGTGGAAACTGTCAGGTGTTTAAAAACTTTAAAAAATCGTAATAAAATGTTTTAAATTATTATTAAATGGCCAAAAATATTATTAAACAATCAGAACCTGTTAATAAAATTTATCCTGTAAATAAAACATTAAATTTTAATATGTAGGGAAATTTTATTCATCTGTCAAAATTAAGACTAAAATTTCTGAAAATGTTATTAAAATAATAATAAAATGTCCTAAAATATTATCAAAATTAAGAGAAATTTATTAAAATGGAAGATATAAATAAAATGTTTCAAAGTATTAAAGTGTCCGTTAAACATATTTCAAGTATTATTAAATTGTCTGCAAATATCATTAACAATAATCATAATAAAATGCTTTTAAAATATTATTAAATATCCAAAAATATTAAGTCATCAGAACCCATTATTAAAATTTATCCTGTAAATAAAACGTTTTATTAAAATGTAGGAAAATTTTATTAATCTGTCGAAGGTGTGAATAAAATGTCTGAAAATGTTGTAAAATAACAAAATGTCAGAAAACCAAGCTGTCAGAAGATGTAAATAAAATGTCCAAAAATATTATTTAATTGTCAGAAAATAACAGTTTTAAGAATGGAAATAAAATGTCTGGAAGTATTAAAATGCCCAAACATTGGAATAAAATGTAGGAAAGTCTTATTAATCTGTTGGAAGAGAATAAAATGTTGAAAAATTAATGGAAATGTCCAAATATTAATAAAATGTCAAATATAATATGTCTGAAAATATTAGTAAAATGCCAATAAAATGTTAAGATGTAGGAAAACTTTAATAATCTGGCAGAAGGTATGAATACTATGAGATTATTATTAAAATGTACTGAAATAATGTAATATCAGAAATAAACACCTTCAAATATTAGCTAATGCGACTTCAATAAAAAAATCCCCAGAAATGCGAGTATAAGTCGGCAAAAAGGCTCACGCAATAAAAATAAGCCTTAAATAATCCCTTAAGTCCAAGATAAGGGAAAATAAACCCTTAAAAAAGGTAAATAGCTTAAATAAACCCAACATCCACCACTTTTTATGGTATTTCAGCAACAATAACCTTCAGAGGAACTTTAAAACAGCAAAACACCTTAACGTTTCTCCTTAAATGTGACACGAGAGGCTGAATTTCTTCTTATTAGAGGAGCTACAACACTATGTGTTGTAGTTAAAAATATGCTCGATTACATGAATGAAACAAAGCTAATTTGTCCAATGGAAGGCAAAAGGAACTTCTTTACGCTAACAACCTCATAATTTCAGCCATTCTAAATGTAATAAAGCCACTACTTTAATACCATTTAGACAGTGATGTAATAAGTTAGTACGTTAACAGCCTGGCATTAAAAAAACCAAGTGCAGCCGATAATGTAAAACAGGTCTAGTGGTCGCAGTCATTCATCAAGGATACGTCCATGTAGCTCTCACGCTCCTTAATCATGGTTGTAGGAGCCAATCTGAGAATTATTCCTTGTACAAAATCTTTATTTGTAATATTGTTTATTTGCTTAGACATGTGAATTCATCGCCCCACGTCAGAACGATTCGGTCCTCACTTCAAACTGTGTTTAAAGAAGTGAATATGCAACACAGAACATGAACACAGAAGAGTATTATACACATTATGGGCTTTATTACATTTAAAATGGCCGACATCATCACCTGATTGGTTGCTACTCACCTGCTTTACTTCTCTCTGCTCTGGAACGCAGGACGGAAACGTCGACAGGTTTGACGCCGCCTCCCGGCCGCCCCGCTCAGGTACAGTCTGAAAACGTCCTTCCCGTCTCCCTCACGGTCGGTCCGAGGTGCGATCAGAACTTTCTTTCTGCTTTCAGACGGGCCGGACGACAAACCCGGCGGCTGGAACTGTTCGGAGACGGAGCTGACCAGCGACATGAGGCTGGTTTGGTCCGACGAGGACGAGGACGAGGACGACACGGTACGGGACAGAATCCACTCAGAGCTTCAGCTTTATTCATTTTGAGGAATAAATCTGATGATATTGTCGGTTTCCTTTAAAAAAATAGCTTCTAAGTGGAGTTTTAGAGAATAAACATGCATAAAATTTTAGCGCTCATCAACATGTAGCGACAAGAACCAACAGATTGAGGCCTACAGCTGATTAAATATGGAATTTAAAACGTGTTCCATGTCCTATAAGTGGGTTATTTACTATTCTCAGACCTACAGATGGAGCAAACTGAGGATTAGAATCGTCTCAGTCGAGTCGGACTTCTTTGTTTCTATATGAGAACTAATAAATAAACCTAAAGGAGAGATAAGCTCAGAGACGTTCATCATGTCTTCTTGCTAATGTAGGTGTTTTAGGTTCTTTGTTCAGACATACGGTGGAAGTAAAGATGTTGGTTTTTTACCCGACACAAGAAGCCCAAGACATCAATTATGAAAAGCACAAGGTTGGCACCGCTATAAAACCACAGACGAAACTACAACTACTTCTGGTGCATCCCAAAGAACAAATCGAGAGCAACAAAAAGTGCAGCGTCATCTACGAAATGCCCCTCAACTCTTGCAACAACACATACATCAGGGAGACGGGTCGAACATTTCACATGAGGAAAAAAAGAGCATCAGAGGGAAACAGCAACACGGGAAGAAACCAGGTTATGGGGCGGCTGTGGCTCAGGTTGTAGAGCTGGTTGTCCACTGATCTGATCGCAAGGTTGGCGGTTCGATCCCCGGCCCCTCCACATGCTGAAGTATCACTGGGCAAGACCCTGAACCCCAAGTTGCTCCCAGTGGAAGATTCGCGCCTTGTATGGTAGCTTAGTCGCCATTGGAGTGTGAATGGGTGAATGAGAACCATATTGTAAAGCGCTTTGGAACCACTAAGGTAAAGAAAGGTGCTATGTAAGTGCAGACTGTTAGGTTCAAAACCTGAAAATACACACAGCACAGGAGGGAAAACAGCGCTCACGAGCTCAGGTCTTTTACTTTTACAAGGAGAGAGCAGACACTACAGCTCTGCAGTTTGCATCGCTACAGCGTTCCAGCTCTCTGGTAGTCCGTCTGTCCTTGGCTCCTTTTATTAGGTAAACAATCAGTACAAGAGTCAGTATAAGATAAGTGTCACTTACACAATCTTAATGGGTCAGTTCTCTGTGTTCTTTACTGTGAGTACATACAGCTTGGAATGTTTTATAGTGATTCATGGTTGCTGACATGTAGACTTTAATGTCCTGACAGTCACTCAATGATTACCTAATAAGAATAATTGTTAACAGAAGCACAATTCTTCTAACAAGACCATTTACCATGTATGGACTGGGTAGAGGTGGTTAGCAGCGTCGCCTCGCAGCTAGAAGATCCCCGGTTCGCGTCCCGGTTAGGACGCCTGGGATCTTTCTGTGTGGAGTTTGCATGTTCTCCCTGTGCAGCGTGGGTTTTCCGGCTTCCTCCCACAATCCAAAGACATGCTGAGGTTAACTGATGATTCTAAATTGTCCGTAGGGATGGATGGACTGGGTAGAATAATAAATAATAAAGTATAATCGGAACTGAAGAAAACAAACAAAAAGGATAAGGGAGGCCATGGAGATCAGGGCCGTGAACAGGGACGAGGGGGGCTTCATGCTAACCCACGTCTGGGACGCCTTACTCCAGGGAGAATAGAGCGGCGGGGTCATGCCTTGTGGGGTGGTCGGGTCCGTTGGGCTCACCACGACATGCCATCACGACGTGGCGCATGTGCCAGCTGTCAAAATCTGTCGGACGACATGTCGACGCTCTGAAGCGGTCGAAACTGTCAGGTAAAGAATCAACATCTTTACTTCCATCGTGTGTCTGAACAAAGAACCTAAAACACCTACTAAAGGAGAATAAACAGACAAACGTGTGCATCTTAATGTGAGATTTTGAGGTATTTTGCTCATTTTTGTCACACTAGCGGCGAAAAAAACATCCAAAACCCACAGTCAGATATTTGTTTTACTTCTCATTGTCTGTTTGCGTCTGTAGATTTCAGCTTTGACACATGTTCTGTCTCGAAAATTAGTTTTTCCTCCAACTCTGAGCAACAAATCTCCACTTCAGCAGCATTTAGAGGAACCACACTGTTTATTCTCGTTTGTTCCCTGCAGGTTTTTGCACGTATATTACTCACAGCCTGGTTTATAGAACATTTTACGCCTGTAAACTTCAGCTCTGCAGCATTAAACCGGAATTTTGGAGTCGGTTAAATCAAATATTCTGATTTTCTGTTGTTTAAATTCATGCAAATTGGTGTGTTTTAGATGAAATAGCGCCTAATTTGCATATTTAAACTCAAAAATTCAAAATATCTTACTGTGTTGTAGAAAACCAGAGGAGTTTCATGGTAATATATAAGATTTGACCCTTTTTACCTGCAGTGTCTCCCTTTAAATCCATGTGTTTTTGCTGCTCCTCCTCCTCATCCCTCCACCGTCCTGCAGCAGGCGGGGGGCTCTCCCAGCCCGGTCTTCCCAGAGGAGAGGCCTCCTCATCGGGCAGAGAGCCAGACGGCCTCCCTGAACCACCTGGATGACCCGGAGACCAACTGCAGGTAGAGAAGTCAAGCAATCTGATTTAAATAACCTTTGAAGCCTCACTGACTAAATATTCTGCGTGGTTTAAATTTAAATTCAAGTTTAATTATAAAAATTAGCTTGATAATTTAATTTTTCTCAACCTTGTCGTCGCATAGTTTCAGTAGAAGTGGACGTAAACGTAATTTTTCACTCAAGCTAGCATCACGGTGAATAAAAGATGGAGTTTTACAGTTTGTGTGCATGGAGCTGTGTGAAAGCTGAACCAGTAGAGCTGCATTGTGGGTAATGTAGGAAGAACAGCTGGAAATAACCCTCAAAGCTGCACTGACTGAACATCGTGCTTAAACTCAAATTTCTGTGATTTAAACCCAAATTAAGGCGACTTATTAATGAAATCGGCTCGACAATTTAACTTTTCCTCACCTTGAAATCAGGATTCCACATCTTACTGCAGCTTGTCGTCACGTAATTTCATCAGAAGTCGACGTAAACATAAATCTTTAGTGTGTCAGACTCAAACTATAAAAGCCCTCAGAGAGCTCATACCTCCGCCAAGCAGCTTCAGTCCACCCCCAACACAATCTCCCATTTCACATATTTTGTATGGAACGTTTCAGATACAAATGTAATTACATACAGTTCAAATGTCCTACCAACAATGCGGCCTTCACCCCATCCGACCTAATGAACAGGCGCGGCCTCTAGCGCGGCAGCTCCTAACAGCCTCCCAGCTTCTTAGACAACCGGAGATAAGAATGCCGGCCCAACCGTGCGTATGTCGCTCAGGAAGGAAAGAGAACTCCGTCACTGTCGCTGTCTGTCGCGTGGAGACCCAAAATGTCATGTGGTCAGACGGGGTTACCCCAAAAACAAGAGTGCCCCCTGGTGGCTTTTAGAGTAAACCGCATTTAATTGTCCACCTGGTTACACTTCCATTAAAAAAAATCCTGGATCCAGACGGTGATCCGGATCAGTCCCAGAATGTCATCATTTGTTCCTTGTCCCATTTCACACATTTCCTAGAAATACCATCCAAATCCATCCTTCCCTTTTTGAGTTATTTTACACACAAACAAACAAACAAACAAACGCCGGACATCACATGACCTTCTTGGTGGAGGTAAATAGTATTAATAATAGTTTATTATAACTATTACACACATGTTGATTTTTTAATTGAAGCTGATATATGCGGCTAACACATAGTAATCAGTGATTTACATGTTCTGATTGGATCATAACAACCCAGATATCATCCTGACAGCATCAATAAACTCGATTTAATTAATTTAGAACGTCTTTAATTCAAAGACGTTCTTTGGTTTCAACTTCCTGAACATGTTTCTCTTGTTTTAGATGTTGTTTTTAAACAAACCTAGCAGCCAGTTTTATAGATTTTTATGGATATTTTTACAGTCATACTTATTGATTCGTCAATTAAAGCTAATGTGTGCAGCTGACAGTTTGTTTACCGTGCCAACAGCAGCAATAAGTTCAATTTTTAAAATTTAAACGTCATTTAATTAAAGAAATTCTTTGGTTCCAACTTCCTTAAACGTGTTTCTCTTGTTTTATTTGTTGAAAAATGGAAATATTGTGTTTTTAAACAGAACTAAAAGCCAGTTTATGGAGTCATAATTACTAAAAATGCTAATATGTGCAGCTCACAGACAGTAAACACTGATTTCCATGTTCATATGTTCTGATCGAATTGTAACTGTAAGCGCGATTAGAATAAAACCGTTGGGAAAAACAAGCATGTGTCGGTAATAATAGGTGCTTTACACAACTACAGTAAAATCTTGTTAATTCAAAGCCTGATATAATTAATTTCATTTAGTTTAATTTAAAGACATTTGCGGTTTCTTTGCGATTTTGAATTAATGACATTTTACAGTATTTAGAAGGTTCATAAATGTTTTCTGTTCTCTAAACAACATAAATTAAATCAAAACACATTTAAAGATATCCAACATATGCTGCCAGTGTCCGCCATCTTGGAAAATGGTCGCCATATTGAATTCTGTCTAAATGGGCTCCATAAAATAATGGGAACGATAAATTTTGTTGCTTGTGTGACAATTTGAATCACTTGTTTCCAGTCTGAATCCTCAGAGATGTAATCACAGCAGCTCCAACAAAACCCTCGGACCTGCTTCCTCGTCTTCCTCTTCTTCTTGTGCCAGCCGGGGGACGGTCAGCGGGATGGCGCCCCTGTCTGGGGAGCCTGCAGGCGGGCAGACGGTTCACTACTACTGGGGGGTTCCCTTCTGTCCCCGAGGCCTGGACCCCGACAGTTACACAAAGGTGATCAAAACATTCACGTGGTTCAAATCTAATTGACAGTGACTACACCTTTAAGTTTATATTTACACGATTTTTACTATTTGAATCAGCAAATACAGTAGCATTAGCATTAGCATTAGCATTTAGCAGCTAGCTAAATGGCAGCATCGGCACTGGTCACTACCTGGAGCATCTCCTGAACAGGCCTGGGTCAGTTGCAATTCCTGTTGAATTAGCAGTTAGCATTAGCATTTATCAGTTAGCTAAAAGGTAGCATCGGCACTGGTCTCTACCTGCAGCATCTCCGAAATGGGCCTGAGTCAGTTCTGTTTGAATTAGCCGTTATCATTAGCATTTAGCAGTTGGCTAAATGGTAGCATCAGCACTGGTCACTACCTAGAGCATCTCCTAAACAGGCCTGGGTCAGGTGAATGTGACAGTGCTGTTTGAATTAGCAGTTAGCATTTAGCAGCTTGCTAAATGGTAGCATCAGCTCTGGTCACTACTTGGAGCATATCCTAAACAGGCCTGGGTCAGTTCATCATGGCAATGCTAGTTGAATTAGCAGTTAGCATTGACATTTAGTAGTTAGCTAAATAGTAGCATCGGCACTGGTCACTACCTGGAGCATCTCCTAAAGCATCTCCTGGGTCAGTTGAACGTGGCAGTGCTAGTTGGATTAGCAGTTAGCAATAGCATTTAGCAGTTAGCTAAATGGTAGCATCGGCACTGGTCACAAACATATCATTTCCATTTTTAATCAAACAGTTCCACAAGTCAAAGCTAACGGCAGGAATACATATAATAAATACTGAGTTCTTCATTCTAATAAATGTATTTTTTCCTCGTTTCTGCTGCTTTCAGGTGATCCTGGCTCAGATGGAAGTCTATGAAAAGAGTCTGAAACAGGCTCAGAGGTGTTTGCTGAGGAAGGCCGAGTGGGGGGAGGCCGTCCTGCCGCAGCCAGAGGTACCATCATCGATTTACGTCTGATGTAACTCTTAGATCTGCTGCTTTAGAAGGCACAGAATCACTAAAGACAGCTGCTTTAACCCCATGTGAGCATAAAACAGTGGTAGAGGTGATATAAAACAAATTTCCTCCTGTTTTCTCACTGTCAGAGTTTAACTGTTGCTTTTTTCTAGACCTGTGCATTATGAGATGAAGATATTTATTATTAAAAACATGTTTTCCCCCCTCAGAAATCTCCGTCACCCGAGTTGCTCCCGGAATCACCACAACATCACGCTCCACAAAGGTAAGACTTAACTTCTACGCTGACGGATTTGAAAGAATCAACGTCAGAAAGTCCATTTTCTGCTTTCTGAGTTTTCTTCTGTGTGTTACGAAGCTGCTTCTGAAGTGCAGGAGATGGACAGATGGAACTTTCAGGGCTGAAAAACACTTTGAGTTCTGTTAAAAACTGCAACCAGATCAGTTTAACATCCGTCTGAGTGAGACAGTCTAAACACTAAATCTGGTCTCTGTTCATTTTCTCTACAACCAACTTTGAGCATCAGTGTTATGGGATGAGCAAATTATTCAGGCAGCTCAATAGACCATTGTGTCATCTGCATAGAAATGCAGTGTAGCCGTAGACACACCTTTTTCAATATTGCTTATGAAAATATAAAAAGTATTATGGGATGTCTCATAGTTAAACAACACTGCAGCAGTTTAGTGATGACATTAAACTGGTCTAACAGGGTGTCAAAATGTGTCTTTATTAGTAAATTATTTAAGTATTTACTCATAAGTAGAACATTGTGTCGTCTACATAGAGATGCACTCCAGCCGTAGACGCACCTTTTCCAATGCCATCTATAAAATAGAAAAATGAACTGTCTCAGAGACACAAAATCACACAAGAAAAATGACGAGAGAGAAGCAAAATGACAAAAATGAGACACAAAAATCACGCAAAACAAGAAAAATGACAAGGGAGAGAAGCAAAATGTCAAAGACGACAATCAAAAATGACCACAGTGAGAAAAAAAAACTGTCCCAAAGACGAACAAAACGACAAAAAACTGATGTAAAATCACAAAATGGAGACAAAAGAATGACAAAGATGAAAACAAAACAACAAAAATAAGAAAAATGAGTCTCAAAACCACCAGATCAGTTTTACTTCCATGTGTCTCAGTCTAAACACTACATCTGGTTTCTGTTCATTTTCTCTATAAGCAGCTTTGAACATCAGTATTATGGGATGTATCATAGTTTAAACAGCAACACTGCAGCAGTTTAGTGATGACATTAAACTGGTCTAACAGGGTGTCAAATATGTCCTTATTAGTAAATTATTCAGGCAGCTGAATAGACAATTGTGTCATCTGCATAGAGATGCATTCTAGCCATAGACAATTCCAATGCTGTTTATGAAAATAGAAAAATGAACTGTCCCAGAGACGCCTAAAATGACAATAAAGAGACACAAATCTCAAAAAACAAGAAAAATGACGAGAGAGAAGCAAAATGACAAACAAAATGAACAAAGCCAGAAAAAACAGTCCCAAAAACACTTAAAATGACAAAAATGAGACACAAAGCATATCAGCATATTGATGGGAGGTTGGTCAGAACAAGTTAGAGACAATGAAAGGATCGTTTTTAAAACACATTTGATAACAGGATCATCTAATAGACAGGATTCATTCTGTGGCAAAATAGTTTTCAAATATACTCAGAACTCAAATGTGTTTTTCATCCTGAGAATGTCCTGTGTCTGTCTGCTGTACTGATGAAGTTATGATAGAAATAGTGACGGAAATTAAAAATCTAGAAGTGTGGACCTTCCTCTGTGAACTTCAAGGGCCTGTAATCCTGAAAACATTCACAGTATGCAGGTAAAACTTTGCCTGACGTCATTAAACAGACTAAAATTACTGTAGATAAATTATCTGCTCCTCCGGGTTCGATGCACAGTGCAGCAGTAACCACCAGGGGTCAGCGTTTAGTCTGATCATGCAGTAAAGTCACAGCAGATTCAAAAGCAGCTTGGTTTGTTGTGTTAAACCTGACATGTGTTCAACCTCCAGAGCAACTAAAGGCACCATAAGTCTTCATTTTATACCCAAGAGCATGGTGTTGATGTTGGAAGGCTGTATTCAGATTCCTTCAGTTAAAGCTTTGCATCCTGATGCGACGACGACTCGAATGTGTTTTCAGACGAGGCCTCAGACTGAGAGGTCAAAAACCGAGCGAGGCGACCGACGGTCCTCCAGCCGAGGAAGAGGAGGAGGAGGAGGAGGAAGAGGAGCGAAGAGAGAAGGAAACCACAGAAGAAGAAAAGAACGACGGCGACGAAGGACCGGTGGACATCGATGACTGCGAGGTTTGTCCAGGTAATTCAAAGCTCGCATCGACACATGACAGGACTCCCACAGGAGAAATTCTACTTTCATGCTTTGAGTAATTTTAAAGGTACAGACATTTAAAGTAGGTGGGTTGAAAACACATTTGACTTCTGCTAAAAACTGCAAAATATGAGTATATTAGAAAATTAGTTTGCCACAGAAGGAATCGACTTTAGAAGAAGATCCTGACATCAAATGATCTTTTCAGTCCGTGGCCCTTCGTTTCCTTATTTTGAGATTTCAAAATAAAAACGAAAAATAAACCGTTTTTTGTTTTTTTCAGTGATAATACAAAATGAAGAACGGAAAACAGGCCCTAATTCATTATCCATTATCCATTATCCGATTTAATTAGATGTGTTTGTAAATGGAAATTAAAATTAAAATACACCCGTGGAAAACTTATTTCTCTACTTCCTGTTGGTTTTGGCTCCGTGACCCGTCTGACTTCTGATGAGGAAGGATCTGGTATCTAAAGCTCCAGTGTTAGCTCACTGTTAGCAGACCTTGCTGTGTGCCGTGGCCTGATGAAGACCCACTGTGGGGTCCAAACGTTGCTTGGCTCACATTGTTCACTATTTCACAGTGGACTTTTCACCAGCTAACGTAACAGAAAACCTCCAAACCTCCCCAAAAACGTCCCGAAAAGCAGCCGAATGCTGGCGATTTAGCGCTAGCAGCAGAGCTAGCGGCACCACAAGGTCCCTCCAAAGGGACAAATAAACCCCACGCTGGTGAAAAGTCCACTAAAATAAGAAAACGAATGGTCGCAAAGCACAGGGACTCCTTTCAGTGTCTCTAACTGGTTCTGACCAACCTCCTATCAATATGCTGATATGAGCCTTAAAGTTTACCCAGAATGCACTTTTTAATGTTTCATCTGGTGAATTATGACAAAACAGAAACAAATCCAGGGAACCAGTGATTGTTTTTAAGACTCTATGTCATAGACATTGAACTGCTGCTGTTTAAACTATGAGACATCCCATAATACTGATGCTCTAAGCTGGTTATAGAGGAAATGAACAGAAACCAGATGTAGTGTTTAGACCTGGATGGATGTAAAACTGATTTGGTGGTTTTGAGTCTGGTTTTTCTGTTTTTTGTTGGGTTTTTTTTCATCTTTGTGAGTTTTTGTCTCCATTTTGTGATTTTACATCAGTTTTGTGTCGTTTTGTTCGTCTTTGGGACAGTTTTTTCTCACTGTGGTCATTTTTGTTTGCCGTTTTTGTCATTTTGAGTCTTGTTTTCCGTCTCGTTTTTGTCATTTAGCGTCGCGTTTTGATCACAGCATGGAAGAACGACACTCGAATCAGAGCTTTAGTCTTTCCTGCATACTGCCCCAAGCAGGTGCTTTTATTTTGACACACAGGAACACACCCAGAATTCAGTGACAGTGCAGGCAGCCACAAACCCCGCTACTCTCCACGCTCATGGTGTCGACAACCACGTTAATGTCCCCGAACTCCCACAATGCACTGCATCACACAGTTCAGTCTTGCAACATGCTCTTGTAACATTAAAATAAAACGAGTTTAGCTTTTTTGTCGCTCAAATTATGCGCCACAACTGCCGACACGCAAATCGCCACCCACCCTGACACTTATGTGAACATGAAAAAATAAAAGAGAACATGCAAACTCCACACACAAAGATCCCAGGCGTCCTAACCGGGACGCGAACCGGGGATCTTCTAGCTGTGAAGCGTCGCTGCTAACAACCGATAACCACCTAAATATCTTTTGACTCCAGTTTCTATGCTATCAGCACTGTTTCATGCATTCTGACATCTTGGATTTTGATTCTGGCAACAGAAAGCATTCATGGACCTTCTAACTACAGTCAAATCTCCTTCATTCAGAGTTATAAATGAACAGCAAGCCTCTTTAAATGAAGTTTGAATTAATATAAGTTTTTTCTGGTCAATTTTTGAGTAATTTTGAACAGTTTTTAATCATTTTCGACAGATTTCAAAGCATTTAAATAGTTTTCAACTCATTCTGGACAGGTTTCAAGTCATTTTTAAGTCCTTCAGAACAATTTTATTGCACTTTCAAAGCATTTTAAACTACTTTTAACTCATTTATGACATTACTTTGGGCAATTTTTAGTCCTTCTGAACAACTTTTGAGTAATTCTGGACACGATTCCAGTCATTTTGGGCATTTTGAGTGATTTCTGACAGTTTTTAATTCAGTATAGACTTGCTTTAAGGCATTTTGGACACGTTTTGAGTCATTTAGCACAATTTTGAGGCTTTCAGGAGAATTTTAAGTCGTCTTGGGCAGGTTTCAAAGCATTTTAAACAGTTTAAACTCATTTTGGACAGGATTCCAGTCATTTTGGGCAACTTTGAGTCCCATTGGACAACTTTATAATCATTTTCGACAGGTTTCAAAGCATTTGAATAGTTTTCAACTCATACTGGACGGGTTTCGAGTCATTTTTAAGCAATTGTAGACGCATTTCAAAGCAATTTAGGCAGCGTCTAATCCAAATAATTCCAAATAACATACCTAGTCCTCAATTTTAAGTCTTTCAAAACAGTTTTATTCAACTTTCAAAACGTTTTAAACTGCTTTTAACTCATTTATGACAGTTACTTTGGGCAATTTTTAGTCCTTCTGGACAATTTTTGAGTAATTCTGGGCATGATTCCAGTCATATAGGGTAATTTTGAGTAATTCTGACAGTTTTTTATTCAGTATTGACATGTTTTAAGGCATTTTGGACACGTTCCGAGTCATTTTGCGCAATTTTAAGCCATCTTGGACAAGCTTCGAAGCATTTTAAAGAGTTTTAACTCATTGTAGACAGGATTCCAGTCATTTTAGGGCATTTTTGAGTCCTTTCGTACGATTTTCAAGTCACTTTGAACACTTTTCAAAGGCCGCTTTTGACAGAACCAGGCTCAGGGAAGGCGGCCGTCTGCCTCGACCGGTTGGGGTGAGGGTGGGGACGGGGGAGGAGGGGGACAGCAGATGGAGAGCAAACAATAGAAACAGAACAGTGAACATTATGGACCTCCAGAACCCAGACTGGGAGCTGAGTCCACAACAGAGGAGCTGATCACTGAAGGCTCCTATTCAACTTCTGGAAACTCTGTTAGGATGATGTGACCATAAAAACACTTTGAACTAAGTAGGGACTTCAAATTATCAGTCTATATTACGATTGTACTGACCTTTGTCTAACTTCTGTCTCTGCTTTTTGACAACAGAGACCCAGCTGAGCGACGCCACACAGGATCTGATGGACGACGCCGGAGCAGAGGTGAGTTTCAGAGCTCAGAGCCTGAAATACTCCATGTTTAAACTGCATTCAGAAGTCAGAGGGTTTAAACCAGGGGTCTCCAATCCTGGTCCTCGAGGGCCACCATCCTGCATGTTTTAGATGTTTCCCTCTTCCAACACACCTGATTCAAATGATCAGGATCGTTATCAGTCTTCTGCAGAGCTTGATGATGAGCTGATCATTTGAATCAGGTGTATTGGAAGAGGGAAACATCTAAAACATGCAGGATAGCGGCCCTCGAGGACCAGGATTGGACACCCCTGGTTTAAAACCACGTTGGACGTAGCGCTAAAATGGATCAATCGAGTTGTACTGTGGTTGGAAACTATCAATCAAAGCTATCGATCGACTGGTGTGGATTTTTCAGTATTGATACAGGTGCCGATTAAAGGTGCCGCCAACCACGCTGCTCTTCTTGCTGCGTCTTGACATTTTCTCCGGTTTCGTTCTGAGAAGTTTCTCCTCCCGTCGCTCAGGTTTCTCCACGGCCGCCTCCTCAAAGCACCGACTCCCCTGAAGTCGAGATGATCCTCCAAGAAGATTCTCCGACCGGGGAGGAGCCGCCGCCGTCGCAGGAAGAAGAAGAGATGGAGGTGGACGGTAAGGAAACACTTGGAATGAGATGGAAGAAGCCAGTGGGGTTATCAGTGACGGAACAGAAGATCATCCATGATAAGTTGGACTCGTTCCAAAGCATTTTAGACCGTTTTTAGCTCATTTATGACAAGTTTAGAGTCAATTTGGACAACTTTGGAACCATTTTCGACAGGTTTCAAAGCATTTAAATAGTTTTCAACTCACACTGGACGGGTTTCAAGTAATTTTTAAGCAGTTTTAGACCCATTTCAAAGCAATTTAGGCAGTTTCTAATCTAAATAATTACAAATAATGCACCTAGTCCTCAAATTTGAGTCCTTCAGAACAATTTCATGCACGCTTCAAAGCATTTTAAACAGCTTTTAACTCATTTATGACATTACTTTGGGCAGTTTTTAGTCATTCTGGTCACTTTTTGAGTAATTCTGGACACAATTCCAGTCATTTTGGGCAACTTTGAGTAGTTTTTGACAGTTTTTAACTCAGTATAGACGTGTTTTAAGACATTTTGGACACGTTTTGAGTCATTTAGCACAATTTTGAAGCCTTTAGGAGAATTTTAAGTCATCTTGGGCAAGTTTCAAAGCATTTTAGACCATTTTTAACTCATTTAGGACAAGTTTGGAGTCTATTTGATCTGATTTGGTCTTTCTGGACAATTTTTGAATCATTTTAGACAGGATTCCAGTCATTTTGGGCAACTTTGAGTCCCATTGGACAACTTTTGAACCATTTTCGACAGGTTTCAAAGCATTTGCATGGTTCTCAACTCACGCTGGACAGGTTTCAAGTCATTTTTAAGCAATTTTAGACCCATTTCAAAGCAATTTAGGCAGTTTTTAATCTAAATAATTCCAAATAATGCACCTAGTCCTCAATTTCAAGTCCTTCAGAACAAATTTGTCCAAGTTTCAAGGCATTTTAAACAGCTTTTAACTCATTAATGATTTTTTGAGTCATTTTGGACACAATTCCAGTCATTTTGAGTAATTTTTGAGGCTCTTTACAGTAGACCTGGAGGCCATCTAGACTAACTATCTGGTTAGATTGTGTATTTCTGAAGTGTTTAGGGCCGAATACAATAACCTCAGTCATCCAGGTCCTTCAGACGTGCCTGGAGTTTGACGAGCTGATTGGTTTCATTTGGCTTTATAGACACATATATATAACTGGGTGTCATCTGCATAGCGATGGAAACGTGGGCAGTGTTTCCTGAGAGCATGTTTGAGGTTAGGTGCTTGAAAACTGGAGGTTTGCTTGGTATGATTGTGTCCATCGTCTTAACGGATCATGATGATTTGTTTTCAGCCCCGACGGACGAGAAAGCCGAGCCCAGCATCGACTCTGCAGGACAAACGGCGAGGAAAGAGGAGGTGACGGAGGACCGGAGGGACCCGGACGTGGAGGAGGTGGTGACGGGGAGTCGGCTTCCGAGGTCGGAGTCTCCCGAGCTGGAGCTGGCCGTCGTCGCTCGCAGCCCCGAGACCGCCGTCGACTGCCCGATCTGCCAGGCGTCCTTCCCCGCCAGCCAGATCGAGATGCATGCAGCGTACTGCGACGGGGAGGCGGTGGACCGGAGGAGGCCCGGAGGCTCCCAAGGTAACGGAAGCTCCACTCAATGCATGCGTGGCCATTTTCTGAGCAGTTGCATTGGTGCAAGTGCATGATGGCCATTAGGCTGATTTATTTAGTGCCCAATTTTGAGTTTTTGGTTCTTGAAACGTTGCTGCATCAGGAGTTCAGGATGGTGGCGTTGCAGGTGGGTTTGCATGTTGGTGGTGTTTCCTGTGAGGCAGTTCTTGCATATGTCGTAGTCTTTGTCCAGCTTGCTTGTTCCCTCAAAGCCCAAATGGGTCCACACTTTGGACTTAAACGTGGATGGGGCGTCTCTTATGTTAGCGTTGCTGTCCTCCATTATACCTGTACAAACTCTTGTTGGGTCGATTCATTTCCACTCATTCATGTGATAAACACCACCGTGTGGAGACATTAAGTAGTGACGCTGGGGAAACAGCAGCTGGTAGGGGAATCTGGAGGGTTTTGATCATAGACATATATACGTAGACGCCGCATTGACTGTGGAGGGACGTGCCTAAAGCTCCGCCATCTTGGTACAGGGCTAGCAGAGGGGGGAGTGAATGTAAGTCTATGGAGGTAAGAGGTACTCCACTATCTTAAAGTAGAATTATTCACTGAATTTTCGACCGATTTCTAAACGGTTTAGTTTGTTAAAAACGTCACACATGTAGCTTTGACACAGGATGCTTGGATGCTTTTGTTGTATTTATGTCTGCCTGTCCGTCCTCCATGTCTGACGTTTGTAACAAACAATATATGTTGACAACTGATGGATTTATGATCACTTTTATAGTGCAGACATGTCATTCCTCTATAGACGTAATGCACTGTAGGGGCGAGTGGCACTGTACCAAGATGGCCGCCGCGTAGGCACGTCGGCTCCAATTGGCAGCAGCAGTCAACGCGGCGTCGACGTATATATGTCTATGGTTTAGAGCGCCTTATTATATTATTAAAGTATGGATATTTGTCACCAGTGTATCGATGCTCATATCACACGAGAAGGGACGATGATGTATCACTGTATCCGTATTTTGTCCCATCCCTAGTGCACATGATCCAATTTGGCCCAGATTTCAATGCTTGACAAGAGTCTGGGTCTGAGCACGTCCACATTTTAAAATGCAGTCACAGTCATAGCGCCACCTATTGGTAACAGGTAGCTACAGACAGTATCTTTGCACGCACCGTTGCTACAGACTTTGTGATGTAATCCTTGAAATTGGTCGGCTGAGTCTCAACACCTTGAAATTTCTGCCACACCCTGACATACACCACGCCTCGACGAGCAGCACGTCCCAACACGGGACTCAACCTGATGTTATTATTACTACTATTGTCCTTCAGGTCTCAAGTGAGTTTTTCATTAAAGCCAATGCTGCAAATAGTAATAACAATAATAACAATGCATCAGATTAATTTTTTTGCTCACTGATGTATCCCAGACTGTTATAAGAATAAAATACCTCTCAGCACTAATTATAAACACAACATTTTTCATTAAAAAAAAAACAAAAATGACAGTAAACCAAACATTTAAATGGCTTAATCCTAAAAAAAATTAATGACTATTTATTTGTCATGATCAAAGCTGATTTTGGTTGAAAAATAAAAACAAAATTATGGAAGTGACGAGACTCTTATCCTTATCCTGAAGTTACTGAGACAGTTTGTTAATAATACACCAGAATCAGTGTCAGTAATTAGGGCCCGAGCACTACAGTGCAAGGACCCTATTGTTCCCTTACTCTTTCTTTGTTTCTTTTTCTTACGCCACTTTGAACCCCAGTTTGACCCCCTAAACATGCTCAAAAACTCCTGAAATTTTGCACACACATCAGGACTGGTGAAAAATTTGATATTTTGGGGGAATTACACATATGAATGCCAAAATGACTCAATAGCGCCACCTTGAAAATTGGGCTTTAGTGGAGTTAATACGGCTAGTTTCACGTACAGCTATGAAATTTGGTACACAGGTACAGTAGCACGAGACAAAAACATTTCTGGTTTTAAAATTTCAAAAAAGCTCAACGGCGCCCCCTACAGCACGTGGTGCACAGGCATTGGAATTTAACAAACTCCTCCCAGGATTTTTATCCGATCTTCACCAAATTCGCTGTGTGGCATCTAGACCCCTCCAGGATGAAAATTAATTAAAATCAAGTGGCTGCGTCACACGGTGTGGGCGTGGCATGGCGGCCATTTTGAGCAAATTCGCCATATGGAACGAAATGGGTTTTTGAGGTGAAGGGATCCACATGAAATCACCAAATCCACACAAATCCTCATTAATCTCAAAAGCTAACGTTCAATATACAATTCAGGAATGGGTGTGGTCAAATGGCTCCACAGCGCCCCCTACAAATATTCAATTACTCATATAAAATCACTGTTTTATCCTACAAACATGAAATTTGGTACACATGTATAGTCTATCCAGAAAAACAGATCTGTACACTTGAAATTCCAATCGGCTCCACGTCGGCGGTGCGGGGGGAGCGAGGACCCGTTCGACGCTGCTTGCAGCTTTAATCTTTGAGATATTCCTGATTGTGATAATCCAAAGACAGGATGTATTATTTACCACTGTAGCAGTGACATCATGTAAACAAACCAGCATTTAAAGGGTTAAATCTGTCAGTTATGATCACGACTGACGATTGGAAAAAGTAACTCAAAGTCAAAATAATGTGACCATGTCATATTTCCATGGCAGCGTTTTTGTCCAGCATATTTTTATTATTGAGGAAACCTGAGTAACTTTTTAAACTGCCGTCTGAGAGTTAAATGAGAAACGAGCTCTGCTGTAAAAAGGTTGAACACTCAGCGTCTCCCTCCTCTTCACCCCGTTCACATGTCCTGGTTCCCTCCCTTCAGATCTGTACTTTAAAGACGGGCGGAACCAACATGTGGTGACATGGAGGAGCTGACACTCCCCGTTCACAGCAGCAACACGTCATTTGTAGATCAGAGCTCAGACTAGTTTCATGTTCGAGGAAGTGAAACTGAGTCAGTCGCTGTTACTGAGAGGAGAAATGTCGGAGCTAGGAAATCAGCTCGACCGAGAAACAATCCGCTGTCCGATCTGTCTGGATCTACTGAAGGATCCGGTGGCTCTTCCCTGTGGACACAGCTACTGTATGGACTGTATTAAAACACACTGGGATGGAGAGGATGGGAAGAGAATGTACAGCTGCCCTCAGTGTAGGCAGACTTTCACACCGAGGCCTGTCCTGAAGAAAAACGTCCTGTTAGCAGAGTTAGTGGAGAAGCAGAAGAAGACTGGACTCCAAGCTGCTGCTGCTGATCACTGCTATGCTGGAGATGAAGATGTGGCCTGTGATGTCTGCATTGGGAGGAAGAGGAAGGCTGGCAAGTTCTGTCTGGTCTGTTTGGCCTCTTTTTGCCAGAACCACCTCCAGTCTCACTATTATTCACCTCCACTAAAGAAACACAAGCTGGTGGAGCCCTCCAAGAACCTCCAGGAGAACATCTGCTCTGCTCACGATGAGGTGATGAAGATTTTCTGTCGTACTGATCAGAAGTTGATCTGTTATCTGTGCACAATGGATGAACATAAAGGCCATGAAACAGTCCTCCCTGCATTAGAAAGGACGGAGAAGCAGAAGGAGCTGGAGGTGAGTCGACTGAACATCCAGCAGAGAATCCAGGACAGACGGAAAGATGTGGAGCTGCTTCAACAGGAGCTGAAGAACATCAAGGTCTCTGCTGATAAAACAGTGGAGGACAGTGAGGAGATGTTCAAGAAGATGATCCGTCTGATCAAGAAGAGAAGCCATGATGCGACGCAGCAGATCAGATCCCAGCAGGAGGCTGAAGAGAGTCGAGTCAAAGAGCTGGAGGAGAAGCTGGAGCAGGAGATCAGAGATCTGAAGAGGAGAGACGCTGAGCTGAAGAAGCTCTCAGATACACCAGACCACACCCAGTTCCTCATCAACTACCCCTCAGAGTCAGCACTCAGTGAGTCCACACCCTCATCCAGCATCGACATCCGTCCTCGGAGATACTTTGAGGAGGTGACAGCAGCTTTGAAAGAGCTCAGAGATAAACTACAGGAGTTTCTGAGGGACACCTGGACAAACATCTCACTGAAGATCACCCAAGTGGATGTTTTACTGTCAGAACCAGAACCAGAACCACAGACCAGAGGTGGATTCTTAAAGTATTCCAGAGACATCACTCTGGATCCAAACACAGCACACAAACTGCTGTTATTATCTGAGGAGAACAGAAAAGTGAAATTAATGTTTGGAGACCAACATCGTCCTAAACATCCAGACAGATTCACTGGATGTATTCAGGTCCTGAGTAAAGAGAGTCTGACTAGACGTTGTTACTGGGAGGTGGAGATGAGAGGAGGCAAAGTTTATGTAGCTGTAGCCTACAAGAACATCAGCAGAGAGGGAGACTCACATGATTGTGGATTTGGACTAAATGACAAATCTTGGTCTTTATATTGTGACACCAACGGTTATTCATTTCGGCACAACAAAGTCCAAACTCCCGTCTCTGGTCCTCTGTCCTCCAGAGTGGGAGTTTACCTGGATCACAGAGCAGGTGTTCTGTCTTTCTACAGTGTCTCTGAAACCATGACTCTCCTCCACAGAGTCCAGACCACATTCACTGAGGAGCCACTACATGCTGGAGTTGGGGCTTACGGTTTGGGAGTCACTGCAGAGTTCATTTAACTCAACTAGACTAATTCCAGTGTCTGAGGGTTTGTTCATGTTCAGCCCTGATTGAACTTCATCGTATAGTTTTTATTTCTGTAGCTGCAGCCAATAATCAGAGAGACGATGATGGAACTGATTGATTCTTCAGTGTTTCAGTCGTTTTTAAAGCTGCTTCCAGCTTCAGAAACATCAACATTTGTTAGTTTTATTTTTCATATCTGACAAGAAACTGAACATTTTTGGGTTTTTGGATTTAAACTGGGTTTGTTTTAGTGTTTTCTGACTTTTTACCGACAAATCGAGTCACAGAGAAAATAATCAGCATGAAATAATCATCAACTGAATCCTGGAATACGTCGATTCATAATTTCTGAGACTGTTGTTGATGAACATCCGGTTTATCTGAATGTGTTTGAGTCGGTGTTGAATGTTTTCTGTGAGTTTATCTTATAAAAGTACAAAAAAATCCCGCATGTGACAGTTTAACAGAAACACCAGTTAGCTTTTAGCACTAAATAATCAACTGTTGCATCCATAGTTCTGTGATTCAGCTATCAGTCACACTTTATGGATAATGCTTTGACTTGTCGTCGCCTGTTTTATTGCTGTTGCTCTTTGTTTGGGTGCAGCTCCTTCCTGTTAATGATGACTGTAAATAAAGTTGTGAAAATGCAGGAGTGTGTGAAAGATGTGCAGCTGTTTTATTTATGTATAGCAAGAATTCCTTATAAAAACCAACAAAATGTGAAAAAAAAGTTCCCCCTGACGCTCTCAGAATCAGCTGATCTGCTATGTGCAACATCTGAAGTCTATTTAATGGACACATGTAAAGTTTTAACGTCATACTGTGAACATTTTCAGGCTTACAGGCCCTTGAAGTCCACATAGGAGGGTCAAGATCTAAGTTGTGGTACTTTTCCGTCATTTCTGAGCCTCATAGCGTCATAAATGCAACATGTCACGTCACATAAAGTTGGTGAACCCAGCTCCTTCCAGAACCAGACATTCAACGTAGATCCTCCTCCAGTCGTCTTAACTCAACCACACCACTGACTGTTCCCGACGCCACAAGGTTTCCCTGTCAGCTCTTTTGCCCCGAGGCGTTTCCATTAAAGGTATGACAGCTGATCTTCTGGAAAAGAAAGAGAGGTCCGGACAGGAAGAGAGCACTCATTACACCGATGGTTTAGAGCTGATGTTAAGATTGTTTTATTGTTTTCGGGACATTTAGTGTTTGAGATGGACTCGTCAGTTTCCCGTTTGAAACTACTATTGTTATTTTTTCTATTAAAGGGGTTCTTGTTCATTCAGTCGTGTCTCATTTAACCAAAACTTACTATGATCTAATTGTCCTGAACAGTTTGTGGAGGTTATGTGATGGCCGACATTGGTTTCTTTGTTTCTTTGGGTTCAAAATAACTCAAAAACTCATGGACGGATTTGGATGAAATGTTCAGGAAATGTGTGAAATGGGAACAAATGATGGCATTTTGGGACTGATCCGGATCACCGTCTGGATCCAGGAATTTTTTTAATGTAAGTGTAACTGGGTGGACAATTAATGCGGTTTACTCTAAAAGCCACCAGAGGGCCCTCTTGTTTTTGGGGTAACCCCCTCTGACCACATGACATTTTGGGGCTCCACGTGACAGACAGCGACAGTGACGGAGTTCTCTTTCCTTCCTGAGCGACATGCGCACGGTTGGGTCGGCATTCTTATCTCCGGTTGTCTAAGAAGCTGGGAGGCTGTTAGGAGCTGCCACGCTAGAGGCCGCGCCTGTTCATTAGGTCGGATGGGGTGAAGGCCGCATTGTTGGTAGGACATTTGAACTGTATGTAATTACATTTGTATCTGTAACGTTCCACACAAAATATGTGATTGTGTTGGGGGTGGACTGAAGCTACTTGGTGGAGGTCTGAGCTCTCTGAGGGCTTTTCTAGTTTAATATTATTACTATTAGGGCCTGAGCACTGACGGTGCACATAACCCTATTGTTCTTAGAGGAATTACTTTTTGTCCAAAACTGTCGCATTGTTGACGGCCTAAACATGCTCATAAAAATTTGTGAACACGTCAGAAGTGGCAAAAAATTTGATGTGTGTGTTTGATGAAATGGCTCCATAGCGCCCCCTGCTAAATTTATAACATCTACTATGGGCAGGCCGTCTTTTATGGCCGACATGTGAGCATGCATTGAGCAGGTATGATGGTGAGTTACCGTATTTTCCAGACTATACGTCGCTCCGGAGTTTAAGTTGCATCCGTCAAAAATGCAAGAACAGACATTTAATTTGGACGGGCAAGCAGCAGACTGAATAGATGTCCAGTATGCTAGCCCGACACATTAACAGTTATTCAGCTACACAATAGCATGAAGGACATACCTGGGAGGCTGAACAGGCTAAATTAGCATAACAAGCCAGCGAGTCCAACAAGCAAGTTACCGGTAAGCAAATTCACCAAGTATTTGATAACATGCAGAAATAAATTAAAAAGAAATGTGTTGAATTGCGGTGGAATGACTCAGGTCCGACTCTAACTGTTCCACTGGTGGCACCAACATGGTTTGGTTTCCCTCCTTCTTGCTGAACATTAACTCATGGATACACTCTACAGTTTACCGATGTTCCCTGAACGCCTCACGGTAGACGCTGCTCAGACGTCACTCGGGCAGTTAAAGGGTGAAACAATGAGGTCAAACTGGAAATTACATCACTGCAAAACCCCACAGTGGGAAGAAAGAGACTCCAGAAGGCATCGATGAAGACGTGAAGTTACAGAAGCATGAATGAATTTAAGGATTTGACATTTGCACTTTGGTTTCCTCTCGTCTTCGTAGCGTCCCTGAAGCCACGGAGGAAAAGAACGAGACGGGCAGAGGCGACTCCCGACGAGACCGACGAGGCCTCCAGCTCTGGACGGTGAGTCAGAGTGAGCCGTCGAATTACACCCATAAGAGCTCTTTTTAATAACGATTCTGTTTTTTGATTGGATCCACAGGAACCAGGAGAAGTGTTACGTCTGTCAGAAGAACATTCCTCTGAGAGACTACAGCCGACACACCGAGCTCTGCATCCAGCGTCGGACGTCGAAGACTGCAGCGGTAAATCGATTCCACAAGAGTTTTAAAGACTTTTTGTTCATTATATATTAAAAAAATATGTCTTATTCTGCATTTCTGACCTTCCAGAAGGGAAACCTGCTGTCGGCTCTGGAGCAAACAGAAAGCAGGGATTCAGGTAAGTGTGATTTTTATAAAAACGTTTCGTTGAACCTGAGCTCCCGTCGGGATTCACGTTCTTTTTCCCAACAATGATCTGTGAGAAACATCTTTTTTTCTAACATATTTCATAACTTTACAAAATCTGCCTGGACAATTTTAGTAAAACATGAATATATATTAAGCACATGTCATATAGGGCTTTCCAGTTAATTTAAACCCCAGACACTTGTGCTCTAAAATAAAGGATCCATCCTCAATGAAGGACCTAGGATCCCTAATCTGTCTCTATACCTACCAGTGAGCAGTGATTCCTAACACGTCTCTGGGGGTCATCAGGTGGAAACCTCCCTTCAACGCTGTTTCTCCTACTTAGTCCCACGACACCTCCAGGAGGCTAGGAGGTGGACTCTGGCGTCCCAGAGTCGCCCCCCCTAGTGCCAGTTCACACTGCTCCTACACAATCCAACCAGCACTGCCACGTTCAACTGACCCAGGCCCATTTAGGAGATGCTCCAGGTAGTGACCAGTGCTGATGCTACCATTTAGCTAACTGCTAAATGCTAATGCTAACGGCTAATTCAACTAGCATTGCCACGTTCAACTGACCAAAGCCTGTTTAGGAGATGCTCCAAGTAGTGACCAGTGCCGATGCTACCGTTTAGCTAACTGCTAAATGCTAGTGCTAGCTGCTAATTTAAATGCCACTGCCACGCTTAACTGACTCAGGTCCGTTTAGGAGATGCTCCAGGTAGTGACCAGCGCTGATGCTACCATTTAGCTAAATGCTAAAGCTAATTGCTAATTCAACTAGCACTGCCCCATTCAACTGACCCAGACTCATTTAGGAGATGCTCCAGGTAGTGACCAGTGCTGATGCCACCATTTAGCTAAATGCTAATGCTAAGTGTTAATTCAAACAGCACTGCCATGTTCAACTGACCCAGGCTCATTTAGGGCGACAATTTAGCTCGTGCAAACGCTACATGCTAATGCTAACCACTAACTGCGAAATTACTTCAGTCCTACAGACAAATTCACCACCCACTGGGAGACTATACAGCCTGATTCACCTATAATGCTAATGCTATCTGCTAATGCTAACTGCTAAGATAGTACCACAGCTTTAGCTATTGTTAAATGCTACAATGCTACCATAGGCCTAGATGTCACATACAACTGCTAAGTGCTAAGTGATGATGCAAGAAGGCAAACAGCACGGGAGAACAAACGGAAAAACATTACATTATATCGACTCATTGCTCTGTAGCTCTCGAGACTCACCAGAGACGTATTTATGTACAAGAACAATGACAGGCTTCAGTTTGTCAGGAGGCGGTTCTGTCAGCAGCTACCATCCATCTGATGTAAAAAAAACAACAAACAAAACAACCACAAAGATGTAAAATATTCAAAATGCGACACAAAATGACAACAGATGACATATAACAACCAAAATGCCACACAAATCACCACAAACAGACATTAAACTGCCAAAATGTGGTGCAAAATTAATAAATGTGACACAAAACAGCTTAAAAATACATAAAAGTTTGAAAATGTGGCACAAAATCACCACAAACTGACCAGAGAAAGACAAAAAAAAACTACCTAAATGTGATGCAAAATTAATAATTATGACACAAAACATCTACGAAATGACAAAAACTACCTAAATGTGAAGCTAAATGAACATAATTTGACACAAAGCAGCAACAAAAAGATGTGAAACATTCAAAATGTGACACAAAATGACCAGTAAAAGACATTAAGTGGCTAAAATGTTGTGCAAAATTCATAAATGTGACACAAAACAGCCACAAGAAGACGTAAAACACTGAAAATATGGAAAAAATCACCACAAAATGACCACAAACAGACATAAAACTACCTACATGTCAAGCTAACTGAATCAGTGTGACACAAAACAGCCACAAAAAGATGGAAAACATTCAAAATGTGACACAAAATGACAACAAAAGACATAAAACCACTTAAATGTGATGCAGAACGTTGAAATTGTGACGCAAATCAATACAAAGAGACATGAAACTGCCAATATGCGATGCAAAATGGATAAAACTAGACACAAAAACATGTAAAACATTCAAAATGTGACACAAAATGACAACAAAAAGGCATAAAACTGCCAAAATGTTGTGCAAAATTAATAAATGTGACACAAATCACTACATAAAGACATGAAACTGCTGAAACACGATGCAAAATGAAGAAAATTGGACACAAAACAGCCACAAAAAGATGCAAAACATGAAAAATGTGGCACAAAATCACCACAAAAAGAAGTAAAATGAACAAAATGTGTTGTAAAATCAATAAATGTGACACAAAACAGCCACAAAAAGATGAAAAACCTTGAAAATGTAGCACAAAATGACACCAAAAGACATAAAAGCACTGAAATGTGATGCAAAACGTTCAAACTGTGACACAAATCATTACAAACAGACATTAAACTGCCAATGTGTGATGCAAAATTAACAAAATTAGACACAAAAACATGTAAAACATACACAAAATGACGACCAAAAGACAATAAACCACCTAAATGTGATGCCAAATTAATAAATGTGACACAAAACAGCACCAAGAAGACGTAAAACACTGAAAATATGGCAAAAATCACCACTAAATGACCACAAACAGACATAAAACTACCTAAATGTGACACAAAATGAATAAATATGACACCAAATCACCACTAAAGGACATTAAACCTTTAAAATGTGGTACAAATTACTAAATGTGAACTAGAGGAGACTTAAAGCTGGAGACTGAGACCACAGAGTCACTAGATGGATGTTTACTGAGGAGACGATCAGGTCAGAAGCAGGTTCAGACTCTTGTTTCCAGCAGAGGAGTCGCCCCCTGCTGGCTGGAGGACAGAATGCAGCTTCCAGGCTTCACTTCTACCCCCAGAGGCTGCGTCCATCTGATGTAAATACAGTCCATGTGTGGGTGAAGGCTCAGATCCTCCCCTCCCCAGCCGGTGGAGGCAGACGGCCGCCTTCCCTGAGCCCGGCTCTGTCAATGAACACGCTCCAAGGTCACGTATGTTGCTGGAAAACATCAACAAATGGGGAAACGCTTCACGAGTTTGCGTGTCATCCTTTCGCAGGGGCCATGCTAGTCTTCTCTGTATCGATTCCCATTTATCGTATGTGCTGCCTGAGCGAGCACAGCGGCCCTGAGGCAGGAGCCCACATTTAGCTCCCTGCTGGGGGAAGCTCCTCCTCACAGCGGTGCCGCCTGGAGGGCCGCCGTCCTGGTGGTCGGACCAGCCTCCGGACACCAAACACACCTGTTCACTGCTTCTAGTGGATCTGTCTTCTCTCTCTGGACGTACGCTCCCACCAAGCTTCATCAAACCCACTTCATCCACAGGGAGGTGGAGCAGGAGGCTCAGGGAGATAAGCCCCGCCCCCAGCTCGTCGTTTGACGAATAACAGCCCCAGAAAGATGTCAGACTTGGAAAATGTGGCACAAAATCACTACAAAAAGATGTAAACTACCTAAATGTAGTGCAAAATTAATAAAAGTGATGCAAAGCAGACTAAAACAATGTAAAACACTAAAAATATGGCAAAAATGACCACAAACAGACATAAAAATACCTAAACGTGAAGCTAACTCAATCAGTGTGACACAAAACAGCCACAAAAAGATGGAAAATGCTGAAAATGTGGCACAAAATGACAACAAAAGACATAAAACCACCGAAATGTGATGCAAAACGTTCAAATTGTGACACAAATCACGACAAACAGACATGAAACTGCAATGTGACGCAAAATTAACAAAATTAGACACAAAACAGCCACAAAAAGATGCAAAACATGAAAAATGTGACCACAAATCACCACCGAAAGACAGAGAACCACCTAAATGTGATGCAAAATTCGTCAATGTGACACAAAACAGCCACAAAAAGATGAAAAACATTAAAAAAGTGGCACAAAATGACAACAAAAGACATTAAACTACCTGAACGTAACACAAATTACCAAAAAATGACCAACCAAAGACACAAAACTACCTAACTGTGATGCAAAATTAATAAATATGACAGAAAATCACAACAAAAAGACATTAAACTGCCAAAATGTGGTACAAAATTAACAAATGTGACATAAAACATCCACAAAAAGATGGAAAATGCTGAAAATGTGGCACAAAATGACCAAATCTTGACACAAAAAATTCTCATAAAGCTGTAAAACATTAAAGTTGCGACACAAATCACCGCAGAAGGACATAAAACTATCAAAATGTGGTACAAAATTAATAAACCTGACACAGAACAGCCCCAAGAAGACGTAAAACACTTAAAATATGGCAAAAATCACCACAAAATGACCACAAAAAGACATAAAACAACCTAAATGTGATGCAAACTGAATAAATATGACACAAAACAGCCACAAAAAGATGTAAAACGTTCAAAATGTGACACAAATCACCACAAAAAGACATAAAACTACCTAAACATGATGTTAAATGAAGAAAATTTGACACAAAACAGCCACAAAAGATGCAAAACATGAAAAACGTGGCACAAAATCACCACAAAAAGAGGTAAAATGAACAATATGTGTTGCAAAATCAATAAATGTGACACAAAACAGCCACAAGAAGACGTAAAACACCTAAAATCTGGCAAAAATCACCACAAAAAGATGTAAAACATTCAAAATGTGACACAAATAGACCATGAAAAGACATAAAATTACCTAAACATGATGCAAAATGAAGAAAATCTCATGCAAAACAGCCAGAAAAGATGTAAAATGTTCAAAATGTGATTAAAAAATGACAGAAAAAGACAAACAACAAGCAAAATGTGACACAAATCAGCCACAAAAAGATGCTAAACACTTAAAATATGTCAAAAATCACCACAAAAAGACGTAAAACAACCTAAGTGTGAGGCAAAATGGACAAAATATGATGCACAACGACGACAAAACAACAAAAATGCCTCGTGACGAGCTGGGGGCGGGGCTTATCTCCCTGAGGTCTGAGGCTCTAGGTGACGAGCTGGGGGCGGGGCTTATCTCCCTGATGTCTGAGGCACTAGGTGACGAGCTGGGGGCGGGGCTTATCTCCCTGAGCCTCCTGCTCCTCCTCCCTGTGGATGAAGTGGGTTTGATGAAGCTTGGTGGGGGCGTACGTCCAGAGAGAGAAGACAGATCCACTAGAAGCAGTGAACAGGTGTGTTTGGAGTCCGGAGGCTGGTCCGACCACCAGGACGGCGGCCCTCCAGGCGGCACCGCTGTGAGGAGGAGCTTCCCCCAGCAGGGAGCTAAATGTGGGCTCCTGCCTCAGGGCCGCTGTGCTCGCTCAGGCAGCACATACGATAAATGGGAATCGATACAGAGAAGACTAGCATGGCCCCTGCGAAAGGATGACACGCAAACTCGTGAAGCGTTTCCCCATTTGTTGATGTTTTCCAGCAACATACGTGACCTTGGAGCGTGTTCATTGACAGAGCCGGGCTCAGGGAAGGCGGCCGTCTGCCTCCACCGGCTGGGGAGGGGAGGATCTGAGCCTTCACCCACACATGGACTGTATTTACATCAGATGGACGCAGCCTCTGGGGGTAGAAGTGAAGCCTGGAAGCTGCATTCTGTCCTCCAGCCAGCAGGGGGCGACTCCTCTGCTGGAAACAAGAGTCTGAACCTGCTTCTGACCTGATCGTCTCCTCAGTGAACATCTATCTAGTGACTCTGTGGTCTCAGTCTCCAGCTTTAAGTCTCCTCTAGTTCACATTTAGTAATTTGTACCACATTTTAAAGGTTTAATGTCCTTTAGTGGTGATTTGGTGTCACATTTATTCATTTTGCATCACATTTAGGTAGTGTTATGTCTGTTTGTGGTCATTTTGTGGTGATTTTTGCCATATTTTCAGTGTTTTACGTCTCCTTGTGGCTGTTTTGTGTCATATTTATTAATTTTGCATCACATTTAGGTGGTTTATTGTCTTTTGGTCGTCATTTTGTGTATGTTTTACATGTTTTTGTGTCTAATTTTGTTAATTTTGCATCACACATTGGCAGTTTAATGTCTGTTTGTAATGATTTGTGTCACAGTTTGAACGTTTTGCATCACATTTCAGTGCTTTTATGTCTTTTGGTGTCATTTTGTGCTACATTTTCAAGGTTTTTCATCTTTTTGTGGCTGTTTTGTGTCACATTTATTGATTTTACAACACATTTTGTTCATTTTACTTCTTTTTGTGGTGATTTTGTGCCACATTTTTCATGTTTTGCATCTTTTTGTGGCTGTTTTGCGTCCAATTTTCTTCATTTTGCATCATGTTTCAGGAGTTTCATGTCTTTATGTAGTGATTTGTGTCACATTTATTAATTTTGCACAACATTTTGGCAGTTTAATGTCTCTTTGTTGTCATTTTATGTCACATTTTGAATATTTTACGTATTTATGGTTGTTTTGTGTCGAAGTTAATTCATTTGACATCACGTTTTACTAGTTTCATGTCTTTTTGTGGTCATTTTCTGGTCATTTTGGCCACATTTTCAACGTTTTCCTGTTTTTTGTGGCTGTTTTGTGTCATATTTATTAATTTTGCTTCACATTTAGGTGGTTTAATGTCTTTTGGTCGTCATTTAGGTATTTTTTAGTTGCATTTTTCATGTTTTACATCTTTTTGTGGGTGTTTTGTGTCTAATTTTGTTCATTTTGCATCACATATTGGCAGTTTCATGTCTGTTTGCAGTGATCTGTGTCACAATTTGAACGTTTTGCATCACGTTTCGGTGGTTTTAAGTCTTTTGTTGTCATTTTTGTGGCGATTTGTGTTGCGTTCTGACAGTTTCAAACATCCTTGCAGTAAAGAGGATCTCTTCCTGACTTTCCTAGTTTTTGAAAACACTGCCTGCAGTTCATCCGAGTCAGCCGCTGCCTCTCAGTTGTGACGAGGAACGAGGAATTTTTAGTTTTTTGTGGAATCTAGTGAGAGCAGATGGTTTGTTTTTGGCAAATTTTTAAATGAGACACTTAAAAAAAAAACATAATTTTAAGCTCAGGTTTGGTTCAGCTGCTCTGATGAAACAGGAAGTGACACGTGGTTCGTTCAAGGACTGCTGGAAAGTTGGAAAACAGGACGATTGTTGCTGCTTTTACATATTGGAATTGATAAACTGAAAGAAAAAGAAGGAATTTTCAGACCAAAGATCTCTGAAACTGGTTTGCAGTCGAGACTTTCACCTCGTGGTCGTCGACAACAGGAAGTGACGTCAGAAGCTCCTGGTTCACAGACGTGTTGTTGTGTTTTCCAGGTGCCGGGCCGTCTGGATCCAGACTCCCAGCAGGGTAAGACGTCTTCACAGCACCTGAACATTTCACAGTTTCCTGATTTGGCATCGCTTTTTCTTTGTCCTTGTGTCTAATTTGGGTTATTTTAAGTCTTTATGTGTCACATTTTGGTCCTTTCGCTTCTTTTTGTGGTCGTTTTGCGTCACATTTTTTAAATTTTACATGGCATTTTTTTTGTTTTGTGTCCCTTCTTGGTTGTTTTATGTCTTTTTGTGGTCCATATGTGTCCTATTTTGATCATCTGACATCACATTTTGGTTGCTTTATGTCTTTTTGTGATCATTTTGTTGTGATTTTGTCACATTTTGTGCCACAGATGGATTTTTCCACTTCTTTTTGCCGTCCTTAAACGTCACATTTGAATTGTTTTATGTTTTTTGTGTCACTTCTCGGTTGCGTTACATCAAATTGTTGTTATTTCGTCGCACATTTTCCTTTTTGTTTTTGCTTTGCTTCACATTTTGCTCACTTTGCGTCGTACTTTGAACGTTTTTACGTCTCTTTTGTTGTTTTGCGTCACGTTTTGGTTGGTCAAAACAAAAATGCAAGTAGTAAAACGGCGTCTGTGGGATGTAGAGTCGCTTTTTAGTCACAGTATTGGTCCCAGTGGTTCAACTGGTCCAGCCTCAGGACCCACTATGTCTCTATTAATAACAGTCATGACCCAGATTTTTAAAGTTTATTGTTCCTGTTAACAAATTAAGGTTTATTTAGGTGTAGTCTCAACACATTTTGATACAATTTAGGAAAATTTTGGCTTTTTTTTGCTCATTTTGTTATATTTGGACACTTTTGCCAAGTTTTGGGCATATTTTGGCCCATTTTGACAGATTTTGAGCACATTTTGGTTCATTTTTGGGACGTTTTAGCATAAATTTCTCCAATAAGCTGGCAGAGACAAATCTAGAGGTTAATAGTGGCAACTACTGGTGTCATCACCACTAAATATCCTGCTACTGAAAGCAAACTGTGCCATAACAAACACGTCCTTTAAATAAAAGACTTTACGCCACTACTTTTTGTAGTGGTATTGTGGCTTTTTTGGTTGTTTTACGTCTTTTTTGGGGTCATTTTGTGCCACGTTTTGATAATTTGGCGTCACATTTTGGCTGTTTCGTGTCAAATGTTGGTCGTTATGCCTGTTTGTGAACAAAACAACCAACGTTTGACACAAAACGACACGAAACAACCAAAATGTGACGCCATATCATCAAAACGTGACACAAAATGACCCCAAAAAGACGCAATTGATTGTATTTGGGGTGTTTTTACATCTCTTTGTTGTTTTACATCTTTTTTTGGGTCGTTTTGTGTCACGTTTTGATGATTTGACGTCACATTTTGGTCGTTTCGTGTCAAATGTTGGTCGTTATGCCGTTATATATCATATTTTCTTCAGTTTGCATAGACTTTAGGTTGTTTTTCAGCATGTTGTCGTCGTTTTGCGTCACATTTTGGTTGGTTCAACATCATTGTGTGGCCATGTTGCATTCAAGACCCACAGTCAACAATACAACGATACTGTGGAACGTTCCAGGAAGCTCCGAGCTGCTGCGTCTGTGAGCGCCGCCATCTTGGGTCCCACCATCACATTTTGGTTGTTTCACATCATGTTGTTGTTTTGTTTTTCACATGTTGTCATTGCTTTGTGTCCCGTTTTGTTCACTTTGCATCGTATTTTGAATGTTTTTACATGTCTTTGTTGTTTTGCGTCGCATTCTGATAGTTTTACGACTTCTTTGGGGTCATTTTGTGTCACGTTTTGGTGGTTTTATGCCCTTTTGTGGTCATTTTGTTGTGATTTTGTGTCACATTTTGGATGGTTTACGTCTGTTTGTGAACAAAACAACCAACGTTTGACACAAAACGACATGAAACAACCAAAATGTGACGCCATATCATCAAAACGTGACACAAAATGACCCCAAAAAGACGCAATTGGGTGTATTTGGGGTGTTTTTACATCTCTTTCTTGTTTGCATCACATTTTGGTTGTTTTACGTCTTTTTTTGGGTCGTTTTGTGTCACGTTTTGATGATTTGACGTCACATTTTGGTCGTTATGCCGTTATATATCATATTTCCTTCAGTTTGCATAGACTTTAGGTTGTTTTACGGCTTGTTGTCGTCGTTTTGTGTCACGTTCTGGTTGGTTTACGTCTGTTTGTGGACATCAGGTTTTATATTTTGATTGTTTCACATCTTTTTTGTGGTCGTCGTGCGTCACATTTAGTTAATTTTACATCACGTTTTGGTTGTTTTACGTCTTTTTTGGGGTCATTTTGTGTCCCGTTTTGATAATTTGGCATCGCATTTTGGTTGTTTCGTGTCAAATGTTGGTCATTTTGTCTTTTCGTGGTCGTCGTGCATCATATTTCCTTCAGCTTGCATCACATTTATGTTGTTTTACAGCTTGTCGTCGTCGTTTTGCCTGTTTGTGGACATCCGGTGTCACATTTTGATTGTTTTACATTTTGTGTCCCACTTCGGTAGGTTTGCGGCACATTTTCTGTAAAAATTAAAACAAAGGAAGTTGAATTTTTTTGATTACTTAGGTTAAAAGTGCTTTTCAAAACCGGACGTCCAACATTCTTCGAGCGCTGACAGGAGTCACCAATCCTGTACATAAAAGGGCGACTCTTGCACTTTTACTTTTGATCGTATCCTCTCTGCTCCCTGAAAACACTGCCTGCAGTTCATCTTAAAGCTCCGAACTGTTAAAGCTGAGTCAGTCGTGACGAGGAGCGCAGGATGTTTGTTTTCAAGGGAATCTAGTCGAGCTAACGGCTTCTTCTGGCTATTAGCGTTAGCGTCAGCATGTCCTTGCCGTCAGATAGATGCAGCTGAGCGTGAAGCAGCGTCGTCTGTGTTTCTGCTCACTTCCAGGGACGTCATCGATCTCCGTGACGACGACGACGACGACGAGGAAGAGGTGGTGTCGGCGTTCAGGATCAGCAACTCCCCCATCAGGTCCTTCACGTCCATCTCGGAGGCCACCGACTGCCTCATCGACTTCAAGAAGCAGCGTCGAGCCGCGAAGCCGAGCCAAAGACGGAGGTGAAACCCGGAGCCTTAAGGAGACGTCCTCCTCCGACGCCGAACCCCGGATATTTATACGGACAGAAATCGCACTGGAGGCCCGACGGCGGCTCTTCTGGTGCCGCCACGTTGACGATGTTTCCGACTACCTCTGTATCGAAACCTTTCCTTCACTGTAGCTTTGCTTTCAGACTGAAATTAAACTTTTCATTTGTGTCACAGCAGAAACGCCTCCAAGCTGTCTGGTCTCTGTTGAACGACGTCACCTGGATGCAGCCGATCATTAAACACGGCTCGGCCTGTCGGACGAGTTCAGAACAGACAAAACGCTAATGAGCATCAAACAGCAGCGAACGGAGCGTCTACGAGTTGTAGTTTTAAAGGTTTATTTCACCCAAAATACTCCTTTCTATGTCAGGACTTCATGTTTTAAAGGTTTATTCGACTAAAACAGTTCTTTCTAAATGGTTTTAAAGGTTTATTCCATCCAAAATACAGCCTCTAACAAAGGAGTTATAGTTTTAAAGGTTTATTTTACCAAGAATACTGTCCAACCACTTCATGTTTTAAAGGTTTATGTCACCTAAAACAGTTATTTATAACAAACTACCGATGGTTTTAAAGGTTTATTCCACCAAAATACTACTTTCTTTCCAAGTACTTGTCGTTTTAAAGGTTTATTTCACAATATAGTTCTTTCTAACCAAGGAGTTTTAGTGTTAAAGGCTTATTTCACCAAAAAATACCACTTTCTGTCAAAGTACTTGTAGTTTTAAAGGTTTATTCCCCCCCCAGATAGTTCTTTCTATGAAGACTTGTGGCTTTAAAGGTTTATTTCACCCAAAATACTACTTTCTATGTAAGTATTTAATGTTTTAAAGGTTTATTCCATCTAAAATACTGCCTCTAACAAATAAGTTATAGTTTAAAAGGTTTATTTTAACAAGAATACTGTCCAACCACTTCATGTTTTAAAGGTTTATGTCACGTAAAACAGTTATTTATAACAAACTACCGATGGTTTTAAAGGTTTATTCCACCCAAAATACTATTTCTAAACAGGTTTAAAGGTTTATTCCACAAAAAGTTATTTCTAACCAAGTACTTGTAGTGTTAAAGGCTTATTTCACCCAATATGCTACTTTCTGTCCAAGTACTTAATGTTTTAAAGGTGTGTTCCATCCAAAATACTACTTTCTAACAAAGGAATTGTGGTTTTAAAGGCTTAATTTACCAAAAATACGACTTTCTGTCCAACCACTTAATGTTTTAAAGGTATGTTCCACCAAAATAGTTTAATAATAACAAACTACTGATAGTTTTAAATGTTTATTTTACCAAAAATACTGCTTTCTAAATGGTTTTAAAGGTGTATTCCATCCAAAATACTGCCTCTAACAAAGAAGTTATAGTTTAAAAGGTTTATTTTACCAAGAATTACTGTCCAACCACTTCATGTTTTAGGTTTATGTTCCCTGAAACAGTTACTTATAACAAACTACCAATGGTTTTAAAGGTTTATTCCACAAAAATAGTTATTTTTAGCAAACCACTGATGGTTTTAAAGGTGTATTTCACCCAAAATACTAATTTCTAAATGGTTTTGAAGGTTTGTTCCACAAAAATAGTTATTTCTAACCAAAGAGTTGTAGCATTAAAGGCTTATTTCACCCAAACTACAACTTTCTGTCCAAGTACTTAATGTTTTAAAGGTGTATTCCATCAAAAATACTGGTTTCTAAACGGTTTTGAAGGTTTATTTTACCAAGAATGCTACTTTCTGTCCAACCTCTTAATGTTTTAAAGATATGTTCCATCCAAAATACTACTTTCTAAATCGTTTTAAAGGTTTATTCCACAAAAATAGTTATTTCTCACGAAAGAGTTGTAGTGTTAAAGGCTTATTTCACCAAAATACTACTTTCTAACAAAGGAGTTATAGTTTTAAAGGTTTATTTTACCAAGAATTACTGTCCAACCACTTAATGTTTTAAAGGTTTATTCCACCAAAATAGTTATTTTTAACGAACTACTGATAGATTTAAAGTTTTTTTTTAACCCAAATTAGTACTTTCTAAATAGTTTTAAAGGTAGATTTCACCTATGATGCTACTTTCTGTCTGAGTACTTATAGTTTTAAAGGTGTATTCAGCCAAAACAGCTGTTCTTAACAAAATACCGATGGTTTTAAAGGCTTATTTCACCCAAAATACAACTTTCTAAACCGTTTTGAAGGTTTATTTTACCCAGAATCCCACTTTCTGTCCAACCTCTTAATGCTTTAAAGGTTTATTCCACAAAAATAGTTATTTCTAACCAAGGAGTTTTAGTGTTAAAGGCTTATTTCACCAAAAAATACCACTTTCTGTCAAAGTACTTGTAGTTTTAAAGGTTTATTCCCCCCAGACAGTTCTTTCTATCAAGAGTTGTGGTTTTAAAGGTTTATTTCACCCATAATTCTACTTTCTGTCCAAGTAGTTTGACGACGAATCAAACCTTCTCACTGCTCCTCCAGAATACAGGACGAGGAAGGAAACTCTAAATCTCCCCTTTAAGGTAGTAAAATGTGCAGCGAGCGTTGGGTTTTCCCACTGTAAGTGAACGCAGCAAATGAGGCCTTGAGATGTTGTTTTGGAAGTTATTTGAAGCCACAGTGATCAGATTTGCACTAAAGCAGCTCAAATATCCTTTAAAACTTCTCTGAACGAGACTCGTTTCTATCTGGGACGACTTCTATCGATCTTTGGCCTTAAAACAGATAAAAGCTGGAATTTCTCTGCGTCTTCTTTACTCTTCACTTTACACTGAAGCTCGCCTGCAGTTGGACTTGAGGTTTGTGTTTCCTGTGAGAGTCGCTGTTTTGTAAGAGTCTGACACAACGTTGTGTTGCACCAAGCGGGCCAAAGTTTAGGAGGAGAGAGCCGAAGTTCAGATGAAGAAACAGTCGACTGAGCAGAGCCGAGCAGAAACTCTGAGCTGAGACGCTGCTGGGAAACTCTGATGGATCTTCTTTTAATGAGAGAAATCATTTCATCCTCACAGTGTCTCCATCCTTTATGAGCTACAAATAACACAAAAATTAATATTTATATTATATTTATTTTTGTGTAATTACCTCGTCTTTCACAGAGCTTCCCTGTTCTGTTAAATTACAGATAAAATCCAGAAAAATCACAAAAAAATAATATTAATTTTCACGTTAACTGTTAAAACAAATAAATTAAAAAGCAGATTAAAGCTGTAAAAATAATCAGAATTTTTGCAATATTAATTTGTACTTTTACACTGTCCGACCATGAAATGACACCATTTTTACTGTGTATAAATATTTAATCATTATTACAGGTGTTTGCAGTTATTTGAAGGGAAAAAAATGTATTTTAAAAGTTGAAAAAATGGTAATATTCATATTTTTAGACTGTTATTTTACAGATTGGCCCTGTTTTGTTCAACACAGATAAAATTTAATAAAATCACAGAAACGAAGAATTAATTTACATGTTGACCATAAAAAAATGAATAAAAAAATAATACAAACAGGCCAAAATTATGAGCAAATTCAAAATTAAAAATCTAATTTACAGCCTTGGACTATAAATTACACTAATTTTCTTTTTTATGTGCTCAAATAAGAAAAAAATAATAATTTCTAGATACTTGGGATCATTTATAACAGTTTAAAAGGATAAAAAGTAAAATAAATCACTTGTTTTACAAATTTTTACATGTTGACTGTAAATAAAAAGCATGTGGTTCTAAAATTCCACTGATTGACTTCATTAAGTCAACTAAAATATGCATATTTTGCATTATTTCGTCAATTTTTGTGTATTTTGAGTATTGCATTATTTTTACAGTGTAGAAAAGAACAAACACTTTTAAAATATAGATTCTCATATGCGTTGGAAAAGCTGCAGCGGATTATAAAATATAAATATGATTAAATAAAGGTTATAAAACGATTTAGAATGAGATGTGATCAGTCTGTAGTTTCATAAATGGTAAAAACATGGACGTCTTAATTTAGCAGGTGAAGTTCGACATTTTAATCTGTGTGATGATAAAAATAAAACGTTTTAAATTTCACTCTAAACGTTTAAAAGCCGCTGCGCCTGAATCCAGCTGCGCTTTTACGCACAGAATCAGCCGCAAACAGACGCAGCTGGTCGTGGATTCGCTTCGGATCTACGACCAGCTCCCGGTTCTGTTCGGCAAACTTCGGCTGCGGGTCGTCGGTGTCGGTGTTTCCTCACGTGAAATCAGCTGTTCGGGGCTTCGTGCCGCCGCGCGTAAAAACCGATCCACGGGGAGGAGACGGACTCGACACGCAGCGTCTCCGCGTTGCGACACTGGTGAGGTGGGAGGAATCTACCGAGACTCGCTCATTGAGGAAGTTCAGTGTCAGTCGGAGCAGCGCAGGACGCAAAGGTGAGTCTCTCCACTGCTTTTACACATCAGATGAGTGTTTCCTGTCAGATGTTTTGTTGTGTTTCTACAAGTTTGAGCTCATAAAAGGACAAACTGGTTGGTTTCATCCTCACCGCTGCTCTTTAAAGGAACCCTGAGAGGCTCTTGCACTGGTTTAAAGCTGCTGGTTTCCATGTTGACAGTCTGAACACCTCAGGATCTGATCAGACCAACTGGTTTGGTTTGTTTTCTGTCGCCTTCAGGCGGCTCAGAGCAGGAACCTGACAGACCGAGGCTCAGGTGTAGTTTCAGGTGGCCGTTTAGAAGCAGGGTGGACGGTTCAGGAGGTAACTTTCCTCTCTGACAGTCGGGTCACGGATCAGGCGTGGTTCAGCCTCCACATACCTCCATCAGGTGAAAGAACATTCAGTGCCGCGGCAGCATCAACGGTTGAGTTCTGCCTCCTGTAATGTGGCCTTGAAGCTTCACTCCACCCGATAAACCAGCAGAAACCTCCAGCCACTGATGTCTCAACAGCTTCACTGACCTGAGCAGCAGATTACAGGAAGTTACAGCACTTATTGTGAAACTGAATCCACCATTGAGACCCACCGATTAAACACTCCTGGTTCATCAGAGGCAACAAATAAGAGGTAAACTTGGCAGCAACGTGACGACACAAATCAAACAGTGGTGTTAAACAGCTGCAGGTGGCTTCAAATTGCCGTTTTTAGCATCTTTAAAGAAGAAACCAGCAGATAAACTGGTAGAAATTAGAATAAACAGCTCATTATTTGACAAATTACACTTTTTATAACGTTATTCCCGAAAACATGCTTCCTTATCCAGCTTTAAAAGACAAGTTTGAGCTAAATTTGTCTTCGGAAAGATCCGGAGTGTTTTATCGGTGGGTCTTAATGGTGGATTCAGGCTTCAGTTTCACAATAAGAACATTTAATTTAAGTCAGTAAAACCCTGAAAATCCACTGAAGAGAAATCAAAGTTCGAGCTCTGCTTGACGTCAGCATGTCATCATCATTTTAACTGTTACTTAGGAGTTTGTGTTCGCATGATGAATCCAATATTTGCTCTTTTTTGCTCTGTTTTTGGTCTCCACCACCAAAAAAACAACATTCAGGTTGTATAAGGTGAGATGATGCAGAACTCATTTGTTATTTTAGCTTAAACTCATCTTTTAAAGCTGGATAAGACAGCATTTTTGCAGGAATAACATTTTTTTTAAAGTGCCATTTGTCAAATAATAAGCTGTTCATTCTAATTTCTTCCAGTTTATCTGCTGGTTTCTTCTTTAAAGATGCTAAAAACGACAATTTGAAGCCACCTGCAGGCGTTTAACACCACTGTTTGACTTGTGTGGTCATGTTGCTGCCAAGTTTACCTGATATTTGTTGGGTTTTTTTGGTGGTGGAGACCAAAAACAGAGCAAAAAAGGGCAAATTTTGGATTTATTGGGCGAATACAAACACGACTTTTGCAAAAAGGCTCAACATAACATGCTGATGTCAAGCAGAGCTCAAACTTTGACTTCTCTTTGGTGGATTTTCAGGGTTTTACTGACTTAAATGTTCTTATTGTGAAACTGAAGCCTGAATCCACCATTAAGACCCACCGATTAAACACTCCTGGTTCATCAAAGGCAGCAAATATCAGGTAAACTTGGCAAAAACATGACCACACAAGTCAAACAGTGGTGTTAAACGGCTGCAGGTGGCTTCAAATTGTCGTTTTTAGCATCTTTAAAGAAGAAACCAGCAGGTAAACTGGAAGAAATTATAATAAACAGCTTATTATTTGTCAAATTACACTTTTTATAACGTTATTCCTGCAAAAATGCTTTCTTATCCAGCTTTAAAAGACGAATTTGAGCTAAAAAAACAAACAAACACAGGAGTTCTGCATCATTTCACCTTATAACAACCTCAATGTTGTTTTTTTGGTGGTGGAGACCAAAAACAGAGCAAAAAAGGGCAAATATTGGAACACAAACACGACCGTAAACCATCTCTATATGCCAATTGAGATTTTGGACCACAATTTATCATTTTTATTATCGATTAATTAATAAAATGACTAAGAAACCCAACAGATTTACACACGTGAGAGGCTGAAACCAATGAATTAGTCACATTTTAGTTCAAATTAGTAACGTAACTCAGTTAAGTCAAAGCCAACAAATAAGAGGTGACTTGCAGTAACTTAAACCTTGATTTTTTTCTAATTTAAAGGTTTTTTTACCATATTGATGACTCCAACAGTCTTTCTTGCGAAAACACGACCCCACAAATCCAACAGTGGTGCTAAATTGTCTTATTTAACGTCTTTTAGCAAAAAACAAGCAGATAAACTGGAGGAAATTATAATAAAAACAGCTCATTAACTGACATTATTCCTGAAAAAAACAACCTGAATGTTGATGTCGCTGATGATTTTGGTGGTGGAGACCAAAAACGGAGCAAAAAGGGCAAATATTGGCTTCATTAGGTGATAAGAAACACGATCACAAACCATCTTTATAGGCCTGGATTTAAAACTCTGGTTTAGTGGGCAGAAGTTAAACCTTATCTGTACTTAAATGTGTAAAAAAAAGCACAAATGGTAGCACAAGAAGAAATTAAAACCAGCAACTCGAACTGTATGATCAATATTCTTAATTAAAGAGGAGAAAAATCAGCTTTAATCAGCTGTTTCTGGTCTTTTATTGTCCAGTTTCACATCAGAGGAAAAAACAACTCGTGATTTCAGACACTTTATTTAACTCATCCTGAAAGTGGAAGCAGTCGTCCTCGGCAACAGAAAGCTTTTTAGTTTACATGATGAACTCAGGTGAGGATGTTGGCTGTTTTCGTGCTTCACAGGTGTGTTTTGTTGAGACTTCATACAGTAAAATCTAACCTGTGAGTTTAATTCTTATTTGTTTATTCATTTATTTCGACTCTGTTTGATTAATTATCTCCGGATCAGCTGGTGGAAGTGAAAGAAGCGTTCGTTCCTCTTCTGTGCGTCGCTGCATCTTCCTGTTTGTGGACTTTAAACCACCCTTCAACTCCATATGACTTTAAGAAGAAAAAAAACATGGGAAACACTGCATCTCCCCTCAAGAGAAATTAGCTTTAAATTAGCATTGTTGCTCAACATGCTAACATGCTCACAGTGACGATGCTAACGTCCTGATGAATTAGAAAGTCCGAACTTCTGAGTTTCCAGTTTGAATATTTAACTGGAAGTTCGAACTTGGCCTCTAGTTGGATTTCGGATTCGGAAAGAGCCTCGGCAACCATCAAAATCCAAGATGGCCGCTCCGCACTTACACAGCGGCCAAAGTTGTAGTAATTTAACTGTTTATTGACACTTTAGTCTCATTTGTGTCTCATTAAATCAGTTGTAGATAAAGTAACGTGTAGCTTTTATCCATGGACACGTTGCTACGCTGTTTGTATGCGTAAAACACAGCGTAATGCATTGTTACATTGTTAGCCGCTATTGCTAACGGTGGCTAACCTGAAGGCTTTCCAGGAGACGTCCATCTTTTTTCTGATTTGTATCGAAACATGGTTTTGACGTCATTTCTAGCCCGACACACAGCGTCTGTTTAGCATAACGTATATTAGCATGTCTTATTTTAGCATGCTACTGACTAATTAGCTTGAAAATCTAGTCCCTGTGCAAATATAACCTTAGTTGATTACCTCTCTTCAATTAAAAATAGCTGTTTATCATTTCTTTCATGGCTGTAGGTTTTATTTTATAAAGGGAAAAAATATTGTCTGTTTTTTATTGGATGTATTTCACAATAAAGGACGATTTAAAAGGAGCCGATGAAAACAAAATGGCTTCCTGACAGTATGATGAACCTGTTTTTTGAAAACATTTTTCTTAACGTTACCGTATTGCACCATTTTTAACGTATTTTTTAATCAGATTTTTTAAAAGTGTATTTAAAAGCAATAAATAAATTAATATAAACCTGTGACCGGCCCTAGAGGCTAAGTCAAAGGATGCTAAAGGCTTCAGGACCAATACTGATTCAAGGAGAGTCCAGCTGATGAAGCAAATATTTAACATCATTAAACCACAATTACTGAGCGAAGACATTCATAAAATACGTAGATCCTCAGAAGCTCTTTAAAACTGCGAATATCACACGAGATGTAGCTTCTTGCTCTTACTTTATATTTTTTCTGGCTGATTATTTGTTTTATTTGCAGAAAATGTGACTTTCTATTGTACGTACATGTTTCCAAAAGTCCAGAAAGATGGTATTTTTTTTCTGTGTCCACAAAATAAAGTCTCCTTGTGAACAAAAACAGTTTTCCTGGGACATTTTAGCTTTTTAGCAGCCATAAATACATGATACTGAGTTTTCCCTCAGAAAATCATATAATGCTCCAGTATTTTGTTTTTTTGAGATCATACTTTTCCCTAACAAATGTCTAGAAAGTTATATCAGTTGTAGCAATTGAGCTAAATTAGCCACACAAGCTCACAGCTATCCAAGCTAGTTAGCTGCTAGTTGCTACAGATAGCAGTCAGTTGGCAAAAAATTAACACATTAGCTTTTGTTAGCATGTTTGTTCCTAATTGAGTCGTCACATTATCACAAGAAAACACTGTGCTGTACATTTTATGTTAGTTGGCACATTAATGCCGCTAAAACTCCCAGTAGAGCTTGTGCTACATTAGCTACAGCGCTAAAATTGCTAGCAGTTGATTGCTACGTTAACTCAACATAACTGTGTAGTTTTATGTATTTTACCAAGCTAGCTAGTTAGCTATAGCACTGTAGGTAATGTTTAATATTGCACCACCTAAGTGACAGTTCTAACGCTGCTAGCACTTCAACACTATCCAAGCTAGTTAGCTGCTAGTTGCTACAGACAGCTAGAGTCAGCTGGCAAAAAATTAACACATTAGCTTTTGTTAGCATGTTTGTTCCTAATTGAGTCGTCACATTATCACAAGAAAACACTGTGCTGCACATTTTATATTAGTTGGCGCATTAATGCCGCTAAAACTCCCAGTAGAGCTTGTGCTACATTAGCTACAGCGCTAAAATTGTGAGCAGTTGATTGCTATGTTAACTCAACACATGTCAGTGTAATTTTATGTATTTTACCAAGCTAGCTAGTTAGCTATAACAGCACTGTAGGTAATGTTTAATATTGCACCACGTAAGTGACAGTGCTAACGCTGCTAGCACTTCAACGCTACGTTTCAGAGATTCAAACACTGTTTTTGGAGTGGAAATTTCTTCAAGGAGATTCACAATTTGTATTGTGCTTTCTCAATTTGAGGTTAGTTTGTCGTTGTACTAAAAGGCTAATTAGATTTGTTTTATGTGGTCAACAGTGACACAGATAATCAACAATAACGGTGCTGTTAGCTAACTGTTGAACGCTACCTCTAGTGGAAACTAGTTTATCTCAGAACGAAAACAAAAATATCAATACCATGTTCTACTTCTTTCAATCTTACATATTTAATAACTGCTTAAAATTAGCAGCTCACAACACCAGCTCCAGTCTGTGTGCTGTATTTAGCCATATTTGAGCATTAATCATGTTTGTAGACTTACAGACCTCCACATGGACACATAGCTTTGGTACAACGCTACTACATTAGTCAGAGTACCAGGGGCACGGTTTTAACAATGCAATGTAGTTTAGTTTGTTTTCTGTGGCTCTATTGAAGACAGTGTTGGTCCAAATCTCAACAACCATTGGAGGGATTTCTATTAAATGTTATGCAGACAGATGATGGACGCCACTTCATATTTTCAATTCTGCATTCTGTGAAATATCCCTTCATGATCTCCAGAGGATGAACCCTACCAACTTTGTAGACCAACACCAGCTGCAGCATGATATATGTGGTTTTGGGTGATATTTTTCATTAACTCCACTGTGAAAACGGGACGTCCAGCCCAAGCTCAGGTTGTCTGTGATGGGTCGAATTTGCATTTTGAGTGAACTGACCCTTTAATCTGTTCTGTCCAGATGAGCAGCACTGAGGCAAACGGCAACAACAACGTTCAGGTTTCCAAGAAGCCAAAAATGAGCGGCGACACCTCGACGCTTCACCTGGACGGCATCCCTCCGGACACGCTCAGTGAGGTAAAATCAGATTTTTGTTGTTGTTGTTGTTGTTGTTGTTGTAAGACCGTAGCATGAAAACCCCTTGCATTTACCTCTGTCGTCTTCCATTAATAACAACTGTTGATACCAATGTTTAGGAACACATCACTCCAAAAAAACTTTCTTTTATGAGGTCTTTATTCTGCCAAGAAAATGGCTAGAAAATCTTGCTTTTCTGGTCTCCACTGGATGTATTTCAGGATAGTACCATTGCTAATTAGCACTGAATATAGCACAGCTCAACTTTATGGGAATGTCTTTAGTTTTGCAGCTATTTGGAGCTTCAGAAGATTAAAAGTTTGACCAGAAATCAGTAAAGTTGCATCAAATTTCATGGCCGTCCATTCCAGTGGGGAAAAATCTGAGGATCGCCAAACTCAGTGGGATAAATTGCCTTGGAACCATGAATATTTGCACCAATTTTCACGCCAATCCATGACACTTTGATCTGCCGGTGGCACCAGAGGACCACCAAAGTCACGGAGATTCATCCTCCTGTGGGGAAAATGAACGTCTCTGTCACATTTCATGGCAATCTGTCCCGGATTTGTCGAGATAATTCAATTAATATTGGACCAAAGTGGCGAACTTAGCAACATCGCTAAGTGCTAGCAGTAATATCTTAGTACAAATGCGCAAAACATATATAAACACAGTCAGGTGATGCTTGAAAGATATAAGTTTGTACTTAAATTTGAAGTCAAAAGAGGGAAAAACTGACCAGATTACAAAGAAATATTATAATTAGCACACAGCAAACTGAGCAATTAGACACCGTTTATGCACAAACACATAGAAAGACTTGTTTTATAGGCAGATTGAGTGAAAACAGTCTATTTAGAAGTTTCCTGAGCAGCATGCGAGACAGTGATGGGAGTCAGGGATGAGCAGCAGGTTTTAGGAAGTAGGTTGTTGCTGCTGGGAGGATTCTCAGATTGAGAAACCACCGATGTGATTTTAGCGTGACTAATCCAGGAGGATCAGTCACAGGATTACGATGTGACGTAGCGGTAATGACTTGAATCATGACTTCATGACCTTGAATTTAGAAGAAGAGACTCCCGGTGTTCTGCTGTGTGACCTCAGGTTTGCTGGGCTTAAATAGATCGAGGAGGAGTCGCATTGAACTCCTCTTCATTCCTAGAAAACCTCCCTCCTCCTTATTTTGAGTAGGTTTACGTCAATATCCACCGATCAGCCCCAACATCCTGAACACTGACAGGTGAAGTGAATAACATGGATCATATTGGTTCTATGTGGTGTTCTGATGAAAACCTTGATCAGACTTAGACACTTAAATAAACATGGTCCCACAACAAACACACTCCCTCATGCTGATGGAAATCCCAAATGTCACTGGATGAAAATGCACCCCACCACATGGAAACAACATCAACCAATCAGGAACATGTGGAGGAACATGACAATGGTCCAACATGTTGATTTGACCATAGACATATATACGTAGACGCCGCATTGACTGTGGAGGGACGTGCCTAAGAGCATTGTGGAGCACATAAGGGGGACCAACACAATATTAGGTGGTTATATATATATATATATATATATATATATATATATATATTAGTGCTGTCAATCGATTAAAATTTTTAATCGCGATTAATCGCATGAATGTCATAGTTAACTCGCGATTAATTGCAAATTAATCGCACATTGTGTTATCTATTCTAAATGTCCCTTGAATTATCATTTTATACGAGGAGGCGGAGAGTCAGCTGTGTTTTGGCCATCAAGTGGTATTACAGACCGGATGTACTACGATAATAACTCAGTTCACTCTGATAACACACACAGATAACTTTGGTCTTGTCAATCGTCATGCGGCACCCCAGGCCGCCGTCACCTGGCGGAGCATCTGGATCAGTAGCACGCGGTTCGGGACGCAGAAAAGGAGCCGACAGAAAGGCGAGCGAGAATATTGCTGCTGCTGTACAACAGCAAGCAGGAGACCCTGTCGGACTCCAACGGCAAACACCTCGCCCTCGCCTCACCCACCCCCGCCCGCGTTAATAAAAAAATTGACGCCGTTAAAATGGATTTGCGTTAATAACGCAATATTTTTGACAGCACTAACATATATATATATATATATAAGGTGGTCATAATGTTATCTCTGATTGGTGTATGGCACAAATTACAAGGTTCCAGAAGTAACTGAATACTAAAGGTTGACTAAAGGTTTCTTTGTTGATTTCAACATTAGCCTGCTGAGAAACATTCCATACATTTTTAAAACAAAGAAGAAGGTTTTATAAGTAAGTAGACGCACACAACAAACAAAAACACGGGGGTGCCAGAAATGGAAAGCTCTAACGTTCAAAAACTGTGTAAAAAAACGAAACAAAAAACCAGTCGAGGCAGATGGCCGCCCTCCCTGAGCCTGGTTCTGTCAGAGGTTTTTCCCCCCTCTCCTACCATGGGGGGTTTTGGTTCCTTCCCACCGTTGCTGATTGCTGCTCATAGGGAATCCAAAAGCAACTTTGGATTGTTGGGTTTTCCGTTTCCTGTTTTTCTGTTTCCTGTTCTTTCTTACAATGTTTAGCGCTTTGTGACGACTTATGTTGTAAATATGCGCTATATAAATAAAATTGAATTGAATTGAAAAAAAAGGCAAAAATCTAACACATATAATTGATGATATTTCTCTGTGAATACACTAATTATCCAATCCACTTCATTTGTACAGCACATGTAAACAACGAAAACGTCTCCAAAGTGCTGCACATAGAATCATAAAAACAATAAAACAAACATTTCCATAGAACAACCAGCAACAAATAATCAAATAAGAGCATAAATCTAAAACAATGCTATCAGTAAAACAATAAAATCAAACAGATAAACATCGTAAAATAAATAAAAGACACAGAGGACCACGAAACTCAGTTAAAAGTTAAAAAGCCAGGGAATAAAAATGGGTCTCAGTTATCATCAGTAATTCAACGAAACAGGAACACCTGTAAAATAACAGAACACTGTTTGAAATCATTGCAGCTAAATATATTATATATATTACATTATTATATTATATTATACTGCTCTTGCTGTATAATATTGTACTGGTTTACTGCTTTTTATGCCATATTCACTTGTTTATTGTTTTAGTATCACGTTTATATTCTCACTGCACCTTAATATGGCAGCTATCTTAAATTTCGTCATGCTCTATGTATGACAACAAAGCATTCTATTCTATTCTATTCTATTCTATATATATTTGTACCATTAATTTACTGTAAAATGTGGTTATTTTGTCCCACCACTGATGGACAACAGAAAACAAACATAAAAAGTCTGTTAAACTGGACACATCCAGCAAACACGTTTATTTTATTATCCTTTTTAGTATGTTTTGGTTGTTGTTTACATCCCTCCCTCCGTTACCGTGGCAACACATCATCCACTCTGTTACCAGGAGACGAAGCTTCTCTTGTAGCTCCTAGTACTTTTACAACTGTCATTAAAGATTTTCTGATTCTGACTCTGAGGAACCCTTAGTAGCTTCAGTAGCAGGTTAATGCTGCTAATGTAAGAAAGGAAAGGACAGCGACATAAATATCTGTGGGTTATTTTATTGTTTTTATGTTGGGACACATGTTCAGCTGCATCCTGCTGAGCTTTCCTGACTCGCTCAGTGATTTCCCGTCCTCCTCGGTGTGGATTCGGCTTCTGTTTTTTAAGCCTCATTATGATCTTCTTTGCTTGCAAACTCACCTCGACTGTAAGCTGCAGCTCCTTATTGACGCTGAGCCAGCTGATGTTGAAACCACCCAGCAGACATCCACAGTTGTTGCCGGTTACTTGTGAAAACCTGCAACTGGGGCACTGTACAGTCTATATCTGTGGCACAGTTCTTCCTATATTGATGTGAATCTGCACAAAGTAAAGCTCAGACTTGGCACTTTAATGCATTATATTTGGTTTTTATTGAATGTGCTTGAGAGCAGAGCCAGAGGAGCAATAAAAATAGCAGCTTTGCAAAGAATTATGGCCTCTTATATCCCCAAATAACAACAGTTTGCATTTCTTTTGAGTGGTTTTATTTGTCGTAAATGATTCTTTGTTGTTGATTATTAAGTTCAATCTGCCGGAGTCATGATGGAGGAATGAAGCCAGCCTGGCCTCCTCTGATGTAAAAGCAGGAATGAGCATGTAGAGACAAGAGACGGAGGAAATTCACGCCTGTGGAAAGTTACTGCAACCCGTGAAGGAGTGGTGCAGGTCTAATCTGATCCTGGTCTACATCCGTGTCTGGCGTGTGTCTCCGAGCTTCAGTTATTACGCTGAATAAACAGTACACAGCCCCTGAATCACAGAATCAGGGATTTAAATGTCAGATTTAACACATTTTATTAGCAGTGATGTTCAGGAAAAGTTGTCTTCAGGTGTGTAGTTAGCTTCTTTCTGCGACTTTACCTGTGTAGTTAGCTTCTGTCTATGTCTTTACCTGTGTACTTAGCTGTCATTCTATGTCTTTAGCGGTATGGTTAGCTTCTTTCTGTGTCTTTAGCTGTGTAGTTAGCTATCTTTACATATGTTTAGCTGTGTAATTAGCTTCTTTCTGTGTCTTTAGCTATGCAATTAGCTGTTTTTTGGGTCTTTAGCTGTGGATTAGCTGTTTTCTGTGTCTTTGGCTGTTTAGTTAGCTTTTTTCTTTGTCTTTAGCTGTTTAGTCAGCTTTTTTCTGTGTCTTTAGCTATTCAGTTAGCTATCATTCTGTGACTTTAGCTATGTAATTACCTTCTTCCTCTGTCTTTAGCTATGGAGTTAGCTGTTTCTTCATCTTTAGCTGTTTAGTCAGCTTTTTTCGGTGTCTTTAGCTATTCAGTTAGCTGTCGTTCTTTGACTTTCGCTATGTAGTTAGCTTCTTTCCATGACTATAGCTGTGTAGTTAGCTTCTTTTTGTGACTTTACCTGTGTAGTTAGCTTGATTTATGGATTTTAAGTGTGTGTTTAGCTTCTTTTTGTGATTTTACCTGTGTAGTTAGCTTGATTTATGGATTTTAAGTGTGTGGTTAGCTTCTTTTTCTGGCTGTACCTGTGTAATTAGCTGTTTTTCTGTGTCTTTAGCGGTATAATTAGCTTCTTTCTGTGTCTTTAGCTGTGTATTTAGCTATCTTTACATATCTTTGGCTGTGTAATTAGCCATTTTATATGCCTTTAGCTGTGTAATTAGCTTCTTTCTGTGTCTTTAGCTATGCAATTAGCTGTTTTCTGTGACTTTAGCTGTGTAGTTAGCTTTTTTGTGTCTTTAGCTGTGGATTAGCTGTTTTCTGTGTCTTTGGCTGTGTAATTAGCTTTTTCTGTGTCTTTAGCTGTTTAGTTAGCTTTTTTTCTATGTCTTTAGCTATGCAGTTAGCTATCATTCTGTGACTTTAGCTATGTAATTACCTTCTTTCTCTGTGTTTGGCTGTGTAATTAGCTTTTTCTGTGTCTTTAGCTGTGTAGTTAGCTTTTTTGTGTCTTTAGCTGTTTAGTTAGCTGTTTTCTATGTCTTTAGCTATGCAGTTAGCTATCATTCTGTAACTTTAGCTATGTAATTACCTTCTTTCTCTGTCTTTAGCTATGGAGTTAGCTGTTTCTTCATCTTTAGCTGTTTAGTCAGCTTTTTTCGGTGTCTTTAGCTATTCAGTTAGCTGTCGTTCTTTGACTTTCGCTATGTAGTTAGCTTCTTTCCATGACTATAGCTGTGTAGTTAGCTTCTTTTTGTGACTTTACCTGTGTAGTTAGCTTGATTTATGGATTTTAAGTGTGTGGTTAGCTTCTTTTTCTGGCTGTACCTGTGTAATCAGCTGTTTTTCTGTGTCTTTAGCTGTATAGTTAGCTTCTTTCTGTTTTTTTAGCTGTGTAGTTAGCTATCTTTACATATCTTTGGCTGTGTAATTAGCTTCTTTCTGTGTCTTTTTTTTTTTTAAGAAAACAGCTTTCCTTTTAACTAATTCTCGTATACCCCTAACATTAAAATAACAAAGTGACAAAGACAGTATGAACAATTAAAAATAAAATAAAGTGAAAAAAAACAAACAATAAATGTCACGAGCCTAATAGGCTTGTAAAGTAGCTAGCATGTAAAAGCAATATCCTTCACCTTTGTAGACAAATCTGAACATGCAACAAGTAATAAAGAAATAAAGAAAAGGCATATAGCTAGTAGCCTAATAGTGGCAATACTCATCATAACTTAACTTCTTTGCCATCAACGAAAGCTTTAGCACCAACAAAAAAAGTGAGATCTTCTCCAAACCTCATCTCGTTGGTCCGTAGGAAGGTGTTGTCCTTTGACGCTCTCCCTTGTGGATCTGTTGGTGAATCTTGGTATCACAGGACGACTTTTCCCTTCGACCTTTGGGCCGATCCTGTGGCTGACGTCGATATGGAAGTGCACGGCAGATCTCCATCATGCGTCCTCACCCTCTTGTTCTGGAAGACCGTACAATCGCAGATTCCAGCGTCGATGATAACTCTCCATCGCATTGAATTTCTCTTCCAAGGCACTTATTCTCTGCTTATAGTTGTCAGTGGCTTTCTTCACTGTTGTCCTTCTTAATGTCCTGAACTTCATCAGAGGAAATTTGATGCTACCTTTAAAGCATCAGTCTCATCAGCATTTTTTTTTGATGAGAGCAGAAAGATTTTCAACTATTCTGTCTGAGTTTTCCTTCATTTTCTCGGATAAGAGTCTCACAATGTTCTCTTGAACTTGAGACAGAGGAAGTTCCTCACCAACTGCAGCAGTGGTCATTGTGGCATCACTCACCACCTCAGCTGTAGCACCATACGATTTTATGATTCCCACGTCAAAAACTTCAATCGCTGGTTCATTGGATGAGGCTGATGGTTGTTTTGTTGTCTCCCGACGTACCATTGATGAGTGTTGTTAAAATGCTGACTTCTTTACACTGTGCGGTTTTCAGTTGACTGACAGTTAGAAGCTGTGAGGCGCTTAACTGGTAGTAGACGGAGGTCCTTGTTTTTCCGTTTCTTGCCCAAAAAGTTTAAAAAACAAGTAGAAAAGCAGTCAGCAAAGTTTCATTTCTCCTTTTCTAACAATGTTTGATGTTCTTTTCGGTAAAAAAATTAGTTTTCGGTGAAAAATATCACAAATACTTCAGCAGCAAAAGACGCACACAACCATCTCTTTGAGCCGTCGCCTAGCAACCTTCTTTCTGTGTCTTTAGCTATGCAGTTAGCTTCTTTCCATGACTTTAGTTGTGTAGTTAGCTTCTTTTTGTGACTTTACCTGTTTGGTTAGCATGATTTATGTGTGTGGTTAGCTTCTTTTTCTGGCTGTACCTGTGTAATTAGCTGTTTTTCTATGTCTTTGGCTGTTTAGTTAGCTTCTTTCTTTGTCTTTGGCTATGCAGTTAGCTGTCATTCTGTGTCTTTAGCTGTATAGTTAGCTTCTTTCTGTGTGTTTAGCATCTTTATACGCCTTTAGCTGTGTAATTAGCTGTTTTTCTACCTTTAGCTGTTTAGCTAGCATCTTTCTGTGTCTTTAGCTGTGTAGTTAGCTGTCATTCTGTGTCTTTAGCTGTATAGTTAGCTTCTTTCTGTGTATTTAGCATCTTTATACGCCTTTAGCTGTGTAATTAGCTGTTTTTCTACATTTAGCTGTTTAGCTAGCCTCTCTCTGTGTCTTTAGCTATGCAGTTAGCTATCATTCTGTGACTTTAGCTATGTAGTTACCTTCTTTCCATGACTTCAGCTATGCAGAGCTGTCATTTTTTGACTTTCGCTATGTAGTTAGCTTCTTTCCATGACTTTAGTTGTGTAGTTAGCTTCTTTTTGTGACTTCACCTGTGTGGTTAGCTTGATTTATGGATTTTAAGTGTGTGGTTAGCTTCTTTTTCTGGCTGTACCTGTGTAATTAGCTGTTTTTCTTTGTCTTTGGCTGTTTAGTTAGCTTCTTTCTGTGTCTTTAGCTATTCAGTTAGCTGTCATTCTGTGAATTTAGCTGGGTAGTTAGCATCTCTGAATGACTTTAGCTGTGTAGCGGTCTTTCTAACTTTAGCTGTGTTGTTAGTGTCTCTATGCAGTGAATGCAGTTTGTCTGCTCCAGTCTCACAGCCCACATATGATGAAACCACCGTGCAGACAAAAGTACACAAACTGCTCAGTTTTGTTGTCACTAAAAAAAAGCTGTTTTCACAGAAACTGCACATTTCTATATCTTGATATTTCTCTGTATGATCTCAGGAGGTGGGATTAATTCAACAATGACAAATAGAGTCACAGTGTTTTTCCTTCACAGAGCAGCATCAGGGCTGTTGAAACTTGTCTAAGGTATTTCAGACACTTACAATAAAGCACATGTGTGATGGTTAGTAAAACAAATATAGACCAGTCTGCCGAGTCAGGTAATTACCGTGATAAGACCACACAGCCTCAGTGATGAAACCTGGACGTACAGACGCATTTCACAACCATCAGAGGTTTCAGGGTGTTTGGAGCAGATTAGTTTACTTCATTTGGCATGATGATGCAGAAATAATGCAGAAGTATAAGAGGCAAACCCAAACCACAGAGTTTAAATGGTTTTAAAGAGACTTTTTTAGGCTGATTCCTGAGTATTTTGCCTCATCTAAGCAACATCAGCCGTTTAGATGTGAAAGATTTCTGGCTTCACATTCAGGAACTAGATGCAGTTTGTTCTCTGAGCAGCGGCGCTTCTTAAAAACCTGGAAACTGTGCCGTGTTTTTGAAGGAAGCAGGAAAACAGGAAGAGAAAAGTGAATTGTTGTGGTCATCTCCAGAGGATCGTAACCTGCAGCCAGGAAACGTTTCATTCAAAACACCGACTTCTGCCGGGCTGCAGGGAAAACCTTCATTATACGAGTTATTTCTCTGAAGGATTAATTATCCGATTTACTCGTCGGTATCATGATGACCTCCTCCTTCATTCCCGTACGATGCCGTGTCTGTCGTTTGAAAGATAACAAGCCGCTTTACTCACGCTTTGAAGAATCTCGAGGCCAAGCTGCTGCTTTCTCCCACTCTGTGTACAGGGAGTTCATGCAAAACTGCCGCAAAGAGACGCAGGTTGACCATGAAAAACGACGAAAAAGAGACGCACATCAACCACAAAGACATGAGAGGTGACAATAAAGACACAAAAACAACAACAAAAAGACAAAAACTACCAGAAAAAATTACTTCAGAGACACAAAAAATGAAAATAAGAGACAGAATCAACCACAAAAATGCAAATAAATAGCAAAAAAGACACAAAACGACAACAGAGAGATGCAAAATGACAATGAAGAGACAAAAGCTACCTTAACTAAATGAGTGCAGACACACAAAATTAAAAAAGAAGCTACAACAAAGATCGAAAAATGAACAAATGAAACACAAAACGACTGGAGAGAGTTAAAAAAATGAGTTCAAAGAGAAACAAAAGACGATAAAGAGACTAAAAACGACCATAAAGAAGCAAAATGACTACAAAGCAACAGATAAACACAAAAAGACATAAAATAACTGCAAACAGAGACACAAAACAACCCCGAAGACAAGTAAATGATTATAGAGACATACAACGACCAGAAACAGACACAAAACTATTGTAAAGAGATGCAAAACAACAACAAAGAGACACAAAACGACTGCGAAATGACACAAAAAACTATAAACACATGCAAAACGACCTCAAAGAGACACAAAACAACAACAAAGAGACACAAAATGACATCAAAGAAACATAAAATTGCAATAAATAGTCGCAAAATGGCCTCAAAGAGACACAAAACAACTACAGTGACTCAAAAAAACTGCAAAGCAACAACAAACAATTACAAATAGACACAAAGGGATGACAGAGATGCAAAATAGCCACAAACAAACACAAAAAGGCCACAAAGCAACAGGAAACATCCACAGACAGACACAAAATGACAATAAAGAGATGAAAAAGGATGCCTTAGAGAAACATAAAATGACAATAGTTCCAAAATGACCACAAAGAAACACAAAAAGATTACAAATCAACAAAAAACAACAACAAATGGATGCAGATCGACATCAAAGAGACACGAAAAGACAATAAAGAGACACAAAACAACCAGAAATGGATGCAAAAAACTACAAAGACACACAAAACAACCACAAAAAGACACAAAAGAACTGCAAAGTGATTTAAAAAGACTATAAAGCAACAGAAAACAACAAAAAGATGCAAAATAGCCACAGTCACAAAATGACCACGAAGAGACCCAGAATAACCACAAAAAGACGACTAATCAACGAAAAACAACAACAAATGGACACTAAAAACAACAAAGAGAGACAAAATGACGACAAAGCAACAGAAAACAACAACAAAAAGATGCAAAATGATAATAAAGAGACACAAAACAACTACAAAGCAACAGAAAATAACCACAGATGCACAATGACAATAAAGACATACAAAATGGCCTTAAAGAGAAGCAAAACAACCACAACAAGACACAAAAAGACAATAAAGAGATGGAAAATGATGCCTTAGAGAAACATCAAATGATAATAGTTCCAAAATGGCCTCAAAGCAACAAAAAAAACAACAACAAATGGATTCAAATCGACCTCAACGACACAAAAAGACAATAAAGAGTCACAAAATGACGACAAATGGATGCAAAAAACTACAAAGAGACACAAAAAGACAATAAAAAGACGCAAAATGACCACAAAGATGAAAAACAACTACAAAGACATGCAGAAAGAGACATGGAGCATCACAAAGAGGTGAAAGGATTCCTCACAGACAAACATACATCATGTAGGAGCAGAAGGCTTTGGGTGTTCTGCTCAGTTTAAATCATTTTTAAACCCAGACTAAACTGTGTCAATGCTGCAGATTGTGATGAAACGCTGCCCCCTGGTGGTGAAACCAGAAACCACAGCTCTGGTTTCTCCTCATAATGACACGTCCACGTCTGAATCCTTCCCTGTGCAGGTGGAGAAGTACCTGGAGCGGTTCCGTCTGTCCCTGGAGAAGCTGAAGGAAGTGTCGGCCCAGCTGAGGAAGGACCTGAACCGAGGTCTGGGGAAGCACTCGCACCACAAGGCCGCCGTCAAGATGCTGCCCACCTTCGTCAGGGCCACGCCGGACGGGACCGGTGAGTTTAAAGTGAAGAAACACCAGCTGCATGTTAAATAAATCCCTGCAGGTAAATCCTCTGGCAAGTTTAGAAGATGTGTTGTCTTTAAAAAAAAAATCACCATAATTACATCACCTATCAGAGCTGGGATCTGTAAAAACTAAACAAACATGCTGGTCTTCACCTCCAGTCGTCCTCGAACTGCTCATCCGTGACCTGCAGCTTCATCAAGGAAATTAAAAACTTTTATTGTACACGTCTTGTTTTAAAAATTCGCCAAAAATTAACGTTTTCCGCTAATCGGATTTGGTAAAAAGCAAAAAATTCTGAGCTTCTCATCGCAACTGAGGATCCATGACTGGCTCAGCTGTGACCAACAGTCAGCTGACAAAAATTCACAGAGTTCTGAAGTGAACTGCAGGCAGTGTTTCCGCAACCAGTGTACCTTCAGTGTGACTTCCTTTGTTGTACAGATATGAGGAAATAAGACACTGCTGCCTGTAAAGTTGGAATAAAATATCATCACCTCCACCAAGGAGGTCATGTGATGGCCGGCGTTGGTTTGTTTGTTTGTTTGTGTTCAATTTAACTTAAAAAATTATGGATGGATTTGGATGAAATTTCCAGGAAATGTGTGAAATGGGACAAAGAACAAACGATGACATTGTGGAACTGATCCGGATCACCGTCTGGATCCAGGATTGTTTTTAATGTAAGTGTAACTGGGTGGACAATTAAATGTGGTTTACTCTAAAAGCCACCAGAGGGCACTCTTGTTTTTGGGGTAACCCCCTCTGACCACATGACATTTTGGGTCTCCACGCAACAGACAGCGACAATGACGGAGTTCTCTCTCCTTCCTGAACGACATACGCACGGTTGGGCCGGCATTCTTATCTCCGGTTGTCTAAGAAGCTGGGAGGCTGTTAGGAGCTGCCGCGCTAGAGGCCGCGCCTGTTCATTAGGTCGGATGGGGTGAAGGCCGCATTGTTGGTAGGACATTTGAACTGTATGTAATTACATTTGTATCTGTAACGTTCCATACAAAATATGTGAATTGGGAGATTGTGTTGGGGGTGGACTGAAGCTCTCTGAGGGCTTTTCTAGTTTACTTCTGTGTTTTCTCTACAAACGACGACGGCGGCTCGCTGGCATTTTCCGATTTCCACGGCACAGATTAAACAGTCGCCGATCGTCTCGTCTGGTAGTTAGTCGTGGTCGTCCTGGAGGTTTTGTGGCCTCAAAAGACCTTCCTCTCGATGATGTTTGAGGACTTTACAGAAAGCACTCCACGATATTCCAAGGAAATCAGCAACGTTGGCTTGTTTGTGTCCGTCCTGTCAGAGTGCAAGGGCTCTTCGGTGTATTACCAGTTGTGTCGGATGAGGTGAGGGAACTTCTGTGTCAAACTTGGTTGAAAATTCTGCAGCGAATTCTGAAAACAGTAATGATGAACTTACTGTTTACAGATTTTAAGCAGGAAAAGGACAAAACAGCGATGGACTCAGTGTGTAATCACTGAACCTGGTCGAACGTGATGCTGATGTGTATAAATATTATTCCATAAATTATTCCAACTTTATGGGCGACAGTATAGAAGAGAAATCTACCTATTCTGTTTCCAGCTGCCCCAGTTTTTCTTTTTAACCCTCTGAATCCCAATTAAAAATGTCAAGATCACAACATTAATCAGAGCAGAAGATTTATAATTTCCCAACAGTCCTTGAACCACTCAGGCGTCTCTTGTAGTTTTGTTGGGAAAAGCAGCCGAGTCTAAGCTTCGATGTTTGGTCAAAATCACTTCATTCTTAACAATTCTGTGATTGGGATGATTTTTAAAATGTTTCATGTCATTCTAACTGCACAGAAAACACGTCTGAGTTCTCTCTTCATGGTTCTTCTGCTTCCATCGAGGTGCAGGACTTCAGATTTCAGAGAAAAACGAGCCCACAGTGAGGAAAAATGTGGAGTTCAGAGGGTTAAACCGGCCCTCAGGTCGACTGATACCATTACTTAGCTGTACATAAATAACCTGCCTGGACCAAAAGGAATTACAAGAAACCAGATCCAGAGCAGCGACACGAATAAACAACAACACGAGACCAGAAGTTTCTATATTCCTAAGAGACGTTTCATTAAACACATGTATTTTAACTCCTGGAGGTTTTTAAATCTGCCAGAAGAAGCAGAACATTAACTTGATAAGTTTCGAGGCCGTTCTTGTGCCTAATCTGAACGTATGTTTGTAATTTTGGTTTTAATAAAATGCATTTCAGCCATTTTTTCATTCAAATCCAGCCTGCAGCTTTCCCCTAACCGTCTGTGAATTATTGCTGCACATGCGCCACCATTTAGTCTCAGCGTAATGTTTTTGAATTACTCAGAAGACAAACCGTCTTTCTAGCTGTGTTTTCTGGATTTTTAACCAAACAATTCCACAGTTTCATTGCTGTGAAAGAAGAGCTGCCAGATTTTCACCTCGGCGCAGATTAAAACAATGTTTGATTTTCATGTGCATTTCTGCCGTCTGACCCCTAGAGGGCTCCACAGAGTTCAGATGATTCCTGACTACTAACGTCAGACTGTAAACACTCAGCCGGCTGGAACTTTGCTGCCTTTTCTGCCTTTATGTCCAGACAGCTTTTACAAAAGAGACAGAAAAAATGTTAGAATATTTTGCAAAAGTTAAATAGAAAATGACCACAGAGAGGAAAAACTACTACAATGATGCCAAAATGAGACACAAGACAACTGGAAAGAGACACAAAACTACGGAAGCCCTAAGCGGCCATGGTCCAACTTAATTTTTTCCCTCCATTTTCTCGAGAAAACAAGATCATTGTCCTCCGTTATCTCGTGATAACAACAAAATTATCTCGTTTTCTCGAGAAAACAAAATCGTTTTCTCGCTATAACGACTTAATTTTCCGGTGAGGTACAAAGTGAAACCAACCCTCCAGACCAGAAGGAGCTCTGCCACCGCTGCACACTACCGACTGAGAGTTGGTTAAAGTTGGAAAGATGTTCACAGATTCAGACTTCCAGCATCAATAACTCATTAGTGACACGTTGTCAAATCATAACCAACTGTAGTTTCAGTTGATGTCTGCAGTGATTCTGGTGACACTACAGTACAGTAGAGTGAAGTTATTGAATATTTGTGTCGTGTTTCTCTTCGCTGTTGCAGCGGTTTTGTAATTTGCAGACGGTCCCTGGACACTCGTCGTCCAGCCGGCTGCTCATAGACACCAGTGTTATTAGTGCAGCTTGAAAGACAGCTACTGTTGATAAAGCTGGGCTTGTAGCACATTGTCTACCTGACAACGATGGAAAGAGGCATCGATTATGATTTGACAACGTGTCTCTAATGAGTTATTGATGCTGGAAGTCTGAATCTGTGAACATCTTTCCAACTTTAATGAACTCTCAGTCGGTAGTGTGCAGCGGTGGCAGAGCTCCTTCTGGTCTGGAGGGTTGGTTTCACTTTGTACCTCACCGGAAAATTAAGTCGTTATAACGAGAAAACGATTTTGTTTTCTCAAGAAAACGAGATAATTTTGTCGTTATAACAAGAAAACGGAGGAGAATGATCTTGTTTTCTCGAGAAAACGGAGGGAAAAAATGAAGTTGGACCATGGCCGCTTAGGGCTTCCGTAGTTTTGTGTCTCTTTCTGGTTGTGTTTTGTCTCATTTTGGCATCATTGTAGTAGTTTTTCCTGCAGCCTGAGACCCTGAGCCTGCTTCATCATGATCCGTTCGTCACCTATTGACATAAATGCATTAACAGTCGACTCGCTCTGCCACTATCTGCAGAAAAAGGCGACTACCTGGCGCTGGACCTCGGCGGGACGAACTTCCGGGTTCTCTACGTCCGTGTGGTGGAGGAGCAGCAGAGGGTGGTGAAGATGGACAGTAAGATCTGCAGCATCCCGCAGGAGATGATGCTGGGAACCGGAGAACAGGTGAGGGCAACAAAACACTGAAGCAGTCGACGAATACGACTTGTTTTGGTTGAATTAGCAGGTCAGACCTCATAATTCTTTAAAATCCTCACATTTTTGAAGCTGGAACATGAGATATTTAGCATTTGTTTTGCTCCTGATGGGTTTTAAAAGCAGAATTTGTAACTAAACAGTAAAAAAAGAAGGACAAACCCGTCCCTCTGAATTAGAACTTCGAGTGCAGCACATTTCCAGGTAGCTGAAGAGCATCTGTCTGTTTGTCCGTCCAGCTGTTCGACCACATCGCCGAGTGTCTCAGCGAATTCCTCGAGTCTCAGGACCTGAAGGGACAAACTCTGCCTCTGGGCTTCACCTTCTCCTTCCCCTGCGAGCAGAAGGAAATCGACAAGGTCTCACACAGCAAACACACTCGGCTCCTCGCCCGATCACCGCTTTGATGCACAGCAATCACAAAGACAAGCAAAACAATCATAAAGAGACCAAAACAAGACACAACATGATCATTCAGAGGCGAATTATGAGCTGCAAGACAAACACAAAGATCAAAAATAACCCCAAAGACACAAAAAACTGTCCAAAAAGAGACAAAACCATCACAAAATTAGCTTAAAGAGACGGAAAACAACCACACAGAGTGCAGCCAAACGTCCGTGAAGAGACACAAAACCAGCGCTATTATATACAAGCTGATAAAAATGAGACAAGAGACGACCAAGCAGACGCACAAGACCATCACAAAGATGCAAAAAAGAACGTAACAGACACAAAACGACCACAAAGAAACACAAAACAAACACACAGAGACACAGAACAAACACAAAGATAAGCAAAACAACTAAAATAACCCACAAAATGACCAGAAAGTGACGCACAGCGATTACAAAGAGATGTAAAATGATCACAACAAGACAAAAACTATTAGAATGAGACACAAAACGACCACAAAGACACACAAAATGGCAATAAATTGAAAAATACTATCGCAATTAAGCAAAAATGAGACACAAAATGATGATAAAGAGAAAAATCTGCTGCAAAGATGCAAAACTGAGACACAAAACAACTGAAAAATCCCACAAAATGACCAGAAAGTGACTTACAATGATTACAAAAGATGTAAAATGACCACAACAAGAATAAAACTATTAGAATGAGACACAAAACGACCACAAAGACACACAAAATGGCAATAAATTGAAAAATACTATCGCAATTAAGCAAAAATGAGACACAAAATGATGATAAAGAGAAAAATCTGCTGCAAAGATGCAAAACTGAGAAACAAAACAACTGAAAAATCCCACAAAATGACCAGGAAGTGACTTACAATGATTACAAAAGATGTAAAATGACCACAACAAGAATAAAACTATTAGAATGAGACACAAAACAACCACAAAGACACACAAAATGACAATTAAGAGAATAAAACAACCACTATTATGCAAAAATGAGACACAAAATGATGCTTAAGAGAAAAATCTACTATAAAGATGCAAAAATGAGATACAAAACAACCACAAAGACACAAAAAATGACAATAAAGTTTAAAAACCCCCACAAATATGCAAAAACAAGACAAAAACAACCACAAAGAAACACAAAATTACTATAAAGAGAAAAAAAATACCACAGGGATAAGCAAAACAACTACAAAAACCCACAAAATGACCAGAAAGTGACGGACAACAATTACAAAGAGATGTAAAATGACCACAACAAGACAAAAACTACTAGAATGAGACACAAAACGACCACAAAGACACACAAAATGACCATAAAGAGAAAAAACTACCAAAATGGACACAAAACAACTGAAAAATCCCACAAAAGGACCAGAAGGTGACTGAAAACGATTACAAAAAGATGTAAAATGAACACAAAAAGACAAAAACTACTAGAATGAGACACAAAACGACAATAAAGAGAAAAGTCTACCACAAAGATGCAAAAACGAGACACAAAGACACACAGAATGAAGTTAAAGAGAAAAATCTACAACAAAGTAAAAAAGTAAAAATAAAATAAAAGTAAAAATAAGACATAAAATGACCACAAAGAGAAACAAAACAACTATAAAAACCCACAAAATGACCAGAAAGTGACTTCAAAAAGATGTAAAATGACCACAACAGGACAAAAACTACTAGAATGAGACACAAAATGACGATAAAGAGGAAAACAACCACCACAAAGAGGTGTTTGGACACGTCGCCTCACATTCACACTGATCGCCCTGCTGTCGTGTCGTCTTTCGTGTCAAATTAATGCGTTTTGTTTACTTTCTGCGGCACAGAGCATCCTGATCCGCTGGACCAAAGGCTTCAACTGCTCCGGGGTGGAGGGGAAAGACGTGGTGATGCTTCTGAAGGAGGCCGTCCAGAGGAGAGGGGTCTGTGTTTTCACAACGACACTGAAAATAAAAGACACGTCTGTTTAAACTGTCTGGTTGATCCTTCATGGATCCATTTCTCAGCCGATTAAAGGCCCTGCGACGCTTCCCGAGGCGGCATAATGTGTGTGTAGGCAGGTTATTAGGCATTATAAATAGGAAGGACATAAACACACCTGTCTGTGTGCTTCTTCTTCGCTGCAGGACTATGGTATCGGCTCGGTTGCCATGGTGAACGACACGGTGGGCACGATGATGAGCTGTGGCTACAGAGACCAGAGCTGTGAGATCGGCATGATCATCGGTAACCACACATCTGAATGCATGAGGCCCGACTGTTTGTCTGGATGTGAGGAAGACATCCGCATTAGCTTCACGGGTTTAGAGCAGAGCCGACAGCCAGGAGAGACTCAGATCCAATGTGTGCGATGATGGAGAGACTTTCACACGCAGAGACGGACGAGATTTACTTCTAAATTAACTATAATGTTTGATTTAATGAAAGATAATGAGGCAAAAAGAGACACAAAACAACCACAAAGAGACACAAAACAACAACAAAGAGACACAAAACAATTACAAAGAGACACAAAACAACCACAAAGAGACAAAACAACAACAAAGAGACACAAAACAACCACAAAGAGACAAAACAACAACAAAGAGACACAAAACAACAACAAAGAGACAAAACAACAACAAAGAGACACAAAACAACAACAAAGAGACAAAACAACAACAAAGAGACAAAACAGCAACAAAGAGACACAAAACAACCACAAAGAGACACAAAACAACAACAAAGAGACACAAAACAACAACAAAGAGACACAAAACAACCACAAAGAGACAAAACAACAACAAAGAGACACAAAACAACAACAAAGAGACAAAACAACAAC